>CM073775.1:97226458-97602715 GCA_037158775.1 Hetaerina titia | reverse complement strand
CATAACGTTTTTCCAAATTCCAAAATAATTAGCCTCGACTGCTCTCAACGTGATTCAAGGAATTCCCAAGCTAATTCCACATATGCACACGTCAAATATAGACTCTTCTTGCATTATTTTTTTTTAATTCCAGCAGTATTTCTGTGAAAATATACCATTAACTTAAAAAACAAATTCTCCAATGGATCCAAATGATAACTGCAGTGCAATGCGATGTGGACTACCTAACGTGGAGTAACACAGCTCTTATAAAAGCATGGATTTGAAGCAGGGAAGAGGGAGAAGTTGAGAGGGGGATTGCCTAAAAAATTTAGATCCTCACTCAAATGGTCGTGAAGCTTTTTGCAGATCCGCGTGAGAGTTACCGTTTATCCTCCGAGAGCACTCGCGGCACCAAATTCGCACACACCTTTCTCATGCCAATGTTTTCGGTCAAAAGTCGATGCACATCACTTCTAGGAAGCCAAGTTCATCATATACCATGCGAACACTCAATTTACGATCCCTGTCTAACAAAGCCTTTACTCTTCCAATATTTTAGTCGTTTTTTTGGGTTGAAGGGCATCCTGAACGTTCGGTGTCTTCGAAATTTTCTCTACCCTCCCTAAACAACTCGTGCCACTGAAAAACACCCGATCTGCCCATGGCGTTATTACGATAAGCTACATTGAGTATGTCATGAGTCACTTTCCCTGTTTTTTCCTGTTTCACGCAAAATTTGATGCCGTAGCACTGTTACAATTATCGGTTCATTACGGAGCACAACGAGGTCACCTTAGAGAGGTACCGCAAACGAACGAGTCACACTCCGTAAAGGCTGGGAGCCAATTACCACTGGTCTCCAGCCTTTCCTGAGACTCCTCGAACCAAGGCAGAGAACCCGCCTACCGCCCGCCCGTCTAACCGGGAAATAATAAGTCCTACTACGTTTGGGACATACCTTGTAGCCGATTAAAACTGATGATAATAGAAAGGGAAGTCAATATTCCTTCTATCTTTTCATTACAATTGCCAAAACCGTTTTAGTGAAATCTAGCTTCTTTAAAGCTGACCGGCATATTCTTCCGTGTATTCCATGAAAGGCTTGACCTAAGCCCAATCCTCAAGTATTTTATCCACTACATCATCCATTACATCCTCATTACCTTCCCTTCCCACAACGTCTCCAGTACAGTATGCCTCTGGGCAGGAGGTACAACATGAATTAGTTCTTCAAGTATCCACCCAAATCTTGGCGTACACTTTGGATGAGTGGATCTCCACACACGTGCAATAGTCACTCATGGGAGCGTATGAAATCGCTTGGATCGCAATTGAACGGCTTCGGCCTGCGGTCTGCTCCCCTCACCTCACTCCCGACTCCTCGAGAAGGACGTTGGTCCTTTGGGGTACGCACACGCCCCACACACCCCATCACGCCCCACCCTCGAAAACCCTTCTCCGCCGAACCCTAAGGGGTGGGCGAGTGCGCGTTGGGGACAGGGCCGAGGTTACCAACGACCAGAGAGGGTTTTTGGGGTGCGGGAGATGTTTCTTTACGACGCCGGCACGTCCTAAAGGGGAATGCAGCCTCCGATGGGGAGTGGGCCGCACTCCTCCCCCGAGAGGGCCGGCGACCCTCGCACGGAGAAAAGGGTTGGGAAGAGGGGGTGGATATATCGGACCACGTGGCCTTCGCACGCCTAAGGGCACAAGTGCACATCCTCCGCTCCAAGCCACCCTCTCGCCAGGACCAGTGGTGTAAGGTGCAGGAGGGGGGGGGTAGGGCGTGCGCGGGGACAGTGGCCCCCAATCGGTCGGACAATGTACTTGACGTTTGACCCCGACCTCCGACAGGAATGAAACCACCCCTAATTCGTCCGCCTCTTTACACCCATCATACATCACCTATTTATCCCCGAACGCTCAACCCTTATTCCTTCTGTTACTTCCTTAAGGATTCCCTTCCTCAAATTGCCCCTAGGTCTATATTTTTGCGTCCGACTGCTTCTTTTTCCTCCAACCCCTCGATTGTCCCCTCTCTATTCTGTTTTCGGCTTTCCATGCCGAGGCCAAAGATAATCATAAGAGCTATTCAATGATAAAAAATCTAGGGCCACCGAAACACTGCACCCCGATCAATATACCAAATTGTAATACACATCCACCATTACGACAAAACTCAATTTAAACGTGAGAATTACAAATACCACCGCCTATATTTATCTCCATAATCCTTCAACCTAAACCCTGCCGTTTGCTGCCATTTCACAACACGAGCTATTACACTAAGTAGGTAAGCGTAGTATTGAATGGAATGTCACGAATTCCTAGAAAATTACAGAATCAATATTCACCGAGGATGACGTGGTAGTACAGTGGATAGAGCGCTTGACTGATGCCTCTAGTTAACCGGGTTCGATTCCCGGGGACAGTGTTTAGGCACCTTTACCTTTACCCTAGCTCTGTGATTTTTCGAGTACCAGATCTTCCTGGGGAACCATGAGGTAGTACAGGGGTAGGAACTGGCCGTCCGGTGTCCAATCACCGAATAACTCTAATCGCTTTAAGGGTCGCTTGGATAGGCGACAGAGAAACTCGCCTCATTAGACCAATGGAATGTGAAAACCTGATTTGTAGGGTATAGGGTCCAAATTCCTTTACTCGTTGTGGATACGGCGTGTGCATGTAGCTCCTGTTGCCAGAAAATCATAACGTACAATTTTGGTTTATCTGAGAGTATCCACATCAATCACCTACTTCGAAACTGTTGTCATTTCTTCATTAATCTATGTAAATCTGATGTGATATTCTGCCACTGTTAGTGGTTTTTTATTAATATATAATATTTCAATGCAACAGGAAATGTGTAACCGATACACATTATTTTGACAAATATTGTATAAATGAATAGTATGCTCCTTTACATACGAGTGAGTATTAATATAAAAATGATTACGTATCATCGTGGTAGCAGGAATGAATGGTTTCTTAAGAGTTTCCTTCTGATTGGCAAATATGCTAGAAAAACAGAATTCTTTGAAAATCGTGGAGAAAGAGTAGGAATTAATTGAAGTGTACTTTGTGGAGTGATAAAATTATACGTGATGCATAATATTCAATCAACTCTTAATAAGACCATTCTCGAATTAACCACGTCCTTTTAAAGGCAAAAAATGAATTTGACTTTTACTTAATCCTATGGATTTTATTTTCGTAATAACATTAAGCCTTCTATTAGTTTTCACTTTGAATAATTCATTTTTTCCTGTAGCCAAACTGAGGAACTTTATATCCGTGAAATATTTGCTGGAAATTTTAATAAATTGGTTCACTGCATAAGTTCGTAAATATTGGGCTTAAATATATACTTAGCATCTTGGGAACTACTGTTTGGTAATGGCCACTACGCTCCAGATTATCATATGCTGTGTTCAATTTTCTCCATCAGGGTTTAGGCTCTAAATAAGAAAACTTACTCAGTGACAGAACAGTTATAGTGAAAAAGGATTTTTATTGAGATTTGATTCTACCGAATAAGATTCCATTCTATAAAGAACGACACATTACTTTAAAAAACGACTATTTTTCAAAATCATGTACGTACGTGTATAAGTTATTTAGCGAACATTTTCACTCCGGTATTGCGAGCACTCAGGGAAAGCAGACCTGTATCTTAAGAGGTACGAGGTAATGCCACGAAATGTTTGATCTAATCCTTCATTGGATTAAATTTACTGTGGCCTTGTTTTTGACTCGTATTTCTTGTATTATGAATGCAGTGATGAATTGAGACCTAGTGAATCATGGAGAACATTTTTCAATTTCACGTTTTAACTGTGGTGCAATAGTGAATGTTTCAACTTCATAGAACAGCAGAAGGAAGGCAACCTTAACTAGTGGCCTCTTTAAAGAGATCTAGAATTAATAATCAGGCATTAAATAGAAAGATGAGAATTGTCGTGAAACTATCCAATTTGCCGAACTTCCGGCTGAAGTGTTGTGTCAACTGTTGATGTAGCGCTTCCTCGGTCAATACGATTCTGCTTAGCTGGAACGCTAGGGAAAAATATTTTAAGACCAAGTGACTTTTAAAAAATGGAGTCACTTCAGCGTATTTTAAACCTTAGGCAAAAGAATGTTCAACTTTTCGCCACTTATCCATAATCTCTCTCTGTCTCTCTATTATGATCTCTTGGACGAACCCCAAGAGGAAAGCCTTTCCAAGTGGTCAGGCAAAATTGTGGCATCGAGAGTCATCACCTATCTGATGAGTTTACATTGCTCTTTAATTTTTTATCGAAGCCTTTATAAAAATAAATGCACGGAAAAAACCTCTCCCTTTATCTCCTTTTCCGAATAAGCCACCAGACATTCCGGGGGAAAACTTCCCGAAAAACAGACAAGAACCTCTCTCGGTCCGACCCCGAGGCGGGAATCTGCCCTGCTGAGCCTACATTTTTCATCGCAAATCCTTGCCTTGCACGTCCATTATTCAGATAGAATATTCCCGGCGCTGTGAACCCCTCCTCCTCGTCCTTTTATCCAAAAGGCGATGGCGGTGCGTTTATTTTTCCCTCCAGACAGCCCGCCGCGCCAGGCCGTCCTCCCGGGCGTCGGCGCCAATCCCCCCCGCCGCACCCTCACCGGGCGGTCGTGGGAGACGGAGCACGCGGTGTTCTCGGACGAGGCGATGCCTACGCCTAGCCCCGGGATACGGGGCACCCCTGTTAAGGATTGCTCGGATGGAGACACGCAATCATCCCTCCTCTGAAACAGGCACGTGTTTGAGGTTTTCTGGGAAGGGCGGGCAAAATGAGAGACTAAGAGGGAAACTCATCTTCAGTAAAATTTGGCTTATATGAAGAGGGGCACGTAATTGCAAATGGGGTTACAGTTCAGTGCAACGTCAGACTGACGACGCGTTGAATTGTAAATACTTCCATATTAAGCCCTATGCCGTAACATAGACTGTGGATATAATTAATTGATCGCTGATGATGCTGGACCGGAGTAAAATCTTGGCCGCATTATTGCATATTTTCTATGTGGAAATTCAAAGTTTTATTTTGACGTTATTCATCATTAGACATCATTGACGGAAAATACAAGAATATATATATTGACCTCAAACACAGCAATCAACTCGAAGGTCGTTTTGTTAGGCGATAGTAGAGTTCAGCCAGTACTGAGCCCGACGGCGTGTGAGATTCACACATCAGGGTAGGAGGGCCAGTTCCTTTCCCTGTATCGGTCATTGTTTCACAGAAAGATCAGGTACCCGCAAAATTGCATAGCTTGGGTGGAGCTGCAGGTGCCTAGAGTGCCCGGGAATCGAACCGGGACCTCTGGTCAGAAGTCCAACGCTCTACCCCTGGACTACCTCTACCTTATATATATAAATATAATTGTGTATTTATATTTATTTATTCCCAATGTTCCATGTATCTGACCCGTAGAGTGCCATGCTCCATACGAATGTATAGATGAATTGCTTAATTGTCTGCAACATTAGATTCTATGAACATAGTAACTGTCTATTCTTCATGAAGTAAATGTTTAATATAGATATCTGAAAAGAGAATCGCCGAGTTTCTGTTAAAGGTTAATAATTATGAAGACAAATGACTATAATGATGACCTATAATCAAACTCAGAAGATGATTTTCATAGTAACCATATGCTTAGACCGACTCTGAAAGAAAAGGGTGACTTCTTGTTCAGAAGATCTAAGGTCTGGAATCTGGACGAAACACGTTTGACATGATTCACTTCATTTATCCTTTCACTTCTGCTCCCTTTTCGAATTTGGTAATTTACGAATTCTGAATGCGTGGCATGCTGGGAGTGAGGTTTTTGGCTTTTAATCATTTCCCTCTGTCACTTTTTTATTCGAGGCTTTTACCTATATTCCTATTTATTATATACACTTATTTATTATTACGTGAAAGTTTTCATACACACCTGTAGATATTTTCCTCAAATAAATCCATCACTGAGAATTGCCTATGCAAAAAGACCTATTTTATGCTTTAAAGGAAAAGTGTTAACAGGCAATCATTTACTTGAGCTCATTTACACAAAACACACAAGGATTCGACGAGAATGGAAGTGAGAAAAAAATAAATATGTTTTTATTTTCGTGTGCGCTCAGTATACAAAAAAGGATATACGGGAATATTTTGAAAAGGTTTCTTAAATCTTCACTTATAAAGGGATCATTGGCGGTTTAATGAAACCACTGGAAAATCGTAATTAATGGCTAATCACTTTAATAATAGAAATGGAAACTCAACGTAAATGCGGTGTCACCTATCAATGTTTTCTAACGTAAATATGTTGAATTCACTCTCTTCTTCATACCAGGAATTATATTCTCCCCACAACATTCGCAGTCTTCTTCGTAGCGTAATACCTAATATTATTAACATAAAGACAAAAATTAAATATAGGGTGCGTTTCAAAAGCAAGGCAATTATTTATTATAAATATATTTATTAAATAGATTCGCACAAGCACTTATAATTCTTCAAAGTACTGTCTTAGGGCCTCTACATATTTATTCCAGCGACTCTGCCAATCTCACCTGTATATTGATCAAAGTAATAACCTGAATATGTTGATTCGTGTTAGAGATCAGGAATACAATCCCCAAGTTGATCGAATATGCTACTAATATACAAATTTGGAGTGGAGTGGTGTGTTAATTATGACGAAAATCATAGTCGTATACCAAAATCGGTGTTAATGCAATCGAACACATTTGGATTGAATTCCAGAGCGCAGCATCAATAATAGCAATGTAAGATGAATCCTCCTCCTGCCACCTTTTCTAACCAATGAGCCCTTATGAATTTGTACTGGTGCATGTAGTCGTAAGTTTATTTATTTGTGAATACTGGTGTACGCATAGCCATAGGCGTATTCATTTGTGAATTTAGTCGATAGCTCGAAACGTTTTCTCTTTTCTTTAAAAGGCATGGCTGAAATATGTGGTGATTATTTCGCTCTCAACAGTTGCTCATTTCAACCGTTTCTGTTTCTAGGTAAGCCGAGTTCTCGTCCGCCCCACAATTCAACGCGAGGCAAGAGTCGACACTCGGAGTGCTTCACATATGGTACTTGCACAACCCAGTGAATTCCCGCCGGCACGCGGGGATGCTACTTCCTTTCCGAATTTATTCATCGCCGAAAGTTTCGATTAGTGACCTGAGCGGATGCTGACCCAATTAACGCACCGCCGAAGGATTAACGCATCGGTGACTCCCGCGGAAAATGTTAACGAGGAGCCGCCCCCAACCCCCCCCCCCCCTGTCGACGGGTAAGTACTCGGAGGCTGGGGGGGGTAGGCTTGGTTCTCCCTCCCACCCCCGCAGTGGCGCCGACGCCGCCTCCGCAACCGCGACCGAGGGCGGCCCACGCATTAGTGGGCACGTGTGTGAGTGACACCAAGGGGAGAGTGGAAGGGGGTCGGGGCGGGGGGATCGATTGCATCCCCCGCTCTTGGCGATGAGGAGGCTCGTGCAACAGGGCGGCGAAGAGACCGACGCCCGCACCTCACTGACATCTCCACCATTCCAAACTGCAACCACTCTCATTCTCCGCTCGTCTACTCGATACATCAAAAGCTCGTGGCGGGAAGTGCTGGGGCACCAGCCATGTCACCAACCGCACCAGCCTTGCCAAGTTCATTCTTGCAGTTGAATATATTTTTGGACATATAAATAAACAATCTTACACATGCGTTCATGCATGCCTAAACACATCATGCAATGACTGACTGGAAGCATTAAGCTTTGGTATTTTAGTGAATATATTCGGGCACTTGAATTAGATTTTGTTATGATAGCGAATAGTACGCGAGAGATGTAAGAGCACTTGAATCTGTCGGTGACTGTGTTTACCTCCCTTATTTTATCTCGGTGATCAAATCTACCGATATCATTTGGGGTCATAATGATTATCTTGGTGATATCCTGTACCTTTCTACAACTCTTTCCCCCTCTTTCTTTAGGTAAGTCACTCTCTACTTTATTCATGGTACATGAATCTATCCCCTGCCACAGAAATTTTTGTTGGACCGCAGGGTATTTATGGAGATGTAGAGTTAGATTCCTCTAACATACCTAAAATACTCTCTTCTCGTAGTAATGTTAAAAAAGCCGCAAAATCTAATCAACGTCCCATGGTTGCCAAATACCGCGTATTCCAAATATGGACTCAATAAAGCGGGTTACAGCTGTATAATCTTTTCAAATAATGTTCTTAAAATTTATCTTTTGAAATCTAGCCTCTTTAAGACTGACAAGAAGCTCTTCTGACCTTTGTATTTGGTGCTACATGAAATATGTTTTTCTAAGACAATTTATTTCACTCGTTATGAAATGTTACATTAGACCCAGTCTATTTTAAAATTTACGTACCTCTCGTTCCTGCTCTATATCAACCCAAAATTCAGTGCTTTGTATTTTCTGACGTTTAACTCAAACACCCATAACTGACGCGACGTCAAAATGTCGCTTTAATTTCTTTGCACTACTCCGATATTTACAATGCAAAAAGTTTAAGAAAAAACTCTTACTCTGCAGGTTCCGGTGTTTCTCTGTAAATTACTGTGTCATCTACAAATAATCTAAGATTGTCGCTGAATTAGGAATTTCATTTCCCTAAACCCGAACTGGTTAAGGAAAATAAAGTTCCTACTGTTCAGAAAAGTAACTGTATTGCTAGCATTGATATTTACTCAGATTAAATTACCTACACACGTAATATGAGTAATTAATGACCTTCGATTACTCTTAATATCTCCTCAGAATTCTTTATGTTGCTCTCCTTGAATGCCTTCGCTAATCTCCGTCCACGCAGTTGCTACGCTTTCATTGATAATAATAGTATATCATAAAACAAAATGCAGTTAATTTTTTCCACATTCACGCACTTCGTGATATGTTGCAATTACTATAGTATTGGCGTAATTCTCAATGTTCTGGGACGATGTGGCCAACAAAATATCTTCATGATTCATTTTTAATGTGAGGCAGGCTTCACGTGGTGGAAACTTATTTGATGTATTTTTAATTACTCCAAAGAGCGCATTAACTCGCACAAAGTGTTCGGGCTTACGTATTCTCGTCATACGTCAAAATTCAGATGGAGTTGTGGAGTTGAGGGATTGTGAGCACCGACAAAGATAGCTTGGTGTGAAAATGAATTTGCCCAGGGTAGTGACCACATTAAGAGAAAGGAGAGTATAGAGGTGGAAAAGTGTTGATGTTGGAGGTCAGAAGAGGGGAATGGCTCATAAATGACCCTTTTTTAAATAAACTCACTTCTTTTTATTCTGACACTTCATGTGATTCCAATGAGTCTGAATTATAGATGGAGGCTTGAAAATAAAATGATATTCACCTCACTCATTTCTCGTAGCAGAAGAGTATCACAAATGCCAGGTTTGTTACTCTGACAAAAGTATTCAGGCCATAATTCTCATAATTACTGCTTAATTGTGTGAGAGGATAGGAATTTCAGATCCTATAAATTATAGTAATACAACCCGGAAGGGATTTTCATGTGCAGAAAAAATGAATTAAATAAGAACTGACAACTTATGGAAAGCCAATATTCCATTATGTTCTATTTCCTGATGACAGCCTTCCTCCCCACAAGAAGGGTCACATCGGTGTGATGTCTCATTAAAAGAAGCTTTGCTTACGACGATATTGGCCAAGGCCCAGCTGAGTATTGTATTGCCAATAGAATAGAGGAGAATTGGTTAGTTATTTTTCCAAACTAAATATTTTTATCTTAGACTCTAGATACGTCTATCATATTAATGTTAGAGTCCATATTTAAAGAAAAACAATTAATTGAAAAGAAAAAATAATAAAAGCAATCATTTTTTCAAGACTTCCCGAATTTCCACAATTATTTGTTGATATTTTACAGTACCTACATCGTCATCCCAAGCATCGTCGTCCCAAGATTCGCCATACTAGAGGTACTTTATAATTATGAATTGCGGGAAATGCTTATTGATGCAGCCTCATGATTAAAGATTCGGCGCAAAAAAAATCACGGATAGTTTTATACTCTTTTCTTAATTACCTCTGTCGTCGTAGATTTCTCCGTCGGCTGAGTGAATGAACGGGTGGATGCGGCGACTCTTCCGTGGCATGGACATATGAATGCTCACCGAGCACGGTCGGTTATCATCATTACCCTAAAGATTCTTGCTCTCCGCGAACCAATTACTGTTGAGCACACCGCGGAAAAACCATTGATTAGCCAGGCCAATGGAGCTCGCGACGGGAGGCAAGAGGGCGGTTTTCCGGGGAGGGGAGGACGTGCTCGCCCCAGTCGAAGCCTGGGAGAGACGAGTTGCGGGTCGGAGTGGGGTGGTAGGGTGGGGGGCGTTCTGAGAACGCACGCCAGTCTGTCGCGAGACTTCATGCATTCGTGCCCATGCATACTCAGCCACCCTTAATGAACGCCGCCCTGTATGCAAGAAATGAAAAAAATACCGGGTTTTCGCGCGGAAAATAGCAAAATACGGTCTCTTTTGGTGGCGCCATTGCGATATTTTTTTCACCGAGTGCAACGGAAACGGGCAGTCGTACCCTGTTTTATGTGAAATGTAGAAAAATGTAAGCGAGACGGAAAGGTCACCACCCCTTCCCGCCTAAAAAAATCCCTCCCCGCGTCGTTCTTTCATCCCCCGGCTGAAGAGTGAAGAACGCAATGCGAGGAAGAGGGAAGGAAAAGAAAATTTAATTTAAATTTTCTTAAATATTTTTAAATTTAAATTATTTATTTAAATTAAATTTAATTTAAATTAAAATATTTTTTAAATTTTCTTTTATATTTTTAAATATTTAAAAATATAAGAGAGAAAGAGAGAGATTAGATCATCATTTAAAATGCGTATTTTGGAAAATCATAGTTCAATCCGAACGATCGTGAGGATTCAGCCATAAGTCAATTTAACATAGCATTGCCATTAACCATTTTATTCACTCCAACGCCGCCTAATAAGTCTATTAACCAATGCGTATGTTAAATAAATATGGATTATAAATATCCTTCTTAGATAAAGTATTAGAATTCAAGGTGAAAGTCAAGCTTAGACAACACAGGCTAAATATCAAACAGCTGGGGTGTGATAGTTCGTTTAAAAATGAAGGTACATATCAAAATTATGGTTGTTTAAAATTACTTTGAAGTTCAACAATCTGATTTTTGTATTTGATCAGTATCATAAACACTTTTCATCAAAGATGATTCCTATGCAGCTATATAATAACCACTATGTAGCAGGGCATAACTATATATGGACACAATTCTCTTTGCATTGTCGATAAAAGAATAACCAACGGTATAGCAAGTGCTCAATATTCAACAAATGAGAGAGTTTGCCGTCGAATCCGGAAGGCATGCCAGTAGTTCTTAGACTGCAACCAGTGCAAGATTATAAATGCCAAGATTCTAAATATTGAATGCCGTTCGATAGCTCAAAAGACTGCATAATCTCTCGAGAGAAGTGGATAGAAAACAAGCAACAAAAAACAGTTTCTTCTTCTCAGTTAACTCCAGGTCAAAATTCTCTTCCTTGCCAACAAACTCCCACTCGAATGTGGGAGATCTTCCAATATTCACAAACAAGAATATCTGCTCGTTCGATTGAGAAATTATCGACACACCGACCTTCCATGACATTCGGACATTACGAGCGGGGGCGTCTCACTTTAGAGCGCGCTATCTCGCCAGCGCAAGCCCAACTCACGGAACATTTGTTTGGCTTTCCTGGGATTTCCTGGAAACCCCTTGCCTTTGCGACAAATCAAGACGTGGCAGTCGGTTTGCATGGTGACTTCATATGCATCGATTGTTTCACGCTGAAAATGGGTTATATTCCAAAACTCATCTATCTGCTAAATTATCGAATTTCTCTTATTCCTACTTTACGATAACGACATTGGCTCGGTAGTCACTAGCGAGATACGTTTATTTGCCGACGATGCAGTGTTTTACCGTGGAATCCATAATCCCGAGGACACAGCAACTTTATCAGATGACATTAATGGTATACAACGCTGGTGCGACACCTGGTGATTAGAATTAAACTTAAAAAAGTGCGTCGTGAAGAATTTTTGGATAAAGAGCAATTCCCTCCCGAACGCCTACTGCATTGGCAACCATTGGGCGTTACCCTCACTCACGATCTCCCTTGGGTGAAACACATACGGGGAATATGTGGACAAGCTAACAAAAGATTAGGGTTTAACAAAAGAGTACTGGGTAAATGTGATTAAAACATCAAAAAGAAATGTTATCTGTCGCTGGTTAGGCCTCATTTAGAACATGCTGCTAGTATATGGGATCCTCACGAAGTTGGGTTGATTGCCGAATTTGATCGCGTGCAGCGTATAGGAGCTAGATTTGTAAAATGATGTCATGATAAACTTAGTACCGTATCTAAAATATTAGAGCAGCTAGACTGATAATTACTCGCGTAGCGAAGGTTAAATTACAGATTAAATCTCTTTCATACATTGGAAGTACTTTTTAGCAGTGATTTTGAAAATGTATTATTATCCCCATCGTCCTACGGTAGGAGGGGTCATATCAATAAAATAGAAATATTAACAAATTGAGTAGCTTCAGGCGTGATGTGGCGGAAGGCGAACATAATGAATAAATG
Organism: Hetaerina titia; assembly: GCA_037158775.1. Taxonomy (NCBI): domain Eukaryota; kingdom Metazoa; phylum Arthropoda; class Insecta; order Odonata; family Calopterygidae; genus Hetaerina; species Hetaerina titia. Next base: position 97,590,039 of record CM073775.1, on the reverse strand, counting down.
ATCGTAGCACTTTTCCACTTGATAAAATTTATTTTACAGCCGGGCTTCGATGTATTACATCATCATCTGGTGATGATGGAATACCTTACCTGGTGGTGATGTAATGCATCGAAACCCGGTCGTAAAATAAATTTTGTCAAGCGGAAAAAGGCTATGATCAGTTTTTCATTAGAAAGAATAAGTCAGAACCGATCGATTTAAGATATTGTACTTTTTTCCACGAACAATAAGGGATGAGAATAACTTTGTCCGACCACTGTAGGGGTAAAAATATTCGGGTCAAAATTAGTCTGGTGGGTATTCACCCCCTGCCACACACCCTAGCCTTGGCCTGCAGGGTTGTAAAATATCAAAATTTTAAGTCCTTGGAAAGAGATGATCGTACAAACTAAATTTTTTTCCTTCCATGAATTACATAAATAATCGTGTATTCCACAAATACTTGTATCCTACTAGCGACATGAAAATTCCAACATTTAAAACATAAAATATTCGTCGTAATTTTTTAATGAACTAATACTTTGAATTTAGAGCGTTATTTTCTACCAACTTTGACTTTGCTCCAGTTATAATTGCTTCAGTTAATAAATATATGATCCAAACGCTTCTCCTATTGACGTTTATATCACAGAATACTTAAAAATTTCATTATACTACTATAATTTTCTTCCCTTACGGAAGATAGGGATTGAGACGGTTTTGTACCTAATTTACTGGTCCCTGAGGGTCCGACTTCGAATCCCGGACTTTACAAAATTTTTCTGTGGTAATAAGAACCTTACTTAGAAATTCAAGTAGCGGAACATGGTGAACCCTTTGACGTCATTCATTAAGAATGACAACGCCGAGTTTCTCTCCACCATTTTTTCATGCCTTGAACATCCAAACAAATTTTCCCACCTATCCCTAATCGAGAAATTTCATTAATTTGCCGGTCGTCTCCCTATATACTCTACCACTACTTCAATTTAGATAATCACTCTACCAATGACATATATATCACACTAAATATTACGAGCCAAGCATCTTGTTTTCTAAGCTATAATATATTTTAATGAATAAACTGTGGTGAGCTCTTTATACGATCTCACCACAGCTCGTATTCATAAGATATTACTTTTCTCATAAGATATAGTAGTTAGATTTTAAAATGAAGTGTTAATGATGGCAAATTTTGACATTTGTATCTATTTGAATGGATTAAACTGAGATCACAAATTTCGTATCCAAAATAATGCCACTATTAAAAAATTTTGGCTTTAAAATATTATTGAAAAGCAGGCAATAATAATTGGCAATCAATTCTGGACTATTTTGATCCGCTGAAGAATTTTTCTCTAGAAAACTCACAGACATGGAGTTAGTTCTTTCATGTCTCGGAAACTTCAATCATAGTTAATCGTTGTCAAAGATACGTACGAAATTTGAACAATGATCATAGTTTTGCAACAAAATCGTATTTCACCCAACCATACACGTGTATGCTCGGCTTAATGTTAGAAAGGAAAAAGAATTAGGTAATAAAGCTATCCAACTTTTTCGGAGCATATCCACAAATGGAGGACTCTGATGGTTGCTTTCCGAGGAGCATTCCGACTGGTCATCCGTTTGAGAGTACTGCAGACAAAGTATTGTGTCCTACCATATTGGACGCTGAACACAGACCCGCAGGCACCTTATGTATGTATGCAATGCCGATGCCAACCATCACATTCTTTCTTTGAATATTTTCCTGTTATTCTTTTTATCGACGATTTTTTTGAAAGAATACGCTGATTATGACTGAACATTTGCGCATCCGGGCGCTCTATACACAAAAGTATATGAAATAATTCACTAACACAACTTAAAGTTTTGTATACTCGGCATACAATTCACGACTGCATTGACTAACGCTCACAAATAATGTAGCACCAGACAACATCATCACGGCTGATAAACTGATGAGTTCATAAAAAAATCAATATTATGTCTCCAAAACCTTCTGAATGAGAATATTACAAAGTGTGGAAATGTTTGAAACTTTTATACGAAACCGGTCGTTACGCAACTCACTACGTCTTCTGTCGTATTTCAGTGGCTTGATATGACCAAATGGAAAATTTCATCCGTCGACACTGCAATGGTAAACCACAACCTTGCAATAATACAGGAATCATTATTATTATAAGCATATTTTTTCAAACTTAAATAAACCTATCATAGAGTGAATAATAGAGTAAATTAATGTGAAGGGCATGTAGACAAAGAATTAGATAAGTAGGAAATTACCATAGTAATAAAAAAATATCGAAGGTTTACATTCAAAATACTTTTGTTTGGCAAATAATGAGGAAACTGACTCACTCAAAATGTTACCAACCATTATTGTAGATCCCATTCTGCAACAACGCTCATAAGATGAGCCACGAATTCACGATAAGAGAAATCACTGTAAAACCGCCAGTTTGCTGGAGGAAGTAGGCCAGTATATGAACAGCTCAATATGTAGCCAGTTATATCTTCCTATAACCCTATGGTTAGTGAATCGTCGCTTTTGGGAGCTTATAAAATCTCAAATGTTTATCGCATATTATATAAATATTTAGGATTGCCGTTATCTAAATATCTGTACAAGGTTTGTATAAAAAGCATCGGTAACAATTTTTTCCTGACGTGGGAGTGAAGTGGTGAAAATAGACCGTCGGTTGTTAAGAGTGCGCATAATCGCATATCCTAGATTGGCATTTATCAGAGGACAGCGCACACAATTATCAAAGAAAAATTGGCGATGAAAAAGATCTGCGCTAAACCCGTCCCGAAGGTCTTGACGGACGACCAAGAGTCGATTGTCTGCTTGCGGAGACCTTCTGAAACGGCATCACCATGATTCTCCAATCCCCTTATAGACCCAAAAAGGCACCAGTAGACTGTTTCCTATTCCCAAAAGTGAATTCCTCCCTCAAAACACACAACCAATCGACCCTAATAGCCGTCAAAGAAGTTTGCACGCGTACCCTTAAGGACCTTCCGTCTACCAGGGAGCCTTCGAGTCGTGAAAAAACCGCTGGAAAAAGTGTGTCAACGCTCAAGGGATCAACTATGAATTGGAGGCGTTGTAGCCACATATGAAATAAATCTATTTTCCAATACTATAGATACAAACAATGTAGCGTCACCCCTATTGTAAATGATTTCTTTACCAGTTACAATGAATTTGGGGATGACCATATGTCCGTGTCGGAAACACCCACTCCACTCGATCTTGCGTTGGCATGAGCGTTGGAATTTCGATGTTGATGCGTTCGCACATTTCGGGCAGCGAGTGGGAGTGACGAGAGAAACCTCTCTTGAATAATAACAAGCTTCGGAGTGCACCAAGGAAGTGCATAATACTGTCTTATTTCCCCAAGGCGAGCGTGCAAAGTGCTGCGCGAGTCGGAATGAATGGAGAAAACTGTTAATTACGTCAAAGTTCAAGGGAAACGCACCCATTCTCAAGCGTCCATCGGTTGCGCGATTCTTCCTCCACAAAACCATTTATCCCACGGTTGCCTTCGCAGAAAATCCAAATGTCAGGCGGAAGAGGGGAGCTACGAAGCGAAAGAGAAGAGGGAAAAAAAGAGCTTTCACCTTTCGGCTCCTCAATCGCCGGCGGGGAGAGAGTGCCTGGGGAGGCGAGGCATTGTTCTCGGACGATCCCGTTAGCGAATCCAGATGCATGCTCCACACGCCAACGATACTACACATAACGGTCACTCTTGGTTTCCCTCTTTCTCCCTCTCGATTTTTTTCCTTCACTTGGGGGAAAAGAAACAGGTTTCCCTCGTTTTGCGGGAAGAAGACAAAAGTTTGCGAGGATGCGGATCAATTTTCTCTATAATAAGTATCGAGGGACGACGAAAAGTCGGTGTAATTAACTCCGCAACTGCCGTGTCCGCCCCCTCCTCCCCCTCATCCTAGAAGTGGTGTAGCGGAGAGGAATGTGGTTGTAACCGTGCGTTACGGCTCAGGACTTTTTCCCCGGAACCACTTTCATTTATGACTCGAGGAGATGGTGAACGTGAGCGTTCCGACACCTCGTCCGGAGGGAGGCTTGGCACCTCTCTCTGATCGTTGGCTGGCCGGCCGGAGCCGCGTGAGGTCCCCGAGGAAGGCGTCGGAATTGGAATCGAGTCCTCGCGCCACTCGTCCTGATCGCGGGGATCGATGCCACTCCGAGATTGATGAGCGCAATCGTAAATGAGGAGTCGAGCGAGGACGCGAACATGTTGCTAGGGCGTTTCTCATTATGGGTTAAAGACAGCAGGGAAAAAAACCGCGAGGAAAACATTTATCATCACTTCCGATAATCACCAAGAATTCGAATTGTCATCAAATCAAAATGCTTATTAGTTTGGTGCCCAGTAATTGTAGTTCAGAATATCATCACATATCGTACGAATCCCTGGAAGGGCATCAAATAAGCTTCTCCCTTCAAGTATGTGTGTACTCATTCGCGCGTATCTTTGCAATTTTATAATTGACTTCCACTTCCGCATCTGCGCAACACCACGCAAGCTATCACAAAGGCGTGTAGTGAGGGTGGTGGCTCCAGCTAATTATGTACAAATATGAGTTACGCATGCATGTCACATGCAAATAAATATAATACGATACGGTAATAATAATAAGATAGGAAAACACATAAAATACGATTCTTTACAGGGTTAATTATATACAAAATCGATCTAAAATACTGGTTTTCTCTTTATTTTAGACGCTTGTAAAGAGAGTTTAGTGAGCGGGCTAGCTTTCATGCTCAAGATATTGAACCTCCTCCTACTGACTAATGCACATGTAAACCTGTTTTATGTATGCTGCAATGTGTTCTCAAAGTTCCTCCAGTAATCTATCGGTGATTTCTTCTGGACCAGGGGCATTGTTTGTTTATGCAAGTCGGTGCTGTTTTTCTCTTCCTTCTTGAGAAAATATAGTAGTGTGTTATACATCAGTACGTACAGTTGTACGTTTTCCTTATAATTTCATGACAAACAAGCAAAACTATTTTGAGTTACTGTCTAAATATTTATAGCAAATTTTGCTTTAAATATGCGTAGGGAAATACGCTCGTATTTTACTTCTAAAGCCTTTACTAAATGTCGTCATCAATTTATCATAGTGCCTCAGGGTGTGGCCAATCCATCTGGTTCTTCTTTTATCTATGGTGTTCCATTAGGTCCATTCTTCGACTGTTCTTCTGTATACTCCTTGATTTCTTATTTTATCCATCCATTTGATCTTAAGCATCCTCCTCCAGTACCAGGTTTTGAAGGCTTGTAGAATTTTCCGGTCTACTTTTCCGATGGTCCATGTTTCTGATCCATAGTGTGCCACGCTCCATACGAATTTTTTCACGTATTGTTTCCTCGTCCGTAGTTCTATTTTCTTTGAACATAGCAGTTGTCTTTTCATTGTGAATGGTCTCTTAGCTTGAGCTATTCTTCGCTTGATGCCTGTAGTACTTCTTCCGTCTTATGTGATGGTACTTCCGAGATAGGTGAAGATATCCTCATAGCAGTATCAAATTCTCTGTTGCATGAACTTCGTTCTTAGTTTTCTCCTTACCTTCTTACGGAATGAACTCCCCTGTCCCATCACAAAGAAGTAATATTCGAGAAAAATTATTTAAGTAAGTTCTGTGGCAGTGCTGTGAGTTTACAACTCGAATGTTTGCAGTTTGTGTTATATTTTTTTTGTAAAACCCGTTGTTTAGAGCAGGCCAGGAAATAACTGCTTGTTTGCAAACGGGCGAGAGGAACGTCGGCACGTTCTACGTATGGGTATAATACAACTGGCATTTAAAATTAGCCAGAAATTCAAATAAGTTTTAAGATTAAAAGTGGCTTTTGACTGGACCGCTAATCATTGAGTCAAATGATTTCCTCTGACCAGTTATTATCGTTTATATTATTATTTTGGTATGAGCCTTGTACTTATTACGGTATTTATTCACGTACTATCTTGAAAATAAGCTGTTATATGAGTAATAAAAATTTAATTAACATTTTTTCCATTTTGTTTCGATTCCTATTGTCGAGGGTTAAGTGTAAATGAGAGGGCAATAATTATATTAAAAAAGCCCCTCTGTGTCACTACGGAAACGGAAGTGACAACTAGGGCACATTCCCGGCCCCACAGATCGATGCAAGAAGGCAGACTGCAAAGGATATGCCATTGCATATTCCCAGAACGTCCGTGAAACTGTTGCAGGGAAGATGTGTGAAGTATCAAGCAGCGGTTTAGCTTACCACGATTATGCAAACTCCGTCATAAACTGACGCACGCGAGGGTCCATAGATCCAACTATCTATTCCTAGAGCATCGCCTGGAGCGCGTAGAGAATGGAGAGAGATGATATAGGGGTGTAGCCGGCAATATATTCAATGGACCGTGATCTGGGCTTCCATCACAGCCCCAATTATTCCCACGAAATAACCTAACTGTATTTATCTTTTAATGGAAAAGTTTTTTTTAAGTATTTCGAATTCGATAACTGTTTATTTTGCTAAAATTCTGCCCAATAATATTGTAAAATATGATAGCAGTACAAAAAATACATCAACAGTTAAACAGAGATATGGATTTCAAACAGATTTTATCGAGAATGGGAATTGATGTGCAACACGCAAAAGAATGGTTTGCACGGTTCGTCGTGCCATTCCTGTCACAATTTGCTGTTCAAATGAGAATTGGGCGAATGAGCGAGCACACGCGCCCGACGAGCGAGAAGCACCGAGAGAACATCCGCCTCGACATCCCCGTATCGGACACTGCAACCGGTGCCACCCGGTAAACGGACAGAGACCCTGCCGGTATCCCTCGGCGGTCGCGCCGGCGTGTGCCCGACCGGCCATTGGGTTATCCGCTGAGCACCCGGGGCCTCCCCCTACTACACCCCGTGTCCCCCTCCTACCCTCGGCCGAGTCCAGGGAGATGGACGGAGGCGAGCTCTCACCAGAGAAGTGCTCGAGAAGGGGAAAAAATATATGCCCATAGGTAGTAGCGAGCGTAACGAAATTCCATTCAAATTCTGCCCTTCTGGAATATTTGCATTTTATGCGTGGGAAAAAGGGGCTTGGTTCCGTGCATATTTCCGATCGATTTATTGAAAAAGAGAAGAGCTCGACCCGAGTTCCCTTCTTCACTCCGCCCGGGCCTTTCTTTATGCTTTTTCGATATCATACCCCTCTCTCTCTCTCTCTCTTTCTCTCTCTCTCTCTCTCTCTCTCTCTCTCTCTCTCTCTCCCTCTCTCTCTCCTCCCTTCCATTCACAGTCGAGAGAAACTTTCCAATTCCCTTATGCAACATTTTTTGCGCCCGCCCCTCTCCCTTATCCCGCAAGTACGTACTTCCCATTCCCTCCGACCGACTGGACAGCGAATTTCTCAATCCTCACCCGCGTTCGTCTCTAAGATTCCGGTCTCCTCCCCTCTCGATCCTTCTCTTCCTCTTGGTCCTCTTACGGTTTCATTCGAAGACTCGGCAAAATTTGCTAATTTTAAAATTGGTTTCAACGAAACTTGCCGAAAAGTTATAAGAAACCTTCGATTGACCCTGGAAGGCAAAGATCCGCCTTTGAATTTCCAAGTCGGAGTGGTGGCGCGATTAGGGTTCCGTTTCTAAACCCTTGACCTCGGAAATGGATGCTGAAATGGAAAGAAGAGCCAGGAGAAACTAAGGAAGTCAACCCATTGGAAGCTTACGAAAAAGCACGTCAGAGAGATCAACCAAGATTACTCATTCCTTTCCTTACGGATGCCTTTTTGCTTCTTACAAGTTGCTGGCTTCTTAAGAATTCTTTTCTCTCCATTAAACACTTGAGCAACGGCTAATGATCACATTTGGGGAACCATCTTCATTTATTTATCTTCGGAAGCAGTAATCTTTACAGGGAAAATAAATGAAGATAAAGAATCATTAGTTGTCAACACCAACGCAGGTTTGACAAAATAATATTTTACTGCACTCACTTAGAAAAAAATGTCAGCGTAAATTAATGGGAAGGCGTTATAGGTGTCCTCATCAATCGGCTTTGTTCAATTTTAATTTTTTCTGATGAAACTAAAATGCTTTCAACGCATGCATTCAGATGTATCTACTTCTGTGCATTTTGACTACGATAAATTTTTCTGGCTCAACTTGCTAAACAACTGATACGGATGAATCACGGCAGTTATCGCGGATAATTGTTTTACGAAAACTTAATACAAATTCACTTTAATTTCCTGAGAGCCTAAGGAGATCACACGAAGAAAAATATTCAGAAAGAATAGAGCCAGTAAAATGTGTCGTTTTCAGCGTAAATTTATGGAATTTATTCAACACACTGATATGAAATAAGTAACCTTGTAATTCCACACACATTTATTTAGAACACGACTTAGACTTTCGAACTTGGACGTCATAATCACTGATGATGACTTCCAATCTGATTATAACGTCCAACGTTGAAACCTAGGTCGTGTTCTTAATAAGTTGTGTGTGTGCAATTACAAAGTTACTTATTCCATTTCAAGAATGAAGTTACTAAATGAAAAACACTTGGTCCAAGATACCACCGTTATATTCCATGGAACAAATTGATTTCTTTGAACTGTATTAAAAGCCATGATTGGATCGTGGTTTTATACTGACTTTTATGAAGCATTCTTGCGTAATTTGGGAATCTATACGTGCTCAAAATATTGAAACTGTATAGATTCGGCTAAAAAACTTTTCAAATTGGTTGCCCTCCTGTCTGAAATTGCGTTTCATTAATTATTAATTGCCAGAATTAATGTTTTGAGTGCAAGAGCCTAAGAAGCAACCGTATCAAAAATTCAACGTTGTCTCCCGCAATTAAAAAAAGGCCATCGTTTGAGAAAAATTGGTCGAAATTAAATTAATAATTGAGGAATTTAATCATTGTGGTTAGTTAATACAGGTTGGTATCATTCAGGAAAAAATCAGCAATCGAGGTAAAAAAAGAACAAAATGTTAATCGAGAATGACTTACTGAGGTTTATTTTGCGTGACAAATCTTCAGATGTTAGGTGGAGATGTTCAGAGTTTGTTTCATCGAGGTTAGCTAAGTCCAAGACGAAAATCAGCAAGTATGGGTATTGAGTTGCCTAATATGTCATAATCAAACGTCTTTCGTGGGGTTGTCCGGTGACCCGTGTTTTTGCTCATGGACAGGTCGGTCGTTTTTGTCGATTGAATGAATAGGGCCATCATCCAGCAGCCTCCGAAGCGATTCAACAATTAGTCCGTAACTAGAGCTCAAAGCGCTTTTGGGTTGTAACCCCTAACTTCTCGAGCCCCGTGCAATCCAAACAAGACTCTTTGGTGAGATGCAACTAACTTCCTTCCACCGTCCCACCGAAAGCCTTCCGGATGGTGCCAAAATCCCCCTCACCCGACCGCACAAGCAGACCCCACCCCTCGAGAGCCATTCCGATCCGTCCCAAAGCACCTATGCTCACCTCCAACCCCCTCTTCGCTCCCCACCCTCTTTCTCTCCCACCTAACCCCGGCTCCGGCCTCTCATCCGATCCCCAAGTTAGAGTGGCCTCCCGACAGCAGCGCCCTCGGTCGTCCCGAGTCGTAAGTTAGCGCGCCGTCCCTCCTCTCCCTCCCCTTCGAACATCTAACACCCCCACCCACGCCAACCCACCCCCACACACACACCCGATTCCTCACCCCCTCGCCGCCCCCATACGCTCTCTCTCCCCGCGAGAAACTCCTTCCCAAGTCTCTTGACACAGAAACGTCTTCCGCAGTTACCCCTAAGACAGTCTGGCGGACTTAACCATCTTAAAGGAAGAGGGGGGAGTTCGCTCGGCAGAGAAGTAGGGAGGAGTGGGTGGCGGGGGGTGAGGGCGGCATGTTAGCTCAGTCCCAGAATGCGGGTCTGTGATTCCAGGCCGAGTTGCTCAAATACGGGAGACTGCGTGGTTGGAGGATGGTTGGTGGAAGGGGGTGGGGTCTGCAAAGTGGGGGAAGTAGCCAGTAGCCATTATCTGGTCACCACAGTGATGCGTGCCAAAATCATTAAGTGGTTAAATACACAATTCTCTCGTGCGTACCTATACGATTCACATCAATGCTCATTTGCTGAAAGTTTCAGCGTAAAAAGAGACATTGTTCCTCCTGATTCTCAGTACTGCTGGAAGAAAATGTGCCCGAGTTATGAGGAAGGAGAGGCTTTCTCATTGCCGGGCGCGACACTCCAAAGAACTGCATAGTTTCGCAATGGGTCTCGAGAGCTGGGCGAACTTGGAATTTTCCATTTTCCGTCTCAAAGGGCGACGCCATTAAGGACTCTTTTAAAGTTGGTTAAACTCTTATTGAGAGACATTTCGTATCTCACTATTCTTTAGGTGTATGGAAATTTTAAAAACTGGTAGAGGACCTTCTTTGGTTAAAATTGAAATTATTTTTTAATTCGGCCGTAAAAAAATGTTTTTTCTTTCTAATTTGTGCTTTTGCGAAAATCCTAAAAGGACTTCTATTTTTCCGTAAAAACAGAGAAACCTTTTACCGGTATAATGAAAACGCTCTAAAAATTCCGGAATAAGAATAAATGATTATTAAATATCCTAAAAATTAAAATATTTTGCCTTATTAAAGTTGAAATTGAGTCAATACAATCATTTCTTCGTCAATTATTAAAAAAACATGAGAAAAAAAAATGAAAAACTAAGAGTAGGGAAATCTCAAGAGTTTCATTATTATTTTGATTTTACACAGTTTAAACTTAATATATATGTAATAGTACATGTATATAGCGCTTCGTTTTAGGGAAAACTTAAATAATAATAACAGTTTCGGCAATGTTCAAATCCATGTAATATTTTACACTAGTGGCCAACATGATATGATATCATTCGTTCGTCACGAAAGTGTCGATTGCAGCATGGTTTGATCACTTTGAGGTTTTTGAAATTCTATTTCAAAAACCTATTAAAACTTACAGATACGGTTCCATCCGTGGTGCACCTTCCTTGTATTTTGAATTCATGGAGTTAGAGGTTATTTGGCACATCGCAATCGTGAGTCGGGATCACAATGAATCTTACATACATGGATGGCGTGTTTGTAGAAGTATTTATTACTGTCAAGAGACAAAAATGCACATAATTTCTTTTCCAACGGCTGGAAATTCATCCCTTAAGTGCAGATTCATTTCATTCATTCGATGACATTTTCTCCCAAAACGGTAGGGAAAGACCGAGTCCTTGTGCGCGATGATAATAGCTTTAATTCATGGATCACAGCCGAAAATCAAGTCAACAATCAGTATTTCGGCATAAAAACACATAATCTTGTCTTGTCCTCCAGAAATAGAAAACTCGCAAAAACTCTTGATGTCATTTCACGCCAAGATATCGAAGCCAGAAAAAAAAGTATGAAAGCTCTGGAGAAACATCCCATGGTGATTACCAAGCAAACCACATTGATAGCATTTAGGTATTAAGCTTTAAAATAAATGGAAAGGAGTACAAGTTTTAAAATTTAGGATAGAAAGGCTCGTTTTTGGAAAATCACATTAAAAATATATTTTTATGCATAATTTTTATGCACGCGTATTTAAATAGAGTAACAAGCATCAAATGTATGACCAAAACAACAATAATGGTTTTTATTTTTGTAATGGTTATTTTATCATACTTTACCAATTAGTTAATTCCGCACGCATCAAGTCTTAGTGAATGCCAAAAGGTGTTATTGTGCAATATACGTGGTTCGTGGATTATTCCAAAGAAATGGAGATAAGTACTTCTCTTATTTTTTATGAGAAAACATTGGATGATATGTATACGAATCCTATCTTTAAATTTCAGGCAATTATTTTCCGGGTTGTTATAAATACAGAGCTCTCTACCAATTTGCATAATGCCGTACCAAAAGATTATTATCGTGCTTTTGTAAACTATTCCGATGAAATGCGAGGTGCTTTCCAGTTCTCTCCACTTTCACAAATCAAGGTGGTCAAATGATAAAACCAGGCAATGGATTCCCACCTTATTTTCCAACCGTAAACAGAAACGTATTTCTACCCGGCAAGAGGATGGGAATAATTTATATTAACTCCTAATGTTAATTAACATAATGAGTCGATTTAGAAAAATCTATTCTGAATTACTGAAGTCCAACCGCGACATAAAGTTTGACATTTCTTCCAAAAGTTTCCTTTCGTTAGCATTCATTTTCCGAAATTAATCCAACCGAATATTCGGGGGAAACGTATATGCAGGGAGTTTCATTCAAATATATTAGTTTTTTTCCCTCATAAAATGATCCAACCCCTGGAACACTATTTTGTATTCAGCAAATAATATTGTTATTATTTTGAATATAAAGAATAAAAATATTTATTAGCGCTCGTTGCCTCAAAAGGCTTTTGAAATATATAGTACGAATCGATGAATAGGAAGTATAGCATACCGAAGAGAATGGATAAGGAAATAATTAACACATTCGAGTCTTCAATAATTGGAAGGTAGGATGAGGTCAACTCATGCCAATGCAAAATTGGTTTGTTTAATATCCTACTCAATACGCAATAGGTAAATATTTAAATGAAGGTAATTTCGGTTAATCCATCACCTCCACTGGGATTGGAGAATTATTAACTCTAACGCAGCCGCAAGCCAATATCCTTGGTCAAGAGTCATATGCCATTGACTATTTCGGCTGACAGTATTCGGCCGTGTGACAAGACCAACAAGTGAGCTAATGAGGTGAATTGTTTTTGTTCACGCATGATGTACCGGAGGCGTAGAGGGTGAAGCTGGATTATTCGAACAAATGCATTTGCAATGCTCGATATTGAGAGATTTATTATCCTTTCTCATGCGTCTATTTTATTAATGCATATCCTTCCACTCTTCTCGTTTCTCCAGATTTGAAACTTCGAGAATAAGTCCCTAACTTGTCCAATTTTAAAACCGGTACAGAGAATATTAATCATTCCGCCGTTAGAAATGATGCGTCCTGAAAGATACCTTATTTATAAATCTCTCCATAAACGCAAATGATAAATGGTAAATGTAACATGATGCATTCTGTAGATGACTTAATGGTGTGAGATAACGTTTTCTCCGAGGAACATACAAGATTTGAACAATAAAATAGGATCTCATACTTTTCATTCGTAAAACTCATTGGAGAGAAATGTAATTTTTTATAACATTAGCATAATGTGTATTGAATACAAGGATATGTATCATTGATTCCACTCCATTGCTGCGGAAAAGGCATCCGTTTAAATTTTGAGCATGCACAATTAACCTAAACCTGTTACTAAACGTGAAAAACACTTTCTATCAAGGTGTTTCTTCACATTAGGAAACAGGTAAAATTCGCAGGAGTCTACGGGGCGAGGGAACTTAATCAAAAATATCACAGCTATGGGCTACGATTTCATCTCATGTTAACATTTTTAACTAAATGTACTTCCCCAACCTCACACATGGTATTTATAAAAAGTATCGGGAAAAGTTTCTGGAATAAATGTTTAATATCAGATATTTGCTACAATATCCCAGAATTTTTCACAGTACATTCCTTGAGCGTCAACACGCTTTTGCCAGCAACTTTTTCACGACTCGAAGGCTCCTTGGTGGGCGAATTCCGGAAGGTCCTAAAGGGTACGCGTGCAAGCTTCTTTGACGGTTCTTAGGGTCGAATGGTGGTGTCCTTTGATGGATGGCGGAATTCAGTTTTGGGAGTAGGAAATAGTCGGCTGATGCTAAGTCAGGACCGTAAGGGGGTTGGGAAATCGTCGCGATACTGTTGCAGAAGGTCTTCACACGCGGATACTCGACTCTGCTCTTGGTCGTCCGTGCAAATACCTTCGTGACGAGTTTAGCTCTTCAGATCTTTCGCATCGCCAAATTTTCAGTGCTAATGGTATTCACTGCCATCTTATTAATGCCAATACGATCAGCGATAATGCGTACACTTAAACCGATGGTCTGAATTAAGCACTTCACGCACATGCTAAGAAAAAATTGCTACCGATACTTTTTACACACACATTGTAGATTCCTCAGAATTCCAGGTTTTGGTTTAAAACTCAGCCTGCGTTCGAACTCGGGTCACTTTTCCAGAATAATCGGTGCCATTAGGTGGAGGAGCGATACCACGCCCCCTTTCAAACCCCAATCTCCTGGCCTGGAGGAAGGGGCGATGCGATGCCGCGAGGGCGAGTGTTGGAGCATTTACTGCCCCCGGGATCTGCATCGAACACATTAGCTAAGTCTCTGGTCCTTCGGCCATTGGCTCAGTGGGGGGACATAGCGGAGGCCCGGACCCCTAGAAGCCCGCACCCTTTTGTCCCCGGATTCCCTCACTCGGACGGATTTAACGACGGGGACGATCCCCCTCACGTTGAGTCCGGAACCTTCTTCTTCCTTTCCGCGAGGCTAAAGAAATCCGAAAGAAAAAGACGGAGTGACGTTCGAGGAAGGGAGGAAAAAATAATAAGATTCGCGGATGGCTCTAACGGAATCCCTCGAAAACTTTTCAAAGGACACTTCTATTATTTTTATTCCTCCTCCTCGCCGTTCGCTCTCCTCTCCCCCTTCCACACCTTCGCTTGGGGAGAAAAAGTTGAATAATGGAACGCCTCCTTCGCGTCCCCAAATTAAGTTATTCCGTGCCAAGTTGTCCACCTGGGAAGACATTTACGGGAATGATAGCCTTCGACGATAAAATTTTCGTCAAATACTCTTCCGTCGGGAAAAAGGAACTTCTCCCTAATGGCGTCTCCTTCCTCGGAAGTAAATGGCTCTCTCTTTTCTCCTCCTATTGTCATCACAGCGTGCGTCAGTGTGCGTTGGGCGAAGAATGGGGATTGCTAAGAGCGTCAAAGATCCAGAATTGCTCAATAGAGTAGCATGGATTCCGAAAAACTCCCATTAACTACCGAAGATGTCATTTTACTTTTCTTCTCTTCGAGCGTGAAATGCGACCGAGGAGAGGTTTTCAGTGTGATGCGTCAGATAAAATGTTCATTACGGGATTACTAGGAAAAACTTAACGCTCAAATTTGTCAGTTTAAGGGGCAAATATACTTCTCAAAGCAAGACGCGTAAAAACAGTAAGACTGTCAGAAAATCCGCACTTCTCCAAGTAATAAGTGAACATTTCATTAAACAGTTAATTACAGTGTAATTGCGGTGTAAGTTATTTAAATGAAATGAAATTATTGAATTTGTCATGTAATAAATAAAAAGAAGTCAATGATTTCATTTCCTTTCAGTATGTTATATAAATTCCATAAAGTTACGCCGAAGACAACAAATTGCATTAAAAGTGTCAGAACTGTTTAATTTCAAGGAGTATTTCAATAAACCCATTTGCCGAATCATACCACTTTTCTTTCATCGAATTCCAAGAGAAATATTCTTTCTCATAGTTAAACTTGAATAATTTGATGAAATTCAGGTGGGCATTGATAGACATTGTGTGCAATTACCCCTGTTTTAATTAGTCTGAATCACGTGCATTGGTTCCACAGTTAATCGTGTTCTTCAGCTCATTCGTGCTCACTGTTCTACTCTAGACTTAGCTTTGAGTTAATACGATACTCATTAGTGCCAATGCTCGCATGATTGAAAAAAATAATTGGAAAAAAATCTCGAATTTAACTGGCTATCATTACTCGGTAGTGGATTTACAAAAATACTATTGTATTCTTGGAGATCACCAATTCGAAATAGTATATAAGCCTCATTTTTAAGGTATATTGTCATGTAAAATAACTCGTGTTAGATGAAATTAGTTTCTTTGGACCTAAAATATTCGTATATTTTAGAGATAATTGTAAAGTATTCAATAAAACATCTCCGACAGGAGACTATCCTTTCAAACTACATTTGAAAATATTTGTTTGACCCATCGAACGATATTGGTATGGTTTGAAAAATTCCTTCAGGCTTGAGTGTGCTTGGCTGCTTCAAGGAATTTCACCGTGCTCTTTCAAATTCAGAATACTGAGTTCATTCGGCTAATCGCGTGCGAGAAGGGAGACACTCTTCCGATGCCCTCCTGGTTGGCGGCAGCGCACGACCCCGGGCGTGGCCGCCGGCAGAGGGGTCGACATGGCCCAGCCCGCCCCCCCTGCACCTGCACTGCCCTTTCCTCACGAAGCGAGGCATCTTTCCGCACGTCGCCCATCCCCTCCCCCGAGGGGGTGAGATCGAAAGTGAAAGGAGAAAGCCAGGGGTAATGGAAGAGCGGTTTGAACGCATGACGACGCCCACGCTCGTGTTCCAGAGGGGACGCGCTTTCGACCACGCATTGCGGAATTCCGCGACGAAGGGACGGACTCGCAGGGGGTAGAGTGTGCACAGAAATCGTGAGGGGCAAGGAGAGGCCAAAATACGGAAAAAAGACGAAAAACAAGAAGAGTCGCTTCGTTTTAAAAGTGAGAAAATACGGGGGGTGAACGAAAAAACCTCATTTTTCAGGGTGGGATATGGCGGTGGGAGAGAGGATGGGAAAAGAAATGGGTTCCAAGAATAGCGGCGGGCGGCCCTCAAGAGGGATGGGGGGGGGCAGAGGGATTCGGAGTGTTTTCTGGGGGAGAGGGTCGCGCTGGTGTAGTTATCGCGCCGGTCCAACTCGTGCTTCCCTCTCCTCACACTCGGGGGGGGGGGGGAGGAGTTAAGGATTTTAACGATTTTCCTTGATTTTTTTCCTCGAAAACTTATAAATTCGTCTCCGCCTTGCGCTTCACTCCCCCAGCGGGAAAGAAAGAATGAATAGGAGGAGAGGAGGGGAGGGTGATTCAGGGTTAGTAGCAGCGAATGAGGAGGGTGAGGGTGAAAAGAGAAAGGGCGGTTTCTTAGTGCACTTTCCATGACATCATCAGTATGTCAATCCTAAGATTTGTTTTTTACTTCATCCATCCATTCTTATTCTCTTAAATGTTACCTCCCTGTTCATGTATTCACGAGGGCTATCCAGAAAGTAAGGTACGTTTCGACCTAGGACGGCGTTGGGTAGAACTAGAGCCACGGTCTTGGTGTATAAGCGTCCCCACATACAGTATGCATCCTGATGTGGTAGTGTGCAGACTGGGATTCATTTACTTTGCTCTCATTGCAAACTGCTAAAATGTGCGCTGCAATAGAAAATCCCGCGAGTTGTCAAAGAGAGTCGTTCAGAAAGTGACTTACGTTTCGAAAAAGAGTTTGAACCTAGTGACAACATTTTATTATATACATTAAAAAGGCACGTACTTTTCACTATTTTTCTAAATAGTAGCTATTCAAATTGAAGGATTTATCATATCGATACACAAGCTTTACGATTCCGTCTCTGAGGAAATCTGCTGCCACCTTACATTTTAACCCCTTGTTTACACCAGCATGCAATGCAGCGTCACTGTCAAAGCGCCGTGTTTGTAAGGTACGTCTAACAAGAGATCCACCGTAATCGTTAATCGGCGATTTTCACGAATTATTTCGTTGATTTCCACCGTCAGTCATAGGCCGACCAATGTGGTCATCGTCCAGAACGTTGGTGCTGGGGCCATTCTTAAACTGAATGTACCACTGCCTCACTCCACCTTCGCTCATTATTCCGTCTCCGTACACCTCACGAAGTTGCCTATGAATGTCAGTTGGCTTGTAGTTTTTGCCAGTAAAAAATTAATCACAGAAACACTTCGCGACTCGCGGGATTTACTATGACAAAGCACATTGTAACAATTCGCAGAAATTAAAGTAGAAGGGCCACAGTCTGCAAACACTGCCACAGCGGATGGACCAAAGGAGGGAACAAGGGGTGTTAGGGTCGGACGAAAGGAGAAGGGAGGAAAAAGGCGGAAATAAGACAAATCATATTATATATTGTTTCTGACTTCACTTGGTGAAATTATTCGATCGCGAGGAACAGGAGATTCACTTCGATTTCACATTTACAATTTAAACATGACCATAATTTCACCGCTGTAAAGGGTCATCGGGTGGGTTATTACAGTTAATACTTGGGCATTTTGAAATCAGGAATTTTCCAAGATAGTGTGTTTTTAACTTTTTATCCCCATTCTCTTTCCAAGAGAGGAGCGATGTGTGGTAAACGGCAGCTTGTGTTGCAAATCAGAGCTCAGAGCAAAAAGATCCGCCTCACATTCTGTTCCGGTGCCCATCGCCGTTGAGTCTCAACTAAGATGCCGCTTGATTGATACTTAATTTTGTGGCAGTTGCCGTAGTTAAAGCATTTTTAAATACATGGATGCACGGATGGGACCTGCGTGATTCCACATAACCGCCAGGCTATTGACCGGAATTTTCGCGCCTCAAAAAAAGCCTCTTGAGGTGGTCCTTGTTGCATCCTCTTTGTTTGGATTGCTCTACGGCCAGTGGATACAGGATGGATGACGTGGAGGGGGCTGCTACAGGGGGAGGGGAGGGCGGGGCAGGGGAAAGGAAATGGGAATCAGCCAGTCTCGCAATCTCTTTGCTCCAATGGGCATCTCCCAACAAGCCTAGCAATTTCACTACACTAAAAGTCGCCTCAGGGCTTTCGCTTAACGAAAGAAAAATTTTTCAAATCTACCGGACCTTTTAATGAATCTTTGTAGTTAAATACATGATTCGTATAAAAACTATCGGGAAATGGTTTGGAAAAAAAGATTTATTTCAGATATTGCTACAATCCCCCAATATTCTTCTAAGAACATCCCTCGAGCGTGGACACACTTTCACCACGGCTTGTCCATGACTCTTCGATCCCTGCTGGGATCCAATGGTTTTTTGATGCAATCAAAGATATATCTCCACCTTAAAAACAAATGTAATTAATGTCAAATATATACGTTTAATTCCAGCCTGTTTCTGCCATTACACGGTGATATCATAGATTAAAAACTGACTGACAAGCACAAGATTGATGATTTTCGCAATCGCCAATCTTGGTATTTGAAAAGTATGCATTATTCAGTGTGGCTTAACCTTCGATCGGCCATCCGCATTGCATTCCGATAGCGTGCGGGAGAAAGGAAGTAAAACCGTCGCCTTGTCACGCATTCAACACCGGTGCCGATCAGTCTCCTGCTGCCTCTGACGCAATATGCGAGAGCGCCAACTGGTCAGGGCCCAACGAGAGCGCCCGAGCGAGCCAACCGGGAAACCCTGCAAGGCGAGCGTCCCGAAGGGGTCTCGGGAACAGGCGAGGGGTGGCGGGAGCGGCAGGCGGGGGGAAGGAAGCCTTCGAGTACGCAGAGGCACCCGATCACCAGCCGATCTCGCCCCCCGTATGCGTCCAAATTTCACCCTCGCTCCGCATCCCCAACGCGCGCATTCTCATTACGTCCAATTATAAATAAACGCGGCCCACCAATTCGACCTCACCCCCTTTTAATCACGCGTACATCTCGCCCCGACCACTCCCTCCCCATCCGCTCTTCCCCCCTCCCTCCCTCACCCCCATCCCGATCCACGCTCCAACTTTTTCAATTTACCCTTCGCAGTCTTCTTCCCTCGTTCCCTTTGTACGTTTCCGTCACAGCCTCCCTTCCTTCTCCTCCCGCCGGCACGCCTTTTCCGCTCAAGTGCACCCTTTCACGCGAGAGGGAGGGAGGGGGGTGCAAGCGGGCGGGCTTGCTCCCTCCACAACCCCCCTCTCCTATCCCCTGTACTAATTACAACTCCCCCCACTCCGCCCTATCACCCGAGCCCAAGACTTACAAAAGGGAGTGAGACGGGAGGCATTCCTTCCCTCCGAAAAGTTGCGCCTCATCCAGCCCACCCTCCCCGCCCCTTCCCCTCTCTCCCTCGGCCCTTCCTCTAACGCCTTCCCTTCGAAACAATGACTACTCTCATCTGTAGCGCCCCCTCCACCGCGAGCGTCCCCTCGCTGCGCGGCGCGCCCGCCTTTCTGCCTCATCCGAACCCTCTGCGGATTCCCTCGATCTATCTCTCTTGTTCCTATGGACACGCTCAATGAACTCAAATGACTCCGTGTTACAAAAATCTCGGATCAGCCCCAATCAGGATACACTATTTTCACAATTTTAATTTTTATTCCATTGTAAACGGTAACGATTAACCTTTTTTTACAGTTTTCAATTATGGACCAGAGTTTCCTAGGTCTCCATTGGTGATACATATTTCAGGAATTTGAGGAAAATAGAATTGACCAAGTTTTGATTGAAAGTTCGTGATGGGGGAGGGTGTAGAG
Organism: Hetaerina titia; assembly: GCA_037158775.1. Lineage (NCBI taxonomy): Eukaryota > Metazoa > Arthropoda > Insecta > Odonata > Calopterygidae > Hetaerina > Hetaerina titia. The sequence continues at coordinate 97,569,840 of CM073775.1, read as the reverse complement.
GTTTCTTTTGTTTTTAAGTTGCAATATCATGAATTTGAATGAAATTAATTTTCCTTCAAATTCCGTTCAAATGTATTAATTCTTAAAAATCCAACCTACAGGCTTCACGAGAGTAAGTGGCCACAGAAAATAACACTAAACTGAGTTTTGAGAGGTCATTTATTTAAGTCACAGGGACGATTAAAACTAATTCAAAGGATACACTTAGGAAAAAAAATTGGCAGGAATGAAATCAATTTTATACAATTTAACAAAATAATCAAGTGACTTTTGCCTGGCAACGCTGTACTTTTAAGTTGTCTTCGTCGTCCTTTAGGTAGTATCCCTCCCCCTAAAGACCCACCCACTCGCCTTCTTCCTTTGGAGAAATAATACCACCCCGACCTCCATGCATGAACTTCGCCGGCCAAAGTTGTTCCATCGATAATTCCGTTATTAATCGTCCCTTCCCGAACTCCCAGGCAGTCCACCCAAATTTATTTTACTTGGAAGATTCTTCTGCGTTCCTTTGCAAAGCGAGAGAGGACCAAAGCACACACCTCGCGCCACCACTCCCCACTTAATTTCCCATCGTCCTTCCCCCAAATCCTCCACTTGCCCCACGCCCTCCTGTCCCCACCCACGTCCCCCGCCTCGCCCGCCTTTCACAAACCCTCCCCCCTTACTCCTCGATATTCCGAGCGAAAGCGATTAATCTCTTTTAAAGACTTTTGCGCGAAAAACTACCCCACTTCTGCCCCCTCCTTTTCCTCCTCCCGCTCTCCAAACTAGGTTCAGCAGGGCGAAAAAATATAATGAGAGGGAGAGAGAGAGAGCACAGTAGTTGAATGAATTTTGCGAAAAAGTTTCCTGGTCGGAGGAAGATAGAGAGGGAACGAGAGAGTGTACGCATTAAAAAAAAGTTCGTTTAGCAAATATTGGATTTCGTCCAAATTACGAGCTACGCTCCGAAAGGGTTGAATTCTCTTCAACTACTTCCGCCCATCTCCCGAGACGATTCTTAAATGTGACCAGAAAAATGAGGTATTCTCCTTGGATACCTTTTTTTATTCCTGGTTGTTACATGGCTTGCAAATATATATTTTTTCCAAACTTGACTGACCGGTGTGCAAAAAAATGTTAATTGTTTGCATTCTTCAATTAACATCACAGAAAATAAATACCTTCCCCCATATTGAAGTGAAAAGAATATTTAGAGAAACGGTGAAGTACTTCCATGAGCGAATGAAGTGGGAAGCCTTTGATGAACCATTACAAGAAAAAGAGGAAATCTAAGTGGACACGATTATTACAAATATATGTCAAGCGCATATTACGAGAAGCAGGTAATGGAAGACGGAATAATAGGAATGATATTTTTGAGGCACAGAACACTTTAGAAATCTACCACTAGCCAATACTCATATAGAGAACACATTATGTTTATTAAAGTCCTCCGCAAAGAGATGTTGAAGATGAGATCTCTCTCGGGCACCAATTGACACTTTTGCCTCAAAGAATAGAGCTAAAAAGCTAACATAACTCTGGTAATAACACAGGCGTTAACATGAGATTACGCATTTTAGAGATCAGACCGTTGTACTGCCATACTTGGTAAAAATGTTTACAACGAGAAGCGGGCTCAAACGTAAATATATGAAAAATTAACAATGAAAAGTAAACAATTTTGTTAAATACACTCAATTTCAACTTTAAATAATTCTCGTATATATTTGAACTAAAATAGAAAACCGTGTACACATCTGATTTATTTTGTGACAGGCGAAAAGTAAAAATCAAATGGTGGAATAACTACCAGCAAATTGGTAATGTAATCCAAGGTTAAAATCTAGTATTGTTAATGCTCACAATCTTTTTATGTTTTATGAAAGTTTGCAAAAAACATTCACATTTACGTTGTCTAGACTATTTTCATTTATTTTCGTTAACGGAGAAAAGGTTTCAAAAATAGAATAACTGGCTCTGGGATATGCTTTTTATACTTGACGAACTGGAAATGTTAAACCATTAGGAGACGAATTTTAAGATAGGTGTATGCACTTGTTATATGCCTCAGAAGACAGTGGGAAATCTACATAAAATAATGAAAGACTTGGGCACAGATGAAGTATCTCACGACTGATCAATATTTACCTGTAAACGGCATTGATGTGACCAACTAAATCGGAAATTAATGAAGCAAGGTGGCTCGAAAGCAATATGCTACACTTCGCAGACGGAATTCCATAGAGTTAAGAATCATATTCACTAGTTCCGTTTCTGAAGAAGGTAACGAAGAAAACCTTCAGACACCCTTCAGAGCCCAATGAGGCAGCATTGATATCAAGTGGGAGAAAAAGGTTGGAAATCTATTTTTCAGAGAAGAACTATATGGGAAAAAGAACCTCAATGGCAATGGCCCGCTGGTAAAGTTTTCTGCTAATTCAATCGAACGAAAATAAGTCGATAGTTATTTTTGGGTCAGGTCATTTGAAATTCTAGTTCCCTCGATAGCTCCCGAATAGAAGTCAGGATTAATCTAATATACTCTTCATCTTCAATAAATTGCTAACATACTACTTGAAATAGGTGGTACGGTGACCAACTTGGACGAAATGCTATCGGCCAATGCTTAAGTCATCCCCGTCAGTGCCTGCCACGTACACGGGAAAGACTGGCGCTTCCTCCTCCAAATTAACTCCATGAGACACTACTTATTTCAAATCCATAAATTGATATATTATAATCTGCACGCAACTTGCGCATCATGTGCCATCAAAGCTACAGGGTGTGTTCCAAAAGTAATCCAATTATTTTTTTAAAGTAATTTAATGAACAGATTTTCACAAACACTTAAAATTCTTCAAAGTAATGTCCTTGGGCCTCTACTCATTATTTCCAGTGACTATGTCATGGCTGGTACGCGCCCTGGAAGGCGTCTTCGGGGACTTCTCGCAAGGTCTACGAAAAACGGGTCCTTTTTAGGGTTGCCTTAATCCGAGGGACCAAAACGAAGTCTGTTGGGGCTACGTCAGGACTGTATAGCGCATGTCTACATTCACGCTCACCCTTAAGGACATTTCTGAATCCGCCCATCCATCTTCGAGTCGTGAAAAATCCACTGGCAAAAGTATGTCGAGGTTCAAGTGATGCAATTGGAAGAATATTGAGACATTGTAGCAATATCTGGACTAATACTTTTTTCCCGATACATTTGATGCAATCCCATGTATCTCGTCATTGTGATACCACACATTCAAGAAATAAATCTAAACTGTATATGAACATGTTATCATCATATCGAGGGGAGGAAGCTCTATTACGGAACAAGAATTAAAACATAAAAAAATACAGAAAAAAAGTTTATTACAAACGATATATACTATATTATGCAATCAATTTATTAAGTAGAGTCTTTACCCGCTAAGATATTGCCACTTGTAATATTCACAAATTGTATGAACAAAAGGGAATTCATCGAATCTCAGGGGTAACATTTGGAATTGGTGCCTGAGGAAGGATGGGGGTCGCTTCAAGGTACCCTGGAGCACGGACACCCACCGCGGTGTATTCTTGGAAAAGAGCGGATTATTTTCCGAAGAGGAGGAGAGGCTCCCTCCCCTCGCCGACATAAACTCCGCCGCCGTCGAACTTGCGCCCAAGTTCAGCCGTGATTCCATTACGCCTTCCCCCACCCCGTTCGGTAAAGAGGAGGGGAGGGGAGGCGACCCCCCTCCGAAAACGATAAAAGGAGGCGATAGGGGTTAGGGCAACCCTTCACGCCGCCTTTCGCTCCATTTATCTCTCAAAACCCCGGCTCATCTAGCACCATTATCGGAGTGAAGGAGAGGTCTTGAGGCAGGAAGAGGGGCGGGCACGGCCCCTCCCCGTTCCCCCGCCCCGCCCCCGATTCCACCAATTATTTCACCTCGGGCGCGGAGAAGGGAGGGGTAATGACTGGAGAGGAGTGACTGCGCGGTAGAGGGTGGGTGGGGGGAAGGGTTGGGGGAAAATATAAGGGACCCTGGAAAGAATAATTTATTCCGACGAAAAAGGTTTAATGAAAAAATTAAAAGAAGAGAGAAACACGAATAAGGAACGGGAGGTGAAATGGAAAGACAATGGAGAAGGGACCGGGAGTCATTTTGTTTTTTAGCCTCTCGAACATTTATTTCGGTTGTTAATTGCCTCCAATAAATTAATCAGCGTCGGCCCCATCCTTCCTCCCTTCTTCGTTCCCAGGGCCTCGAGACGTATTTTCCCTCCCGAGTTGGTTCACGCCTCCATTGATGTGAGGCGTCGTGACCACGACCGATGTTATTAAGGGAAATAATCGCGACTTGCCTACTTATATTGCTTATCCGGAAAATGCACTGGGCCGATCGTGTTTACGTACAAGATTGGATCAGTATTTTTCAAGTTTTGTTCACTTTGCTTTAACATGAACCTCCTAAAAGGGGAATTACATTGAACAAACGTGGTGAGGGGAAATACACGTGTATTGACGTACAACAAACCTAATCGATTTCCTTTTGAATTGGACACAACAAATCAGTCGGAATTATATCTATAAGCTATTGAGTTTATAACCATCCCTTTTGGTAGTTAGTTTTAATGAAACAATTTCCAGTAAAGGTTAACTATTGAAAATGTTGCAGTAGTTACTTCGTGTTATACAACTCAAATAACTAATTTGATGGGAGACTCGCCAAAAACTCATTACATACCCCTCGACCCGCGAACTCGCTTCTGTACCAGACGAGGAACTCGGCTATTATTAAAAATCACTAATTTGAAAAAAGGAGACATTATACAATGTAAGATTCCACTCATAGAAAATAGAAAATTCTAAGAGTCAACGATTCGGTGTCTCGTTCCATTCACTTGCTTCTAAGCGCATTACGTTTGTCCCAACCAAATATCTAGAAGCACTTGTGGATTTTCTTTGAATTTGTCGAAATGAATCAATAATGCTAGCGACAAATTTAATATTATGTGCCACTTGAATGGTTAAAGTAATAATTTCCTGGCATCTTTGACTTTCTTCCAAGTGAATATTTACTGAATGCAATCTTCTAAGTCTTAGGATACGCCTTATATACTAGTATCACCATATTAGACCCCGGATTTAAAGTCTATGGTGCCCTTGTAAATACTCTTCACAATTTCATGATTAATATAAAAAACAACTAATCAATTAGATATTTATTTTTTCCTTGTTCTGTTAAATTTATTTTAATCACAACCGGAATCTTTGACAAAACCTATAGTAGCTTCACCTAACATGACTCTAGAAACCCGATTATATTACGATGCATCGTACTATGTCCCCATCATACTCTTCTCTTGTTTGCGGAAAGGCTGTCTATTTATGGTTATCATTATGATTGTGCTGATACCACTACCGCAAGAGTGAATTTCCTCATTGTTGCACACTATCGTAAAACCAGACAACCTCCTCAAATTAAATCTTCATCCATTAATTACTTTCATTTTTTACAAAAATCTTAAATGGCCTTTCATTATGACGCGTAGTTATTATTATTTTATTAGGTAATCTACCGGTTAAGGTAGGTTTTTGGATGGACACAACTATCAAATAAACATTTTGTGACTCCCCACCTAGCAAACTAATCTATATCAGGTCCCTCTTCATCTCGGTGTACTTCTTTCCTCCCTTCATCCCGTCCAACATCCCTATCCTGTTCCTACCCTTACCTCGCTTGCCCAACATTCTCCCCTCTATTACCCTCTTCAACATTCCACTACCGCTCAATACGCCTTTCATCCATTTTTCCTGCCTCCTTAGGGTTTCTCTCAACTAACCCTCTCCTCCCCCACCAATTCTAGTACTTCCTCATTTGTTTTCCTTTCGGTCCATTTCACCTTCTCCATTCTTCTCCACACCCACATTTCAAAAGCCTCCAATCTACGTCTATCCTCCTGCTTCAGCGATCACGTTTCCGCGCCGTACATTGCTACGCTCCATATCAGAGTTTTTACGAGTCTTGTCTTAACATCCCTACTCAACGTCCCCGTCATCAACTCCCTCCTCCTTGAGAAAGCCTCCTTGCCTAGCGCAATTCTTCTCCTTACGTCCCTACCACTTTGACCGTATTGGTCGAAAACACTTCCGAGATATGTAAACTGCTCTACCTGCTCTATTCTTTCCCCGCCTATTTTAATATTTAGCTTAGCCTTTTTCTTTCTGGAAAATCGCATAACCTTTGTTTTATTAATATTGATTCTCATCCCATATTTATCGCACTGAACCTCCAATTCACTCAGCAATGCTTGCAACCCCTTGGCTGACTGAGCAACTAATGCTTGGTCATCAGCAAACCTAACCGATTTTACCAATTCCCCTCCGACTTTCATTCCTACCTCCAGTTCTTCCCATGCCTCTTTAATCATTTCCTCTACATATACGTTGAACAGTACCGGTGACAATGGGCAACCCTGCCTTACACCTCTTCCTAACACTGCCCATCCGGACTCTCCGTTCCCCACTCGCACCTGAGCAGTCTGAGACATGTACAGGTTGCGGATCAGTCTCCTGTCCCACCAATCCATTCCTATTTTCTGCAATACACGCATTAATTTTTCCCAATTCACTCTATCAAACGCTTTTTCGAAATCTACAAAACAGGCAAAAACGTCCTGATTGTATTCTATATTCCTCTCGACTAGTGATCTCATTACTGCAATGGCATCACGCGTACCTCTTCCTTTCCTGAACCCAAACTGATCAGGAAAAGAAGAGGTACGCGTGATGCCATTGCAGTAATGAGATCACTAGTCGAGAGGAATATAGAATAGGGGCGTACCATTCGATTTCATTCTTCCTGAGAGAAGTAATGCTTCCATGTTACACTTTGATTAGGCAATAAATTAAAACAATGGATATATTTGAATTGCTAGAGAAGGTTTTTAATTTTGACAAATGCGAGCATCTCAAACAATTTTGAAATTCTAAATTTCTATTAACACAAATTTTCACACATTTTAATGCAACAATATCAGAGCGTAAAAACCATTCGCCTTGATCGGAATCCCGGTCAAGGCGAATTATTTTTTCACTCTGAAATTGTTTCATTATAATGCACACATAGCGGATGACTCCGTTAAAAGTTACTGTTTCAGGATCTCCCGCAGTTTCTTAAAAGTTTAACACATTTTAATTCAAGTGTGTGAGCGTTGGTTTTTAAATATGAATACGTTTGATACTTCCGTTCGTTATGTACAAAACGTTAGAATCAATAAATCCGGTTTAAATCGAAACATAACTTCGTATAAGGACTGTGTGTTTTGTCACACATGTTCAGGCGTCATATTCATATTGTTTTAAATAATATTAAGGTAGTAGAATATAGATCTTGGCATGAGTAATGATTCTGATTCCCCGCATATTTAAGCAGATTAACTATTATTTTTTCAATATTCAATTTCTCCCTCCGTACTCGATATTTATACTTGAGTTCGGCGATTTAAACAAAAAAGGGATTAGACGTGCAGACCTGACGCTATATCATAACATAATTTTCCTCATGCGTATAAAATGTTCTTATTCTATGCCTATTTATTGTACGAGGGTCATCCGGAAAGTAGTACCCGTCCGTGCCGCATGAAGTGCTGACGACGCGAGTAGCCGCTGGACGAGGTCAGATAGCTTCAGTGGCTTGTCTGCCTTCTCTGAGCCAAGTTGCGTGACGCTAGCATTGCCTGTGTTGTTTCTGTGATTGTTTACAATGTTTAAAAAAATTGAGAACGCCGCCAGTTGTGAAGTGAGGGCAGTGATTAAATTCCTCAATGCAAGAAACGTTCGCCCATGTGATATTCATCGCCAATTAAAGGAGGTGTATGGAGACAATGTAATGGACGAGTCGTCTGTTCGGCGGTGGTGTCGCAACTTCAACATGGGGAGGGGGAACACACACGACGATGAGCGTTCGGGGAGACCGTCTGTCATTACAGACCAACTGGTGAACTCAGTTGACGAATTCGTGAGGAACGATCGGTGCGTCACAATTGATGACATCTGTGAGCATTTTCCCAATGTTTCTCGAACAATTGTTCATGAAATTGTTAAACACCATCTGCATTATGCAAAAATTTGTGCAAGATGGGTCCCTCGCATGCTTACAGATGAGCACAAAACCAAGCGTTAACTTTTTTAAGCGTTAAAACTTTTGCAGCAATTCAAATGGGAAACTTTCGACCATCCACCGTATAGCCCGGACTTGGCCCCTTCAGATTTTCATCTCTTTACAAAGCTTAAAGACTTTTTGGCAGGAAAAAGATTTGACAGCGATGAAGAACTTAAAGAAGGAGTGACCCTGTATCTCAATGAGCTGGCGGCGAAGGACTATGCAGCAGGAATACAGAAACTTGTCACACGTTATGACAAATGCCTTAATTTGCTTGGAGATTATGTTGAGAAGTAGTTTAAAGTATCCTCTTTCAAATAAAATTTTTTATGTTTGTTAATATTTACTTTTGTGTCTTTATTTCACGAACGGGTACTACTTTCCGGATGACCCTCGTACCAATCATTATGTTTCCGTAGAATATAGTATTCAGGGGGAATTGGAGATAAAACAATCGAAGAAGGACTGCACTCGTCGCATTAATGTGCGATAATTAATTTTCCTAAATCTGAAACCATTATTAGCATTAAAACATTCTGAACGCGTAGATGCAATGACAGTTAACTGGCATAGCGACTGTTGTCAAGATAACATTCACTATGCACCACACAATGCCCAGAGAATCGTTTCCGCCCCATCTGTACTGGCAACACATTCGCCTTCCCCTGGCGTCGACTCATTTCCCTCGTACCCCTCCCCCCTACTTTGCGAAAGGTGGCATTCCAGGAAGTGTTTAAGTTGTGCAGACGGCAAGGATTACTCTGCACTTCCGCTCTTCTACGTGAACTTTGACCCATCACTACTCGCCGTTTCAATCGCCTTGCTTCCCCGCCTCCTTCAACACCTGATCTCCGAAAACGCCTCCCTCTTAACAATCATCCAGTTACCTGGGCGTCCTTTTAAGAAAGAATGAAAATAGAGGAATAATCAAAGGAGAGATCATTCCCCCTACTTCCCTCTTCTTCGTCCACTACACGACCCATGCAGAACCTCTGGGCTTCGCAGCCTCCGACTTTATCCGCTGCATCTAGTTCACGCGATCGGAATCGAGGGACGAATCAAATAATCGCAGTCAACTACTTGCTGTGCCTACTTCACGCTAGGTGTTGTCGAGGTGGTGGGAATCACAGAGCCACGCCAATTTCGCATCCACCGGCATTTAGGCTCGCTCACGTGCTCTCAGCTGCTATGTGAGAATTTAAGCACACTTCCCACTCTATATATTTGCGAATAAAGTGTAGCATAATGTTTTCCTTAACATTTCTGTACCATATACATTGAAATGTTGGTTTTTTTTTAAGATTTCCCGCGGCAGAATGTATTCTTAACTTTTAGTACACAAATATTATTGATTTCGCAGGAGAGTTAATTTATCCATAATTAGATTTATGTAATCATTAATTACTACAAGGACCTCATCACTGCATACATATATAATTCCATCAGCGCTTTGTGCAATGCGATTAATCTCCAAAAACCGAAAGTATTCGCGTGCGTTTATACATCTCAATGGGACACCACGATATCAATTGTCATCAGTAGGAGTTCGGACTCTCTGACACAGTCGTGAGAACAGGCTAGGTGCAATCGTTAAGTTGGAGCGCCACTTGTCAAATTGAACTTTCGATCGGCGGGAACATGATCTTACGGAGTGACCTCCTCTGATGGAACCGCCTGCAACAATCCGCCGTGCGAGAGTCGAGGACATCAACACGTAGGCCTGCAACTTCCGCCGCTCCTCTGGCCGCACCGCTCCTTTCCGGCACCCACCCGCTCCCCCACCCACCACCGACCCGCCCACGTACGTCTTCCGGGAAACGGAATCATCCACACGCGCGGATTCGTGGTCGCGAGAATGGCGCCCTTGGGCGGTGGAAGGAGAGAAGTTGGGACGAGCGTGGAGGGTTTTGCGATCCCGAAAGGCATTTGAATAAAAATGGGATAAGAGGAAGAAGGGAGGGATTTGGGGGAAAGTGGAGGGGGAGCGGAGAGACATGGAACTATGCATGAGAATGGGATTCGTGATGAGTGCTTCATTTGGGCCACATAGGAAATACTACCATAATGCCATCAAAATTTTAATTTAAAAAGAACATTTGGTGGAGTTTCATTGCATAATCGAAGTAAACGGCGAAAATGCAGAAAAGTGAAGTTGGCTTGCAATAAAATAAAAACGTCATTAAAAACATTTTCTTTAGAATATATTTTGTTAGTGACGAAATGGACCTTACGTAAAAAAATAACGCTCATATTAATTGAAGATGCCGGTTAGTTTGATGTGTAATCCCGATTATTCTTCCTACCGCAACATTTCTACTATCAAAGGAGAAACTGGATTATTTAAGAGAACCAATAGATAAATAAAGCATGGTATAACTTATGTATCGTTAGAACTTCATACTGAGTCCACGCCACGCCGAATGTCCCATTTTTTTACTATAATATTAAGCTCAACTGATCCCAGAAATATCTCACGGTTATTACACTTTGAGAAATAAATCAGCAATAAATTCCCTTTAGTTCTAAAAATAAAATACGAGAATTTCTCATTGGTCTAAACAAAATCCAAAGATTTCTTTTTGGTTTGGTTTTATTTCACGAGAAATTGTACACGTTTCCACGAGGAAAGCTTACTTGAGGAGAATGCGAATGCTTCTCTCTTTTCGAACAAGTTTGCATCAACGCAGGTGTCATTCGTCACGATGTGGGTCTGCGGTGACACCAAATGTGTGCTATGAATCTAAAATATGAAAGCTGTACATACCTCGCTGGGCTTTGAGCGCATGGAATAGTGTTAAGCCACTCGTGGTCTGTCCCATGCTTCTTAGGCTCGACAAACCAGTTATCACAACACCCTTGCTCAAAGCGAGAATGGAACTAAAGTTTGGATAAAAGAACTGAGTTTGGATAAAAACATCAAGTTACCGATGCATCGCAATCGGCTTAATTAAGTTCTACTGGCAGCTAATCATTTGCTTCAAAAAATAAATTATTTCTTCGAAGGGAAAGATGGATAATAACTCCCATGCACCAAGGAGAATCAAATGGAAACCTTGAAACTTATACATTTTTTACCTCATAATTTCTTGAATACAAAAGATTCTGTTATATTATTTTCATATGTACTCTCCATTGTGTGCAATAGAAATATTCCAATGCCTTGAAAGCTCACGATAATTTCATATATACTACCATTCCTTTACTAATGTGAGTGGTGTCAACACCTGGTGTGCCTGACCCGGTCAAGGGGTGTCTCTTGGAGAAGAAATGATGCTGTTTAGGTACTGCTTAGCTCACGTGTAAACTTGTTGAAGCGACAGAGATGAATCACCAGCTTTCATTCATTGATGAATTTCAATTTTTCCTCTTTTCCTCAAATTTTCTCCTCTTAACTACTCAACAAACTAATGGGTATATACTGTTCTTCTGTGGTGCATTTTGTAAATGCATCTTCTGCATGTTTACATTATTTTTGCACCATATTGTTACTTGCTTGCAACATTCTGCTAACTGTGGGATATTTCGCAAACCATGGCCATCACTATCAACAACTAACAGGAGGGTGGGACACCATTTTCAAATGTTGGTACGCTTCCAAATATTTCACTTGATTCACCCTCGTAGCATTGTGGGTGAGGATAAGGTGCTAAGACATGCATTTTAATGATAATTGATTATGAGAATTGAAAAAATATTACTCAAATCTATTCAAACTTGGGATGCTTTGATTAAGTTTTTCTACGCGTTATCTAAGGTGAACATAAGGTGTGAGATTTCAACTTGGCCATCGCGAATGGCCGAAAGTTAGCAGTTCCCAGGCGGTGGACGGTTCCCCCTAAACCGTACGTACATCGTGAATTTCTAGTGGGTTTATCACCCCGTAAATGGAGTCATAGCTTAAAGGGGTCAAATTAGCTCGTGGAGTGAGGAGAAAAAAGGCGTAGGAAAAGAATATTGGTATAGAATCTCGTTCATGACGTTCCTTGAGAAGGATTACGAAAGGGTTTTTACTACCGCTGTCCGCGAAATGGAAGAGGGGATGTGAGGGAGAGTGAATGTTACCCGGTGCAGGGGGAGAGTGGCGAATTGCTGCGCGTTTATGAGTTGCGTCGTAACTGCAGTGCACGAGGGAGTATTCTGTGGACGCCTCCCACCCAGCACGTCCCTAGCTTCGCACTTCAAGCCGTGGGCTCAATCGGGGGTCGTCTCCGAAGAAGACCGCGGAGGGAGGCGGGGGAGGTGCACGGGAAGAGGAAGGCAGGGGTTTCCTTCTGCGTGCGTGCATACATGCATTGCCCCCCAGGGGCCAATTAAACAAGCGAGGAGGGAGCGGGCATGCAGTCAGGCGCGTCTCGCGTCTCTTCTGAGCGTAAAATCGGATTGGGGGGGGAATGGCAGCAAGAAGCGTTCGGGGGTTAAGGACTCCTCACCGCATGCCAATGTCCTTCTCTGCCACCGTGGGCAGTTTAAAGGAGGAGATTAAGTCAGGAATTCAGGGTGATAGGTGCGTGAGAGATTATATTAGGAAACACTCAAAGGGTGCATTGGAAGAGAGAAGTAGTTTTCGCAGGTTATGAAATTCTTGTACGAGGTAGGCTGAAAACTTGAGCAAAAAAGCTTGTAAAACTAGAGCAAAAACAAATACCAAGATCGAGCGAAAATTACATTAAAATACAATTCTTAACTTTTAAAATCACTAATTTATCTTTCAACATAGTCACCGTTGAGACTAACAGATTTCTCCCAAAGTGTGACGAGTTTTTTAATTCCGTCGCTCAAAAACTCTTCCGACTTTTCTCGAATCCAGGACTTGACAGCTGCCTCTACCTCATCGTCCGAGGTGTAATAATTACCCTTGAGGTGTCTCTTCAGTTGAGGAAAAAAATAAAAATCGCAAGGCGCAAGAACGGGGGAATTAGGATATGCCGATACGCCGTGCAATCGTATGTTATGAGAAATGAAATGGTCATCAGTTGCCATTGGTTGAATTGAATCGGCGACTCTAAATTCATACGAGTATCAACAGTGAGACGATGCGCGCCGTTTTACATCCCATCATGGACAAAGTGTCAGAGTTTGCGGTTTAATTTTTGAAGCAGTCGTTTCTGACGGAAGCTTAGTGCACATTCTTTCGATTCTAATTACATTACACACTGCCCTGCAACTCATCGCTAGATTATTAGGCAAGCGGTAATTACACACCAGAGTACTTTTGAGCCAAATGCTTTCCTCCATCTTAGCGCGGTCGAACAACACTATTCTGATTTATTATCGTTAAGGTCATCTTAAATCTATCTGTTTTTACACCTCATCCATCTCATTTAATTTACACAATCTCTCCGATACGTAACCAGATGAAAAATTAAGCTCACTAAAAACCATATTCCACACCTCTTCGGAGAAATCCTCAGCCTCGAAAATGGAGGTAAAGAACCTGAAAACCGTTATAACTGGTTTTGATGGACACAGAAGCTCACTGGGATAACCCCTTACAATATTACCACACAGTTTAGATTGACGATGGTGTTTACTACAGTTTATAACCCATCAAACATGTAAAACACACAAAATACTTAACATCAAGTAATGCATGCTTCGTCTAAAAATGTAAATATTCGGAGCACATGTCAATATGTCGCAGCACACAGCATTGACACCTCACGGGATAATATTACCTCCCATTGTAATCCACTTGACGCCGTTGTAATGCAATGGTAGCACACATTTCTTAATGAATTGATGCAGTTAATGAAGCCTTAATCGATACTCAACGCCCACGTCGCAATAGATTCAGACTTGGAGAGTCGGATTGAATTGCTATTTCGGCACCGTATAGCACAAAACTGACGATTAGTTAAGCAGATACCTACGGAAATATTTTTCCCTCTGCCCTGAGAAAAATCATGCTCTTGATGGAGGCGTCGTAACGACCGGCCGATGCCTCTGCCTGAGTGCCGGACGCCTCCACTCCCCAATGGTCCAAAGCTAGAGGCTGAAGGGAAGCAATATTGAGGACAGAGAGGGAAAAAAATGATTTCCACCTCCCTAAGAAAGTGCGGCCCGATTCCGACTCTCTCGCGGGAGAAACGGCAGTTGTAGAGCGTCAAAAATTACGCTAATGGCACCGAAAAGGGATCCCTCACCGCGACGGGAAACCCACCACCACCGGATCAATAAAAACATATAGTATATACAATCGTCTGAAGGTTGCCACGTCTTCAAACGCCACTCGCTCGTACCATATCGTCACAGTCCCCGAAATTTCAGCAGCCGTCGCTCACACACCATCCCCATGGGATGAGGAGTTCACCCGCTGCGACGAAGACGAGGATGACGACCTGGTCTAAGAGTGCGCGCGACGGCATTCAATGAATACTCCCTCGAGGCGTGGGTGACGGCGGGAGGGCAGTGGTGCTTCGAGGGTGTGGAGGGTGCATTGCTATATTCGATGCTATTGTTGTTGTCGGGGTGAGGCGCTCGCTCTTCGCGAAAAGGTGGGAGCGTTGTGGCTTTGCTCGTGGATCGGATCGTGTGCGAATGTACACCTTCCCCGCTCACTGGGATTGCGGGAAGAGTAAATGAGGTACCAAATCACCTATCCACATCCGTAACGAGGAATGAAGAGTGGCATGAATGCGGTGAGTCCCGGGATGGCCAAATGGAGCCACTCCTGGAATGTTAATTAACACGCACGCGCTTCAAAAGTGCGCCATCAGTGCGAATTAATTGGATATGCGAAAGGGATTAAGAGAGATGACGGAAGAGCACACAAACCGAATACGTTCAAAAATCTCTTTTTTTACATTTCATTACAAGACTGCTTGGAAAGTATCAGTTAAAACTAAGAACGGATTTTACAGAGATTCACAAAAGTTAGGTGCCATATACAAATTTTGTATTGAGACTTGCAAGTTGGCATTATAAATGGTATGATGAAATCGAGGGGTGGCGATTTCGACCGACGCTCCAACTTACCATTTAGCCTATACCACTCCACGAGTTTTTTTCTGTGGAAACTATTCGTAAGATGCCTATTTTCATTAAAGTTTAATCGGACGGAATCCATGAGCGTCACATATCAATGTTTCTAGGGTTCTCATAAACGTCGAATTCCCTAGATATCGTCCTCCGTTTCCGTTATCATGTGAATTCAAAGTTGCGCCAGTTTTAACTGAGTTTAAAAACTCTGAATGTAAATAATGGTTAAGAACTTCTGTAATAGATATTGTGATACGTCATTCAGGATATACGAGTATATATCCTCCGTTCGAGTGGGACTTAGAATACATGGAACCAGTATTATTTTTTACATTACGTGAAATTTAATCATCTTGTCTTCTCCGATGTCTTTATGCACTCAGAGCAAAGAAGCTTTACTGAAAAATATCTATGGGAAAAGTGCGAATTTGTACGTCCGAAACGGGCTTCAAATACGAATTCGCAACTGGAAGCATGTGGACCGAGCGCGCGTGAACACACACAAAAACGTATCCGCTGAACGTCACCTCAAACCGTAGCCAGGTAGGAGGACCATCCCCTGCCGCCAAAACCTTCCTCAAAATGAATTCACAGAAATTATGAATAATGTCCAACAGAATGTTTCATCCAGTCTCCGAAGATCTCATCAATTTTCCTCCTCCCTACGACGATATCGTGGTTTCCCGTCGTTTTGATCACTTGCGTTCTTAGCCCTCCGACTAGGGAAATGCGAAGGGAAATTTGGGTGAGAGAAAATTGTATTTTTTGACTGTGAGTGATCAAAGACCGATGAAAAAGGTTCCCGATAGTCCCCGGAGGGAGGGATGGGTGTGAAGTGGGGAGGTTAGCCCCGCGGGTGACTCGGGAGGAGAGGGGGAGGTAACGGAGCAAATCCTATTGGCCCACAGAGAAAAAAGGAAGATCAACCCCTTCCGCCATCCACTCATTTGTTGTATGCATGGCGAAGACGAGCAGCAACAACTTGGGCAAATAAAAGTAATCTCGGGGGATATTTCCTCACAGAAATATAGAAGAGAGGGACGCGAAAAATTAGTTTTTCCACCATTTGTTCGGGAAATCTTCGGCGCGTTTTCCATCCCTGAGGCTGCCTGCTTCTGCTGCACGCCCCTGCGGATGGCGGGGTGGAGGGAAAAGGGGCTGGGGATGAAGGGGTTGCGAGGATTCCAGGGCCTTCAAAGGGGATATTTGTGAGCGGGGAAGGGGCCGTGAGGTCAGGGCCGGCCGCTAGACGAGGGGAAAGAGGGAGGGAAGAGAGAAAAGCGGCTTCGGAAAAGGATTTGGAAAAGTTTCCCTCGAAAGATAACATTTACTTCGAAAGAAGTTTCCTCCACTCCACGAGATAGGTCTTCGTCGGAAGAAAAAGGAATGAAGCACTGCGGCAAGCAATTGCTCCTCAGCGAAATTTTTTAATGCATTACTTACTCCAGCGCAAGTTAACTCGCCTGGCATTCATTTCTTCTGAGCTCTCTACTGTTCAGCGCAAAAAGTCTCAGCGATATAAAATCTTAATGAACGGATTCCAACCTTTCACGCTCCAAGCAAGACAAGAAAACTTTTGGGTGAGATATAAGACATGGCATTTACCGTTAACAATTTATTATCAAAACACTAGGGATTCGCTTTGGGCTCAGCCTAGTTCACAAATTAATAGTAATTTTAAGGTTCCATGCCTACGCTCATTTAATCTGAAGAAAACTAGAAAAAACTCACATCAATGCGTGTAGAGGTTTGAACTAGACCCTATCCATGTGAGACAATATCTTAATCAAATAAAAAAAGATGCACAAATTGTAGAAATATATGATACCCCAATGTATGTTCTGATGAATGTTTTTGTGTTATTGTACTATGAAACGCAGGCCGGTGGCGGCGGATTAACGACCTCGTCTACCAACCCAGAGGTCGCGGGTATGATTTCCGCCTAGGTGGCTTTCCCTCCACCTAGAGCTTGGGTGTATGTAATTGTCAATTTGTTATGCCAATATTAAAAGTCCGATGTAAAGGTCGAAGTGCTATTTTCGGATTAATGCATAATACATAAAATAAACAAAAATATTCCGGTCATTTACCATTTACGGAGAAAATGAATTTATAAACTAGTGGGTCTGCAGTCAATCCAATAATTTTCAATATTATAATACAAAGAATCATTCATTATTTACATATATTATATTTTATTTTTCATCGCGCTCTTGATTCATGATGTCGAAAATTGCTATGGTTCGAAACTTGTCCTCCGGCTCAAATTGTCATTATTAAAAATCATCTCATGAGAAACGAATGCGTTAATAATGTGTGACTTGGTGGTCCAGGGGTAGATTGGTGGTCTACTGATCAGGGAGCCAGGATTTGATTCAAAGAAACGATTAAGTGCACCCTCAGCTTCACCCTATCCTTTTGATTTTTCGGGAACTAGGTCTTCCTGGGAAACCATCGGTGTAACAAGTAAATGAACTGGTCCCCGTAACCTGATCTGTGAATTTAGAATGCCGTTGAGCTTAGTATTCAGTGAGCTATATCCCAACCCATAAAACCAAACTTTGGGTTATTTACTGTGGTGGTCGCCCATAGAGGTAGTCACAAAAAAGTAACATTACGGTAGGAAACGGTAAACCACCTGAATTATTTATCCCAGGAATACCATAATGGACACCATTCAGAAAATAAGGCCTGGTGAATACGGGACTCGACCCAATTGGCCGAGTGTCGTGCAAGGCTTCCGCGGTTGTCACCACACGAAATTTTTGCAAAGACAAAAACTACAGCAGCAGAACAGAAGATGCAGAAGAGGACCGGACTAGTTAAAACAGGGACTTGAAATGTTGAGGACAGAAAAATTAGAAAATATAACACGAGGAATGGATAGAGTAAATATGCGAGATCTGTCCGGAAACTATCCAGCCATGGAAGACACTGAGAAAAAAAGCCTACCTATACCAGACTGAAGCCGTAGTTCCATTCGAGGTATTCCCCTTGGTACCTGAAATACTTATATCAGCGGCTCTTCCACTTTTTAAAACAATTGGTAGTCTGTTTTTGGAATGTTCATCATCTGCCTCGTCGCATTTTCTTTTATCTCGTTATCCCGAAGTGTTTGCGGCTTTTATTTCAGGATCATACCCGTAGACCCATGACTCATCTCCAGTTATGACCATTTTTAGAGAACCTTTGTGCTCGTTTGCGGTTTGGAGCATGCCCTTTGCAACTACATAACGAAATATTGACTTGCTTGAACACGAAACGAAAAACTGAATTCTGCTTGACGTTGACGGGTTATAAAAAAGAAAGTGACGAGGCAGCTGATGACAACTTCCAAAAAGGGCTTTGCCAATTGTTTTGAAAAGTGAACTAGATGCTGGGATAAGTGGGTGAGGCACTAAGAGGACTACTTTGAAGACTACTACCTCATTCTAGTCTAGTTTCGGCTATGTTTTTCAAAATATTGCATGGCTGGATCCTTTCCGGACAGCAGCTTTTCTCTGCACAGAAAGGTGAAAAATCAATGAGAAAGCGGGAAGGGACATTCCGCGCACAATATTAAAGATAGCGCAAAATTATTATTAAGTGAACCAGGAAAGATTCCGCATAGACGAAAAGAATACATAAAGGAGCTGTATGGTAAATACGTTTGGCCAGAACACATTAAAATTATTTTAAAAATATTATTGAAAATAACATATATAAGAGAGCAACACGTGTTAATGAGATGTTCCATGAGCAAACCTAACATATTACCTGCCATGATATGTGTAGTTGTGTCTATAACACAATGACTTAAAAGTTACGTGGAAGCGTCGAAAACGCGGTCAACGTTATATCAGCTTGCTGAGTACTAATGATCTTTCATTTACGAAAAATATGTATATTTGCCCTCCTTTGAATGGTAAACTTACACGGATTCGTCATTACAAATCCATATAAGCTGATTGGCCCAATTACAGGAGATATCGATACTTTTGGAAAACAACGAAAGATTAGAGCTTAAAATTTATCGATGGACAGAATGTCATTAAGTGGTAATTCATGCCTCAATAATGAAGGATTGACTACAAAACCTTTGCAATGACCTCAAGCGATGACCCCAAAACCTCTGAAGATTTGCGGTTAAAATCGATTCTAAATACTTCACAGGATCATAAAGTCACTGCGTGAAAGCAAAACGAAAAATATTATCATATGGATTGAATCTATTGTGAGTTCAGCAACTCGGTACTATTAATGGTATTATAGGACCAAGTACCCGGTAACAATGCTTGTGTAGTTTCCCAGCAGACATTTTACCGTCCTGTTCAGAGTAGGTCAGCCGACGAACGCTTGGATATAAATGTCATCTTCAAATACCGTCTTCACCCATGCAAAGAGCTCCCCCTCCAGGCATACCAAGAGCGGCATTTCTTTTAGCGCGCCTATTCCTCACCCTACCCCCATTCCCCCCTCGGTCGGCCCGGAAACACCGGCAGACTTCCTCCGCTCGCTTGAAGCGGTGGCCTCCACCTCCCGAGACCCAACAGGAACCCGTTCCCATGGCAACGAAACTAATCGCGGTCGTTAAAGCAATCGCACGTCACTTCATTCTATCCCTCCGAAAAAATGAGAGAGCCGCCAAAACTGTTTTGATTTCCGGTCACTTCCATCCGACCCAACCCTCTACCCACCCCCTTCCCCAGCCCCCCGGTCCCTCCACACCCCCCTGTCTCCATCCCCCACGCCTGGACCGCAATTGGTTGAATGTTTCCCATCCTCTTTCACTCCTTATCGCTGCCAACTAAGGTACGATCGGAAATACTGCATAACAGAAAGAAGTATAAAACCCTTACGCTCAGCATTTAATTGAACGGCATTAAGACCCATTATAAGAAAAAAAATTACCATAATTGCCTGCGGTACCTCAATATACATATCAACCCTGAAATCAGGGTTGATACATTCAACCTATCTGACGTGTGATTACACTCACATGATTCAAAGTCTAGAATCTTGCAACGGCTAGGGATTAGAATTATAAGCAGTGGCGTGTGATGGACACAAATAGTATAATTGGTTGGCACAAAATAAATTACAAATTGGATGAGAGGCCAATGGATTAAACTGGGAATTTGTCACGCACACAGAAGTGACTTCTACTTTTAGCAACAATCAATCAAGGAACAAAAACGCGTTAAAAGCGAACCTAAAATAAATTTTATTTCATTAAATGGAATAGAAAGCAAAAATAATGTAAAGTAGTGGGGTAATATCATATGATGGGGCCACCACATTTGGAATATGCATACGTCCGATGGTGCGTATGTCGGAAAGTGTGTTTCTTTACTAGGGATGTCAAGTTAGTTTTCGAGTACTGCGGAGAATTTGACATTTTGTGACCCAACGCTTTCCCTCGCGTTGAAACGAGCGTCTTTATAAGCGACGGGGACACATATTCAACCCTGAAACGAACGGAAATACCATATAACCTATAATGTAAGAATTGCAAGTGAAACACTTCAGGTGCTCATGGTCATATCATATTCACACAACTATTAGTCAAAAATATGCACTTCACATGTTAATATTATTGTTAAAATATCACTTTTGGTGTTGGTGTATAGTTATAAATTTTTTTGTCATTTAATCGTATTGTTTCATAATTATTTCTTTAATTTTTTCCTAAACATTTTTTACATCTGTATTATTAATCAGTATTTAATTTGTCTCCATATTTACATGCGTTTTTCAGTCCTTCTTTTGCTTATCATATTTTTTTCCATGCATTGATTTATTTATATTTATTTTTTATTATTTTTTACAATTTATTAAATTACAACATTAGAATTATCTATCTGTAGGTTTTTACAGGGTTTTCACGCTCCCCTTCATGTGTGTGGGTGTTTCCCTGCAGGGAGTTTCTTCTCCTGGGATAAAAGACTTATTTCTTATGTTTTTTCCACAATTTTGCATATCTTTCTACATTCTTTGTACTCTTGCATATTGATTGTTAATAGATTGTCATTATCTAGTTCATTTTATTTTATTTAGCACTCAAATGTAAATATATTTTCATCGAATTTATTTGACTATGGGTTCGATGAAAGAAGGGACTGCTACAACCTTAATCTCGCCCGAATAAAGCCGAATTATTACCATTATTATTATGCGCAGCATGACTCAAAAGTCACGGGGTCATCGTCAACTCGCTGCGAAAGCCAGAGATCTGACATCTTAGTTAAGTGAATAAATAAATACAAAAAAACACCCGCTAGCCACGTTAACATCCATGGGATTATCAGATGTGTCAGGATGGAAGGAGATCATAGTTGTAAGATGAAGTCCAAATTGCTCGTTTTGAGGCGCCGCCCTGAGGGTTCGACTCTACTGGTACACGCAAAGTTTGCCAGGACATCGCACCGGAACATATTTAGAGCGAGACAACACGGAAAAAAGTGTTAGAATCCGCACTAGCATTTAAATGTTTGTTATTCACACACAGCTCTGTTCAAACACGTCTCCATACTTCCGTTTCTCAAAATATACAGGATAGATGTAACGACCTCAAACCTGCGCATACGTGTAGAGGAGAATGTTACTTCCATATGCCACCAAGAGTACTTCTGGAGGTCATTTTGTTTGTGATCTACAAGCATGTGTGCATTAGTTTTCAGCCTATCTCGTAGTTATAGCGAGTGAACTTCTCATTTTGTGATTCTGTGCATCAAGTGAGTAGCCATGCGATTAATATCGTCACCAAATTCCTTCAGAGCAATTCATACTTCCTAGCGGATCCGTCTTAATGTCGTGTTCCTACCACGCGGCTGATACACGAGTACCATCTCTCACACAAAATCGCGCCAGACACCCTTTCCGATATTTCCGAATGCACCATCTGTTCAGAGACGGGTTCGATGGCGGGGGATCTGCAATTTAAAGTGACGATGGGAAATAGAATAACAAAATAGGCCCACCTGCCGATTCCCCTATTAATACACGGCCCCAGTGGTTCCCCTCGCTGCGGAGAAGCGCTAATTCGCCTCGGTGGTTTTGCAGAGCGGGCGATGCAAATATGCAAATCCTCCCTCCCTCCCCTCCGCTTCCCTCCCCCGATCTTCTCCTCCGCACATTCCCTCGCCTCGCGGATCCACGCTCCAAATTGACACGATAAGCTTCCTCTGGCCGGTCGAAAAATCCCGAATGCGATTATTAAAATATAAATAATTAAATTGTACTCTGGATATCCGATTTTCGTTGGGAAAACTTGGGGCAACTTTCGTTCGGGAAAACTGTTTAGAAAAATTAATCGGCCCAACCCGTTCCCAATCAGCCCTCTCTCTGCGTGAATGATCTAACCGGGGAGGATACATTTGCCAGAAACAACGGTGGACAAGTTATTATTTATATTGATACAATTCAGAAGGTAGAACGAATTTTAAAATTAATCACAGGACAAATTGAACTACATAAAAAAACATTATGAGTGAACGCACCTACGACTGTTGCCAACTTTTGAATGCGTACGTAAAGGGAACTTTTTCACCCGGTTTATTGGTTACAC
Organism: Hetaerina titia; assembly: GCA_037158775.1. Lineage (NCBI taxonomy): Eukaryota > Metazoa > Arthropoda > Insecta > Odonata > Calopterygidae > Hetaerina > Hetaerina titia. Next base: position 97,547,190 of record CM073775.1, on the reverse strand, counting down.
ACTTGCCCGTAAACAACTGCGCAATAAGGAACTCACGACTCGGGATTCAAGAAATAATAAGTATCATCGGACTTTTTTTCTTCTCTCAAATGAAAAATATCGTTATGATATGCTCACGTTTCCAATATGGTGATTGGTGCAAGGTGAACATTGATTTCATAGATTACTTTGGATTGCGTGAGAGACTTGGCAGGTGAGACACATACAGAGAGGACCGAAGTTACTCACACAATGAGAATTATGAAAATCCGGAAACATCACGGGGAGGGAGTGGTGTGTTTTACTTCCAAGTGGTGGTCAGGGTTGATTATAAACCCTCCCTTGAACGTTGGGGTGTTACACGGAGCGAAAGTCAGCGAAATGTTGTTTGTTTTATGTGCACATTAATGTGCGTGCACCTATATTGCATCTGCATTTTGTCCACGGAGAGTAACTGAAAGATGGTATTTTATGGGATTTCCAATTTTTCTGTGCAATCGCCATACTTGTGACTAACCAATATACAACATGAAAGTTTTGTATAAAAAGTATCAGTAACAATATTTCCCTGACGTGTGCGTTAAGTACTGAGTTCAGATTGGTTGTGAAGTGATCGCACGATCACAGATCGTATAGTGGCATTGATTAGATGACAGTGCACACACTATTATCACTGAAAATTTGGCGATACGGAAGATCTGCAGTTATCTCGCCCCGAAGGTCTTCGGACGGACGACCAAGAGCAGAGTCGAGTGTCTGTTCCAGTGAAGACCTTCTGTACGATTCTTCAACGCCCTTGCTTGGCGCCAGTAGACTATTTCATATTTTCAAAAGTGAAATATTCCTGAAAAGGACACCGCCGTAGGGCCCTCTAAGGGTTGTTTTTTGGGTTGCAGACATCAACTCATTTTGCTACTCCAAAAGTCTCCCTGTTACGGCCTGTGCATTGGTCAAGAGTTACTTACTATCAGTCTTCCTTTCGTCATTACTCAACCATTTGTGGCTCCGTAGACACGACTTCCACACTTTTACGCCCCAAACTACTTGGGTACTTCACGATACCCATTCTTTTCTGATTCAATGCGTAACATGCGTGGATTTCCCAACCAAAGGCTGCATAATTAGAGCAGATCACGCGAGAAACCTCTTCCACTTCGTGCTATCGCAGCGAGATCGAATTGGGCCTAAATCACCAGACGAGTCGTTGATCGACGGCATATCACGAACTTGATGCCCGGAGCGAATGCGGGAGCCGGGGATATTTGATGACGCCATTTAGAGCAGCCAGGGGACGCGGTGGGAAGGGGCGTTCACGGAGAGAAAACAAGATTAGGAATTGGAATATTCCCAGCAAATGGTGAAATTTCAAACTTTCCGGCCGAAGTGTTGCTCAACCACGAGTAACTAGATTGCCAACCAGGGTCGGAGATCGCAGTGATCCCGCTCAAGGGACTCACTTGCTTATAATTGGCATTTCACTGAGTTGACAGACACAACTCAATCACGAGACATGTCCGAAAAGTAAGTGCCGTTTGTTCATGGAAAAATGTACCCGTTAGAAAAAGTTTTACAGTTGATTTTAGTTTCCTGCAAACCCAATTCACTTTTCTACAAGGTCGTCGTTCACTTCTAAGCACTTCTCGCCGCGCTGAACTAGTTTTTTTAATCCTTCAGTTTCAGAAGTTCGCCGCCAGAGGAATTGAACCAGCTTACAACGACGGTCTTGATTTCTTCGTCGTCTTTAAACTGCTGTCCACCAAGCCACTGTTTCGATATCTAGGGGAGGAAAAGGTCGTTAGGTGTACGCTCCGTCTTGACGGTAGCGGTCCAAAAACGCTCGTCCACTAAACATTCCGTGTTGTGTTGGTAAGCATTTTCGGCACACACCTTGAACAAAATTTGTATCATCCGAGATTTTCCGTGACAATGTCGTTAATGGTGGTGTGCCCAAAAAGAGAAAACCTATCAGTCAGAGAAGTAATTGTCGATTAGATCGCAGTTCTTGGTACTCTTGTTGAACCATATGATCGATCTTGACACTGGGCCTGCTACTTCACTCTCCATTACGCACATTTGTGCGGCCATTTGTTGAAGTCTCGACACAGTTGTCTAAGCTCTGCCTCTTCAATGGCTTCAATAGATAACCTAAACGCTCCCTGCAAAGAAATTGAATAATTTCGAAAGATGCGCAAAGTACTGTCATCGTTTGGCTACCGACCGAAGGAAATTGATCGATGAGGTCACCGTTTGGCGGCATCGTCTTGAAGCTTTTGGTGCAATGGAACAAAAATGTCATTTATCATACCGTTCCGTTTGGAGAAAGTATATGAAGTGAAAATGCTAACTGAGGTTTCACCTCAATTCAACAGTTAAAGATATGTGTGGAAATAATTACAAGTTATATTTTCTTTTTCTCTGTTTGATGAAAGAACATCAGAAATAGGTTTCTCTATTTAAAACCCTCATCCAAATTCGGCCACGATCTGGATGCCCATAGGTACTTTATGCGATATATAATTAAATGTGCTTACTTCTTAGCATCTAGAATAATTAGAAATATCATTCTATTTAATAAATTTCCGAATCGCCATTATTATTTAATTCCGAATCATCAAACGCCTGCATGAGAATCAATTAAAAGCTTTTTCTCGATATATGTAATATTCGTATTAAAAGGAGTTAATGGCGTGTGTTTTCCCAAAAACAAGCGGTTCGGGGAAAAACATTCCGCTTTGAAGAAAGGCAGTGAGGGGTAAAGCGTCTTATATCGTTCGAACCAACACAAAACAATAGATAATTCAAAATCACATACGAAAAAGACTAAAAATATTCCTTAAAAGCCAAACTCGAAAGTTTGCATTGATATTCCCCCCTTTTGTTTTTCCGTAACATTCAAGGCAAAATAGTACCATGGGTTCTTTTAGTAGGCCGGAGATTTTTTTTAAACATTGATGAGAAGAACATGAGCTTATGTTCGAAAACAGCAGGTCTCAACAGCTGATGATGTTATTAATCATCACTAAACCACACTTACTTCTCTTGTCAGCATCACTAACGTCGTCACTCCCCTTCGACTCGATTTCGTCACCACTCAAGTCTCTTCCCTTCTGGGTTCCTTATTCGCTGGAGATAGACAAGGGGAGAAATTCAGTTGACATTCACCAAGTTCTGAGGTAGAGAGATCTTCAGGGATTAATTTGTCAAATATTGACTTGAATGAGACTATTTACATTCATTGTTGCATCCGAGGGGGTTGAGAGTACCAAGGGTTGAGTAGTGCCCTCCATTCCTTGTTTGCACACCCTCGGCGGGAGACTGTAGCATCGCGAGAATCCATTCACCCAGTCCTTGCGCGTGATCCCTCCGGGGAACCGGGCGAGGCACCCGGGGAAAAGGAAAGGCGATATGTGACGAGAGGGGAGTCCTCGGGTTCTTTCGGCGCACCCGCAGCTCCGATCGCCCAGCTAGTCCGGTTCTCCCACCCCGTTTGCAATTAACTACGGCCATCTACCAGTTGCGCAGCGAATTGCGTGTGCACCCTCGTAAGGGGAAGCGGCTCGAGAAATAACGAGATTCGACCGCGTTCTCAATTTTTCGAATCGGGATCAGTGCTTTTATTCTCCTAATTTCAGGTGTTAAATGTTGGCCCCGAGGATTCTTTTGGCGTCAGATGCGTTAAAAAACTCAAGAGCATTTTGAGGCGATATTAAACACGAGATCAGAGATCTGTTATTTGTGCATACTCGTATTTCAAAATTTTAATCAAAGCAATTTATCGTTAGGTAGTTCTCAAAAACTCAAAAGTTTCCTTTTTTTAAACATTCATTCTCGCATCGTAAAGAAGTCCGAGCTGTTGAACTTGCTAAGAATGAAATTATTGACTCTGTAATTCCACACACTATTTTTGATGATGACGATGAACGTCATCGTCAGGTGGTCCTCACAGAAGAAAACTTGGTATATATTACCTTCTGATCGGGGGAAGGGGGTTGGTCGGAGAGGGTGGGTGGAGGGGTGAAAAGACTAAAAGGTAGCCGGGAGGAATTGAAAATTACATCTTTCGGTGTCAATCGTTGACTTGGAAGAGTGGTATGTCGGGGAGTGGAAGGGGTACGAAATTTCGTTGGCAAGTTTACCCTTGCAACGAACGCATTTCAAAATTTTCACCTGCTCCAAAGCATCGAGCCTTTGACCTTTATTTTCAAAATGATTACGATGTCAATAATTTCATTTCATTTCAATATCTTATGAAAATTCCATGAAGTTACGCCGGAGACGACAAAGTTTGCCAAGAATGGTTGAATTAAATTAAAGCTTTGTGTTTCGAAATATAAAAGTATGTATAACTTCAAAGGAATGAAAGTTAAACTTGAAAAAATACCGCAACATAAAAATGCAACCTATTTAAGCCAATCAGCTAATCTGAGACATGAACTCTCGATTTAAAAAAAACAAAACAATGCATCTTTCCACCAAATATTTCATTAGGTACGACTAACTTTATCACTACTACTAGCATCCTCAGGTACCCTAGGTACGTCGATTCGTTGAAAGCGTTTTTTTGCTTTATTTTTACTTTGATGATAATGGATTTCCACAAAGTTAAGCCTGAATGCATCGAATATTCTAAGACAAGCAATCAATCGATAGCCTATTCTCAATTCATGAAAGTTAATGCGCGGTTTCTATATTGATGACACTACGGTGATTCAGTCGCCAACAACAGGCTGAAATGGTTTTGGCATGGTGACTCCTTGGCAATTTTCAAAGCACACACGGGATGTGTGCCCCAAATTTCAGGCCGCAAGCTCGTTTCTTGACCTCTGTCCTCTATCGTTTGTTCTTCACTCGGGTCGCCCTGTTTTTCTTGGGCGACCGTTTCGGAGGGCACTTCTTCCAGCCCCGCCCGTCCCCTGCACCTCTTCAATTTCGCATATCCCATCTGATGTTTTGCTCGCCGTACCCGCCTCCGATCCCTCGCGTCCGGTTTACACACCGGCACCCGATCGTAAGCGCTTCGAACGGGTCCGTTTCCACGAGATTCTTCCAAGAGGAGGTTCCCGAAAGAGCGTCGCCTCATGGGCACTCGGGCCCCCAGGGATAAACCCTCGACCCGCGAGCCTCCAACGAACGGGATAATGAAACGGGAGACGAAGGGGTGGCTGCCAAGGTGCCACACGGGACAGTGACCATTCCCTGGTTTTCACTAACAAAAAACAACCCAACATCCTACCCTGAGTGTCCCTCTTCATCTCCGTATACTTTCTCCCTCCCTTCATTCCGCACAACATCCCTATCCCCAATTCAAGTCCCTTCCTCGTTTGCAGCTATCATTCTCGCCTCAATCACAGTCTTCAACTTCTCACTCCCAATCAAATCTCCCTACACCCATTTTTCCTGCTTCATTTCGATTTATTCCAGCGGTCCCCTCTCCTCCTACACCATAACTAGCACTTCCTCATTTGTTTTCCTCTCTGTTCACTTAACATTTTCAATCCTTCTCCACACTCACATTTCAAAAGCCTCCAATCTACGTTTATCCTCCTGCTTCATTTACCAAGTTTCCGCGCCCTACATATCTGTGCTCCTCATCAAAGTTCATAAGTCATATAGGTAGGTGTAATTATAACCAGGTTTAACTAATTGAGGAAGATCAGAAACGTATTCTAATAATTCTGGATTCTAGCAGGTATATTGTTCAATAAAAAATATAATAACCAAACATTTTAATAGAAAAAATTACTGCAGACATATTTTCATGAAACTTTCTCCCAACTACTTTCGATGCAGTTCAATTATTTTTGATGTCTCATCTATTGCGTTTGAGAACACGAAGTTTTCAGCCCCTAAATGTCATTGCGTTTAAAATCGTGTGATATACGGATTATTTGCCATATTTCGAAAATCGCAAGACGTATTTGACTTGATATATCAGTATCCTCCATTCTTCTTACACTTCTCAATTCCAAAATGCGGTTTCTTTGCGACGATCTTCAATGCGCACATTATCAATGAGTCCAGAAACTGGCATATAATTTCATAATAGAACGAGCGGACTTCACTTATGTTTTAGAATGCTTTACATTTTGATGTTTATCGCCTTTTGTTGCGTAAATTTTCTTTTGCCTTTAAATAACCCTGAATGAAGTTTCACTTGATGTCAAACCGAATATGTTGAAGGTGTAATGTCTAAACATGTACTTTTCTTATGGTAAGCTTTGTCGAGCTTGAAAAGTTTGATTTCATCTGCCCTGCAATAAAATCTTTAGCCCTTTCCTAAAGTGATTGTTTCTGAATTTAAATTAATGTTTTTTTGAGTATATCATTCTGCTTACCCGTGTAAATCATGGAGTTACCGACCACCTCCTTCCGCTACGCTCGGTGGTTTTGGAGAATAGAATTTGTATGAGGGGTGGGGATTCGAGGAAGAGCGGGAGGAGGGGAAGAGAGGAGGAACCTGAGCGGTTTGAACAAAGGCGGACGAATGCTATGCGAATATCCACAGAATCGACCAAGAGCAAGACAACGGTTTTATATGGCTATGAGAATTGAAAGGAGATTTCGCCAGGCTTCAATTTTGTCAATTTCGTGGCAAATGTGATATTATGCCATACTCGTAGTGAGATATAATTCAAAAGATGAGATCTAAGGAGGGGATTTACCGATTCATACGCATGGTTCCATGAAAAAGATTCAGTACTTGTAGACTCTTTAAATATACGTAAAAGCACATAGCATCTATTTACTTATTTGCCGATAAACACTAATTTGATAAAATCGAAAGGTAGTCATTTCTAATTTGGGAATTGAAAATCACTCGAACAGAACGAATAGAAATTATTTACACCGGAATCAATTAAAAATTTTAATAAAAGCTGATCACGGTAGGAGTGCAGGAAAACTTTTCCATTATGACAGTCTTAATTAATATCTCTCCGGGAAGAAATGGGGTGAGAGATCTTGGAATAATAGATTCATGATTTGAGGAAATTGGCCAAGGTGACAAGCATTTGCAAATTGTTAACGTTACCGACAATCGGGAACATGAAAGGTAGTCCAGTGGTCCAGAGAAGACAGCATCTCAAAGATGACACCAAAATGATTATAAGCTCACCTGAGTAAAAGAAAAACGAAACAAATTAGTGAGGGGGAATATTTATCTTCAAGATACATGCACAGAATTGAAATATTTTCAATTTTTTTCTTTTCCGGCGATTATTCGATTACTCATAATATGTTATTCGCATTTATGCACAATTACCCCCACCCCCCTCAACTGCAGCCGTTTTGAAGAGTAAAATAAATTACTTAATCATAAACAATAGTATAGCACGTATGTGAGATTGAATTCTTATTGTAATGAGGCTGTGCATAAATGTGAAAAAGTTAACAGCATTAAGTTACAAGCAATTCTTTGAATTTATTCGCTAAATATTCGTACTATCTAAATGACACAGTTTCCAGCATAACATAGAGAAAAGCCTCCATGATGAAAGAATACACTTTGCTTTTCCTCGTGGGGTGTTTTTATCACGACCTAGGGTTCGTTACAGCGTAACTTCTTCAGGTGTTGAAGACGTTACCCTGTAACGTAGGTCATAACAAAAAATACCCTATGTGGAAAAGCAAAGGTTATTATTTCATCAGTCATGCCCTCTCATTAACCTAATTCTCTCCAGGCCTTTATAAAGACCTTTCTAATGCATGAGTTACAGACGTGACCAAAATGAAGAGATGTGATTGGGTATTATTCACAAGTGGTTAAAATGACAAGGTGATTCAAGTGATTGAAGAATATCACTTGAGTCACCTTGTCGTTACGTAGATCATGAATGGCCATTCAATAGGAATGGCAAAATCAAATGGACAGGATTTTACAGCGTTTTGCCAAAATAATTCGCGGCCGTTATTTGTAATTCCCTCGGTTCCGGAAGGAAACTCGAAGAGTCCTAGAACTTTATGACAGTGATGCTGCTCTCGCCGTGAATCAAAGGGGGTTTCATCCTAATCCCTCCATTATTATACGCGTGTGGCTAACTTGTTTATCATTGCAACATTTAAAAAATTAAGCGATTTTTTTCTCGACTTTTTATTAATTCTTAAATTAACGTTATCTCTCGTAGACTTTTTCACCGTGTATTCCAAATTTGGCCGAAGTAACGCGAAGTAACATCTCTCTTCTGCTCTTCCGTCATGCGTATTTCCCCCAACTCGTTCAATAAAACCTCGACTCCTTGAGGCTGAATCACAATGTTATTCTGATGTGCGTCTTTCCAATGAAAGGTTTAATGCAATATAACGTGGAATTTATCAATTTCCCATTATGCTCGTAATTAAGGGAACACTTTGTGATATATGACATAAATAAAAGTGTTATAATAACCAGGGCCATTTTCACAAAGCGATGGCCTTGGTGAGAGATAGAGGAATATTTATGAAGATGCATATCCCCTAGCACCAATTTATGGTATTAATTCGAGAGGGCATCCTCACGACATTCAGAATTTGACGAAGAAACGTGACCTACTTGAATTTTCCCTCGGGGAAAAGAGTGAAACACTGGCGTTCCGAGATGCATTGATGGATGGAATCACGAAGATACGGTGCCGCCGATTCGTGAAAAATGTTACTAAACTTCGTGATCCCGAAAGATGGAGGGAGATGGAGTGCTTGATCCTTGGGTTTCAAAACATCGCTTTCGTCGACTTGGACGCGGCAATCAGAGTGATGTCTCGGGACGTCGCGTCTCCTGGGAATCGTGATTTCGAGATTCCGCCTCACTCCCTGTCTCGCTTCAGTCGACCCCAAAGTTGACTCGGGATGGAAAAGTTAATTTCGCCCAAGAATTGGCATTTAAATATCGGTTTTACGAGAAAGGGAAGAATTTTCAATTCTCTCCTTAACACATCTTATTTCCGGGGAAGTCTTTGCTGAGTAATTTTGCGCCTTGAGCAAAGAATTTCGTACGGTTAATTTGCACACACAGCAGCTTAGCTAACGATTAGTGGTAGAGTAAGGACGGTCAGTATTAACTAGCATACCGAGCATGATCAAATGAGATTGATCTTGGTAACCTTTCATTATTTCCCCCCACTGTCCTTCAGACCTATCGACCTTCATGCCGACCCAAAAAACTATCTTCCTCCCTCTTTCCTGCGTACGTAACTTTCCACTTCCAAACACATCCCTCAAAATTCCCCTCCCGCCAAACATCTTCTTAACCCATCAAATTCAACGTGACAGCATTATTCTGATCCGAGCATATTCAAAAGTTCATGACAAGTCTTCCTCAAAGTTCGAAGTTTCCTGAATTCTTCTCCATACCCACGTCCCAAAATCAGTCTATGATAATCCTCTTGCCTCTAATACCAGCTTAAGGATCAATACAGCAACGCTATATTCCCCATTAAAGTCTTGACTAATCTGTCTACACTCATTCATTTAACATAACTGTGACTAAATCCTTTTTAATTTAAACTAAGATTGACTATTGATAAGGTGATGGAAAAATTTCCGATATTTGGAGACATAGTGACACCGTCTAGCACACCCTGTTTACAATAGTTTGTACCATATTACGAGGCATGTTCATAAAGTAAGGCCCGTTTCGTCACAGGAAAAAATATACTCACATGAAACACATTTTATTGGCACTTCTAGTTAGCTACAAAACTACTTCACTTATCTACATAATCGCCGTTCACTTCTAAGCATTTTTCGTACCGCTGCACCAGCTTCTTTAACCCCTCTGCATAGAAACTCGCCGCCTGAGGGTTGAACCAATCGACAACGCCATTCTTGAGTTCCTCTTCGGTTTCGAAACGTTGTCCACCGAACCACTGTTTCAAGTGCAAGAAGAGGAAGTAGTTGCTGGGTGTAAGGTCAGGACTGTACGGTGGGTGGTTTAAAGAGTTCCCAACGACCCAAAAACTCTCGTCCACTGGACATTCTTTGCTCTTTGTGGTGTTCGGTGAGCATTTTCGGTACCCACCTTGCACGCAATGTGTGGTAGCCGAGGTTTTCCGTAACAATATTGTGGATAGTAGTGCGTCCAAGTTGAGGAAATTGTTCAGCCAGGCCATTAATTGTCAATCGACGATCACATCGCAGTTTTTGTTCCACTTGCGAAACAATTTCATCGGTCAGAATACTGGGCCTACCACTTCGCTCTTCGTCATGGACATTTGTTCGTCCATTTTTAAAATTACAGCACCATTGTCTAACCTTTCCTTCACTCATAACTGTAGGTTTAAAAACTAGGCATAATTCCCGATGAACTTCAGCAGCCGACAATCCTTTTGCATACAAGAATCGTATGACAGAACGCACTTCACAGCTGGCGGGATCAACGATTGTCGCGGACAATGTTGTTTGCATGCACGGACAAGCAAACGACTTCTGAAACAAAACAAATGCTGCTATAGCTTCTCAAAGAATCAGTAGATGGCGCTGCAGGAGCAAAACTGTGTTCTAAAGCGCCAATATTTAAATATAAGTAAACGGTACTTACTTTAAGAATATGTCTCGTATGTTATGAGAAAAAAGTTGGAGCCGATTGGTAAACTGTGTATTGACTGCTATTGAAATATTGCAGGACTTCCTCATAAAAAGGATATACATACACCCACCTTGCCAAAAGCATAGCAGAGATCACTTTCAGAAATGGAAACATCTAACCCTTTATCTATCGTTACCTACCGGAGAGTTCTCTTGCTTTTTATTCTAACAATAGGTAGAAAAAACATCTAAGACCCAAAGGAATGTTTAAAATCCAACCAGACAGTATGAACAACAAAAATACGAGATCTATAAATACTGGGAACTGGACCTAGACAGTCGCACGTTTCCCCAAACAGCATTTTGATAATGACCTCACAAGCCAACGAGGTTATAACGGAAAGTTAAAAATTAAATAAATACAGGTATAATGCCAAAATTAGGAATGAAAATTATTTATATTGAATTTGGTCTGTTTTTTAACAAAAATAATAATAATTTGACGTAGCTTAGGTATTCATTATGTTAAATAATAATCTTAATCTACTTTCAAATTCATTTTAACCTGAGAATTTAACTTACATCCGTGATAACTCTAATGCTACTTTAATATGGCAATTTCAACGGAAAGAACACCCAAATCTTAATCTCTCTCAGTAACTTTCGGTGAAGAAAAAAACTTAGACGTCAACCACTGATTGAAATTAATTGATTTGCCGACCCCGGTGGTGGCGGTGTAACGTCCTCACCTGCCAACCCTGAGGTCGCGGGTTTGATTTCCGCCCAGGTGGTTTTCCTCCGCGTAGGGCTTGGGTGTATGTAATTGTAATATTATTATATCATTGATTAAAGTCCGGTGTAAAGGCCGAAGTGCTGTTTTCGGACTAATGCAATATAAATAAAATAAAAATACTCTGAAAGTGCATAGCTTTGGAAGCCACTGAGAAATTTTGGCAAAAATATTTTAAATTCAATTTAAGTTGCACGCAGGTCATTATAAATTAATAATATTTATTGTCAATATTTACTCGCCATGACAATATTTATTAAACGGATACGAATGTATCGTAACCAAGTTCTTAGTTCACATTTGTAATCTCTCCTTCACTTGTTTCACTCGGCAGAATCGATAGCTATATCGAAAGATGTATGCCTTTTGAAGAACGGACTTCAAATTTGTGAGTACCTCAACGCAAAAATGTCAAAAAGTAAAAAAAAAACATTCGCCTTTCTCGGGATTCGAGCCCAGACCCATCGGTGTCCAGTTGGGTGCTATAAACCAGTTAACCTACCTAGGCATCCTGTAACACTTGCACATTTTCTCACCCAGACGGCAACTAACATGCTAAAGCACTCGGCAGTAACTTGCTAAAGCACTCGGCCAGACATCTAACGGATTCACGTTCGAATCCCGATCAAGGCAAATGTTTTTTAATTCACCCTGAAATTATTGCATTGTTTTGCGCTTTAGCAGATTAACTCGTTTAAAGTTAAGAGTCGAGCAATCTCCCGCATTTTCTTGGAATCATGGGTACTTATTGAATGGGGAGTTTGGTGATTTCTTTGAGAGAATAAGTTAGAATCATAACTGTATCAACGGAATCCGGAAGAAGAATGTGACTGGGATGTAATCGGAGCGAAGAGAACGACACGAATCGAATCGGAAGGTTTCCCTCCAAAGAAACGGGAAGAGCATTCCGATGCTCTAAATTCGTGCGAAACGAATCGCCTCATCATAATCGTCGCTACGAGGGGGAAGCGTCCTCCCTCTTAATCCTTCCCGTCCCATTGCCGCCCCTCATCCCCGGACCCCCTGGGATTCGCCCCGCAACGAGGCGAAAATGTGTGCCGCAGGGTCCTGGGGAAGGGGGGGGAGAGGGTCTGAGACGCTGACTCCACGCCACACGACCCCCCGGTCACGCACTCCATCCTCGGGAGGAAGAGGGGGCACGACCCCACCCCCTGATTTGCCCTTCGGGGTGCGGGGGAAGGGGTTATTCATGTCTTTCTCCCGCAGGATTTCACTCGTCGGTCCATGGCTCACGCGTCAGCAGGTCTCCGCTCTTAATTTCCAAACCCGTCCCATTCCCTCCCCCAATCAAGGGGGAAACAGCCACGGGATTCTTTCCTCCTCTCCTCAAACCGAGAGGGGCTTTTTTATTTTATTTCGACTGCGAAAGCCCCACTCGAGACGAAGGGGAACGCCTCCTCCGTCCCCTGCGTGTCTTCAAGGGGGACCGAAGACGAATCAGCGAACTTCATACTAATGTACTGAAAAAGCACTACGGATCCAATGGGCCAACAATGCACGCGGTTCGTGAGGTCACAGCGTGCTCGTTCTAAATAGATTAGACAGAACTGCACGTGTAGGTTTCGATATGCCCAAGTACAAAGGCCTAAAACTTGAAAGCTAAATAGCATACAGTAACACATTACCATTATGGATATTATCACTCCGCATGCTCTTTAACTGTCTTCTCCCAAATTTTGCCAGTTTAAGAGAGATATCCATAAAGTAACTTACGTTTTGAAGTCAATTATGAATCTAGTGATTAGATGTAGTTTTTTTGTACACATTCGAAAGACACATTTTAAAAATATTTTTCTACATAGTCGTCATTCAAATTGAGGCGTTTACCATAACGATACACATGCTTTTCAAGTTTGTTTCAAGGATCCATCTGCTGCCTGTCACAAGGCTAGGCTGACCACTGAGGTCCTCGTCGTGAACTTTGGTGGTGTGGCCATTTGGAAACTGAATGCACCACTGCCTCACTCCGCCTTCACTCATTATTCCATCTCCGTACACTTTCACAAAGTTGCCTATGAATTTCAATGGATTTTGTTAACTTTTTGCCACTAAAAACCTAATCACAAATCGCACTTCACAACTCGCTGGATTTCCTATCGCAGCGCACATTTTAACAGTTCGCAATGTGAGCAAAGTAGAAGAACCACAATCTGCACACTACCACAGAAGGATGCACACTGAGTGTAGGAACTTTCAGACACCATGATGGTGGCTCTTGTTCTACGCACTGCTACGTAAGTTACTTTCTTCAGTGCCCTTGCATTAACAAGCATTTACGAGATTATCTTTATTGTATTCCATAATGACGAAAAATATTTTAGAAAAAAGTTTTCACTCTTTATAATTTAATACTCTTCACCTTTACTTGAAAAAATAAAAGTACTGAAAACCGTGCAACATTCTATATTTTTAAGTAATTTTTAAAATTTTTAAATAAACAATTATTCATTATTATTTCCTTATTCACCTTTAGTGGGCATCCTAATGGCCGTAGTTGCTCTTTCAATCAATCTAGCTAGCATTTGCTCGACCGTTACCGAAAATTCATTTCTCCACTCCTTACTTCCATTCAAGTTAATGGAAACTATTTTTCAGGGGATCTGACTGGTGAAAGTGGCACTAGGACGAAGACTTTTCCATTTTTCTCTTTCAGATTCAATTTTATTTCATGTTACATTCGTTTTAGATATAATTATTTCACATATTTATTTACTAATAAACTCGCACGTACGTTTCAGATAAATACATAATCCCATTGAACCATAAACACAGTAATCAACTCGAAGGTCGGTTGAGTAGGTGGTGATGGTATACACTAAGTACTACCTTGTACTAAGCCCGACGGCGTATAAATATTCACACATCAGGGTTTTATCCATGTATATTTTACAAGTTCTCAACAATCTAAATTCAGATTTAAAAAAAACTTACAGAAATTTTATTAATTTTAAATATAATTTATAATTAAGAGCAAACTATACTTTTGACTGAACTAAATGATATTAATGATTTTTTTCTCTTCTACAGGTAACTACTGGGCCAAAAACTCCTTCCTGGTTTTCGAACTAAATTTGCGTAAGTACCCCTTCCAAGAAGAACTTTTTGTTACTGTCAAAGAATTTTTAATTTAGCCATTTTCCAAGCACTTGGCACTCCAAAGGATGGTCGTCGCCCTAAAAGCCCAAAGTGGTCCCCGTGGACGTTTTCGCCGGAGGCAGCATTCTCGGTAGGGCATAGAATGTAAGGAAGAAATTCAAATCTCAGTAGATGTCTTTGGTTTTAAATAGGTCACAAAAAGTATAATTCATTCCCTAAATAAGATTCAGGACTTGAAACGCGAAGTTTAACCATAATCCAAATATTAATCTTTCAAAGGAATTCGCGATCATGAATACATCATTTATTTAATATAAGCTGATAAAACATTCCAATTTCCGGGTTACATTTCCTTTCCTCATTATTTTGTAAAAAGTTTTTAATTAATTAAGTAAAGTTTTATTTTAAGTAAAAATCCTTTGCATATGTTACTCTATGTAATTTAAACGGATTAAATTGGCATACTTTTCCTTCAAAAAAAATAAAATCATTCATTTGACATTGAGCGGAACTACCCTTAAGTACATTGGTAGAAAAAATATGTCATTCATAAGAAAATAAAACAACTGCAGAGAGGAGGTTTTTAAGAAATTGTGGCGAAAAATCTGTCAAAGCTCCAAGGTGACAGCTAATGTCATGCATTGAAGCACATTAAAAGCTTGAAACCTGAATTAAAAATAAACTTCTTTAAAATTGAAGACAGCATTGCCTCCTCATGTCCCTTCTCATTTGATTTAGTTGTGCGATTCGAAGGACCTAAATTTGGCTCACAGATTTTCAAAGGGCCTCAAATGCTTGCCAAATGGGTGCTATAGTATTAGGAAAGTGTCTTTTTTCAATGGTTATGAAGTGAGGCGAGACAAATAGCAGGGAAAGGTGAGGTTTAAAAAAATAATTGGAAAGGCACCTAGTTCGTGACATATATATTATAAAAATAACGTTTGGAGGAACAAAATTAATTATTTATTTAACTGTTTAACATCTTTTGCATACACGCACTAATTAATAAATAAGTTATGCTGATTTTTTTAGCATATGTCCAGATTTAGATCGTAATCACTGACTTGATAAAACAACAATTTTGATGTAAATCCTGCTCGCGTCTACAGGTCAAAAAATACGATTTCAGAACAGTTACAAAATGATGTCTGCCCAGGCCTCGCGCTTCGATGACGAAGCGTGAAGGTCAATTAGGTTTCTTATTATTACATTTTGCATAAGTATTCATGACAAAAATAGGATATATTCTGTTATTTTTATCCTCTCTCACGTAGTTGTGGTGTTCGTCAAGTGAAGATCTTTTCTCCAACGATTGGCAATTGTTACGCCTTCAATACCACAAAAAGAATTAACCCTGGCGGTGGTCAGAGGGAGAGAACGCTGGAGAGGGAAATGAAAACCATTTTCCGCCGAGAAGGCCTTTGGGGATTAGCGAAGACAGCCACCACTGTCTCCGCTGAAATTCAATTTCCCAAACACGTTCGTTCGTGCTGCAAGGTAGGAGGGAGGAGGATTTTTTATTTTCGTTTTCTCTTCACGAGAACGGAAGGAATTAAACGGAATTCTGCGATGGGCGACGGAAGGGGTACAATAACCTTTCGTCTCCACGAGGTGAGGGGGGAGGGCTGATGTCGGCAGTGGTGGATGGCGTTCCCACAATCCAATTCGTGAGGAAGGGGGTACCAATTCCGAACCAGCACCCTTTTGGTATTCCTCACTCGTGGGAGGTAGGTTGGAGAGGAGGGTCGGGCACCGGGAAAAGGGGACTGCTATCCCTAACTGGCTAGTCCTAATCCCGAGGACGAAATTGCCCCGGGAAGTGGAAGGGTTCGTCCCAGCGAGAATGCTTCGCTTCCCGCCAGGCGGGCGCTCGGCGCCGTGGAGGAAGAGCCGGCGGTGACTAAGACCCCGAAGCAAACGAGGACTCCGGCATGAGAGCTGTCGGGGGCCGTTGGGGAAAATAGTTTAGAAGGGAAGGAGAGGGAGAATGGCTGTGTGGGGTGTGGGAGAGAGTAACAAAGAAGCTAATTAATGCGGCCCAATCACACCTCCCCATTGAGTGGAACAGCGGTGTCGGGAGTTTTCGGAAGAAGGTTGATGCAGCAGCCGTTCGATTCCCTCGGCAACCCCTCCTCTTCATCCCCCGCGCCCTCCACCCCCGCGGCTCCACCCGATCCCTCCGAAGGGGTAGTACGCTCGAGGGAGTCTTCAAAGGAGGCTGGCAAGCCCTCAAGTGGCGAAGAGAGCTCCCCGTTCATCTGTCTCCCTTCACACTGCTACTCTCCCGAAAGGAAACACTCCCTCTCCCGACCTAACATCCCCCTTTGTCCCCTTCCCCCCTATACTCCAGCCCTCGGAGCCGACCAATTGGATCGAATGCATTGTTATAAGGAACCAAATATCAGCTCTACTACTTCCCATACACTTCTTCCGATTAATCGCGTTCTGCTCAGTAAATTAGAGCTAATTTCAGACGGGCATCATCGCAAACCCTGAGTGAGTAAACGAATGCGATTCAAGAGAGGAACCGTAATTCCTAAACACACCGTAGTGATCGAGTGGTCCAGAGATTTGTTTCCTTTTATTTATTTTTGCATTGTTTGTGTGTGATTGAGGTACACGTGGGTCACTGTTTCCCGGACACACTCCAGTGTGAGATTATCGACTTTTCTCTGACTTGTCACCATATTTTTACCTACCCCCTTAAACAAACCCACTGCCACTCAAGTTTACGGTCTCGATCTCGGGATTAGAGAAGATGATTAAGAGTAAGGGAGCAGGGAAAAAACATTCACTGAAAATCTCGAAAAAGACAGGAAACTTTATATACATGTCCGTGGAAATCTACTTCAAAACAAGAGTTAACTTTACCCAATAAAATAGTTCACTGATATACTGAGAAAAAGGGGCTAAAAATGAACCAATACTTTTTATACAGCAGTACATTACAACTCGACAAAGGCTATTAATATTTTTTAACTTCTTTCCACTCCCATATTATCCCCAAATGGGTCTATTCCAAGCGCTTCATCTTGAAGCAGTTTAAGACAACTAGGTTTTCTGCTAACCTCACTAAATAATTTTAACATTAGGTAAATATAGAAACTTATATTTTAAAGGTAGACACATGAATAAATTGAATTTCTTCGTAATATTTGCAACGTAAATCACCAAAAATGATCTCTTACGGGCCACTTATTTTTTTCTACAATTCTTAAGAAAAGCTTCATAAGAGGTAACCGTAAAAGTATATCTTGTAGTGCTTATATCAGTGCTATTGCAGAAAAGACTCATGGCTGGCAAATCCACACACTAAATCGCCAAAGGGTGCCTACTCTGTAAAGGTTTCAAAACCTTTCGTTTGTAGATCAAGCTTTGATTCATTGAGTTCGGAGTATAATTAATGATGCCACTACGTAAAGTACACGGGGCCAGCGACTTTACTCAGAACGACCATCGACGGTAACTTTACTTTTTTTGAATTTTCATTACTCACTCGAAAGCTCACGACCCCAACGCCTGGACAGCTCTGATTCCTTGAGAAGAAAAAAATAAGTAATTATGCTGGGAAATCTGCGGGGAATGAGGGTTTTTGTGATTGATTGCCTGCTCTCTTGACGACGAAGTTTCGGACAACATGGAAAGAGGGCGAAGGGGGTGCGGGCCACCATCCCCGCGGCCCTTCCGTCACGTGACCCCACGTCGCCTGACGACGAGGCGAGGGGAGCGGCAGAGGGTGGAGTTGAGGGGAGGGGGATGTCATTTTTACTGTCACGTTAGGGCGGCTTAATTGAATTGACGCTTCTAAGTGATTCGGAAGGGGTGGGGGGAAGAGAAGGAGGTGGTGGGTTGGGGGGATGAGTGTGGTTGCCAAGGGGACAGGGATTGGTTTCAAGTCTCTCTCCTCCGTCTCTCTCCATTTCCTTCCCAAGGGTCGTCGTCGTCTCGAATCAATTCACCCGAATTTAGATTAAGGGAAGACAGGAGAGGTGAGAGAGAGAGAGGGTGGGTGGGGGTGAAAGTGGGGGGGTGGGCTGGGAGAGAAGAGAGAGGGAGAAATTGCGTGTGTTTAGCTAATCCTGCTTTTTAGGATTTAGAGAAAATATGAACAACATGGCTATTGATATTATTTTACAGTGTTATTATAGCGGTGGCTTCCCAATGCATACGTTTAGACATAAAAATAAAACTGCTCAGTCTCCAAACGTCAATGGCCATGACTCCTTGGATTGACTTGACGCATTTCTACTCCCTAACGGCTTATTTCCAACAGGAGTTTAGAAATAACTTTGCAGCTTCCACATAAAATATTCATACATTTTTATGTGGAAGCTGCAAAGTTATTTCTAAACTCCTGTTCGCAATGGATTTCCACAAAGTCTCGGCCTCAACCATCAGTCACGGCTTATTTCCAAATATTCTGACATTTTTTTCGCTTTCACGTCCGCAAAGTCTCTCGTCTTGTGCCTGTCGCTTGAATTCTCTATAGTCAGTCAGTCAGTCACCACAACTATCTTCGGCAGTCTTTCTTCGATCAATTTTTCCCTTTTTTTCTGTACACATTTTCTACATGTACAAAGTAAATACACATGCAGGGATTTTCGTACGTTTAAAAAAATATTAATAAAACATTATTGAGAACCTGAACTGTTATGAGGTCATATGGGCAGATGCATCAAAAACATCTACTGGTTTAGCAGTAAATATTATGAAAATAATCTCACATCTATATTTGTTTTGATTTTAAGTAAATTCCGAACTTCTCTCTTGAATAAATCATAGCTATTATTGGATATAAAATTGTCAAGCAACTCTCGTTCTTTCATCAACGCTTAATGAAACCAAAAATAAATGAAGTCAGAGGTATTTTATACTGATAGTTGCAGCGGTTTGAAAAGTTATGTTGAGAGGAGCTGACTGTCTCCCAAAGAGAATCAGGTTTCACGCTAAAATCTCACTCGAGAAAAGAATTTCATTTGACCTAGACATACTCCTATAATTCATACACTTTACCCTTCACCGATCATTGAACCGTGCTTGTTTTTGGTACAGTAAAGTAAAATCAATATACCACCTTGAAAGTAAATCATTAACATCAGTAAAAATTATTTATTATTTTTTAATAACTCCTGCTCTACTTTCTGCTGCTTCCTGTTCTGATTTCCGTTTTTTCTTCTTTTTTATCTGCTTTTCTCATCTCTTACTCCTTCCTTATCACTAAAATCATCCTCCTTAAAGTCTATCACTTTATATTAGGTTTTGAATGAACTTCTAAAACTGCTTCTATTCACATAACTTCCATGGTATAGTGGAGTTTGTTTCTTATTGCAGTAATAAACAGTGACAATATTTTGACAACTTAAATGACCGCCCAGCTGTCCTCCTAGTATCTCTTCATATAACACTCCTGGCGTAGACTGGTCAAATGCGTAGTCGAGGGAGAAGGAAAAGAGTTAATCCAGTACTCTTTCTCTTAATGGCACTAATTTTCTATAAAAATCCACTCCAATAGGAATGCATTGTTTTAAATTATTTGCAACCGTTTGGAGATCAACAATGTCTGCTACCATAAACTTTTATTCATTCTCCTCTTAGTACTAGTTTGTATTCCACCTTAGTCCACCTGTACGGACAATATTCCAAATTCACACATATTTTTTCAAATTGTATGCCATGTAATAGCTTTTCTCCGCCAAGTTTAACCTAGTTTCTAAATGAGCCGTTACCTGTCGGCTTCAACCACCATTGTAAACCTCTGTTATAGCATAGCTTACTTTAAATCATAAGTTTCTCGTCTCTCACAAACAACACGCACACGAATGAGATGTTTTTTTGGAATGTCATGGCTTTATCTTGTTTGTTAAATGACCGGTTAGGGTGGGTTTTCGCTCACCGGGACGGTGTATGTGTGCCCGTATGGGCCGACAATGAACGCTTGGATGCACGTTTGGCCTCTAATGGGCAACCTGAAATCGATAAAAAGAGGTAAACAGCAGGCTGAAAACAAATGCATACATGTTTGTAGAGCGCGAACGAAATGACTTTCAGAAGCATGCCTTGTGGCACGTGGAAGTAACATTCCTCCTAAACACGCACGCGCAGGTTTGAGGTCGTAATATTCATCCATTGTATTTTGAGAAACGGAAGTATGGAGACGTGTTCTAGTGTTATGTCAACGCGAGTTAAACAGCGTGCTGTTATTGAATTTTTAACTGATGAAAAAGTGACTCCTACCGAGATTCATCGTCGTTTAAAGGCTGTTTATGGTGACGATAGGTCTACTGTAAATCAACAAGTGGTAAAATTTCGTGGTTGCGAGCCTGGAAAAGCCATAATAGAGGATGAAACTTCTTTTGAATATATTTTAGGATGTTCACCAAGTTTATTTGACCAATTTTCTGACACGAGGGGCAACGGTAAATTCATCTCAGTAAATGAAGACTCTGAAATACCTCCGACGTCGAATTAGTAATGTTGAAGGCAGCCTGGCGCCAATAATCTTGCCACATGACAACGCTAATCCATACACCTCTGGCAATTGGAGAGGCTCTCCGAAACCTTGAAATTTGAACCGATTCCACACCCTCCTTATTCCACCGGTCTTGCGATTTTTATTTTTTTCCTCAACTCAAGAGACACCTCAAGAGTAATCATTACACCTCGGACGATGAGGTGAAGGCAGCTTTCACGTCCTGGATTCGAGAAAAGTCGGAAGAGTTTTTCAGTGATGGAATGAAAAAACTTGTTACACGTTGGGAGAAATGTGTTAGCCTTAACGGTGGCTATGTTGAAAAATAAATATATGATTGTAAAACTTTGCACTTTTTTGTACTTTGGCTCGATCTGGCTAATTGATTTTGTTCGCGCTCTACAAGCATGTGTGCAATAATTTTCAGCCTACCCTTGTATTTTAACTAACTTTCTCTAAAAATTAAAAACATTATTCTGGTAAAAAAGAAAATTTTTAAAATAAGATCACGCGGAAAGTTTCGTCACAACGCGGAACGTTGTTTGTCACAACAATCGATGCACACGTAAGTAAAATATCTGTAACCTTGGCTACTTCCTTGCAGTACCCATTTGTGACTTGAAGGACCTTATCGATAGTACAGTCGAGCCTATGCTATGCCTAGGAAAGAATATTATTCTGTAAAAATTAAGATATTTCCAAAATAGAACGTCACTGCTTTATTTTTACTTACCAAATGATACCGCCCAGCGGGCTTAAATTGTTTAAAGACGTAGAAACGGTAAAAACCTAAGTTCACAATCGAGCGCAATCGAGCGTAGGGTTTGGGCTTGTCGCCATGGGAGAATCTCCAGGGGATTGAGAAACGAGGTGGTTTCCAAGCGATTGCGTCCTTCTCATAATTGCCGATCGCTACTCGGTGAGAGGGCTCTTGTCCCTCCTCCGTCTTGTTTTCAGTCGACGCGGCGAAAGTCAGAAGAGATTGTGTTCCAAACCAATCCCTTTATCCCCTTATTATATCTCACTCCTACTATTGTCTTCTGAAGGCTCCTCTCATTGTTGCCCCCTATTATACAGTTTCCGCATTAATGCAATGAATGAATTATCCGTTCGTGTAACTTCTTAAAAACTAGCATAACCATCCTTCAAGAATATTTTTCTCTCCTACATGCGAAAATGTAGTAAAAATGATCCAGTCTTGATTAACAAATAGCACCTAAAATAAGGGGATAACTTTCCTTTTAAATGTTTTTTGCATCATTTTACAAGATTTACGTGCTAGGAATATTTGAATATTTCAATGCCAGACACACTACTTTCATCCACGCATGTGCCAATGCGACAAGAGCTGGAAGAAATATTTCTTGTCTTCTTTGTGAACATTTTATATAAAGAGGCCAATAATTAATTCAAACATCTTTTTTCCGAATCAATGAAGGAATTACCGATGTTGGACATTTTTTCGAATGGAGGAATAACATGCAGAATGGATGGCCATAGAATGGTGGGGCTTCTTCCAAAACGGTTCCCCGTCCATGTTCCAGGAGAACAGCGGGAGATTGAATAAAGAATTGAACGCATACTTCAAACGACATTTTGTTGTTCATCCGTAAGCAATACACACTTGGTCCGTCATAAGTCAAATACGAGAGCAATCGCCTATTGTCGCTTTCTCATTTTTGTCACTTCACTCATAGTAGTAAACGTTCCCCTTTTCGCTGTTTTGATTATATATAACACTTGAACGGCAAAACCTTCTTCAATGTGTTGGTCCTAGGTCCTATTACGTATTTTCTAGTTATGTTTTTCTGTCCTATTGTGCCATTCAAGTGTTATATTACCTTCGTGAGTGCTTCTATATAAGCTGTATGAGAATATATATATTTTTTCTTTATTTATATATATAACCATAAACACAGTAATCAACCCAAAGGTCGGTTTAGTAGGTGATGATAGATTCACCCATTAATAAGGCCTATACGGTATGAGAAATGCACACCGGTTATGGTTTCCCAGGAAGATATGGTACTCAAAAGATGACAAATCTTGGGTAGAGCTGCAGCTGCACAGAGAGGTTTGCCCGGGAATCGACCTCAGGCCCTCCGGTCAATAGTCCAATGCTCCACCCCTGGACTACCGCGACCCACAAATATATGTACATATATATATATATATATATATGTTTCCAAATATATAAATATATCCAAAATATATTTAATTATATATCACGCTTGTTTCATCCAAACCTGCACATTACTTACTTTTCTTTGTGTTTACGACCATTGCCTATTGCTGATTAGAAAGCCTTTCATTTTTCTGGCGAGCACTCTTCCCGAAATATGATTTCTCCCTCTAGGGAGAAATTGCTTAAGGCCATCGTTCTCACTCACTCTACATGTTTAAACAATTTTGTTGCTCCACTATTCCATAAAATCTGCCACGTTGTGCCACCTGAATGGTCTTTCATTCCTGAGCATTATTCTCTTTATCTTTTAGTGTCATATCTGATAACAATAGGCTGAAATGGAAGGGAGCTCTTAGAGTGTCTCAACTTCACCTGAGATAGAGACATTTATCTACAAAACGGGTCTCCCTTAACTCCATTTCCCTCTCTGTCCTCCCCCCTCTCGCAAAAGTAACCCTCCGTTTAAAACTCCATTGCCTCTCCGTCCCTTCCTTTTCGCCCCGCCATTCTCTCTCGAGGTGTAACCGAAACACACACACACACACACACACGCACACAAAGGGACCCTAAGAAAGGTGAAAGGGGCGGGGATTGAGCCCCACGCTCTCCCCCTACCCCCTTGCCTTCACACCCTTGATCGCATCAACCGCCCAAATCCAATTTCCTCCCCACCCCCCTCCCCCGGCCCTTATCTCCCCTCCTCCCTCTCCCACACTCTCTCTCTCTCCCCTTACTCTTAAAATCCACACTCCCGCCCCTTTCCCGCCCCCCCATCCCCCGACCATCGCAACCAATAAAGCGCTTGTACGTTTTCTCAATGGAGCTCGAGAAATATTTTCAGCTCGTAACATCGCTTATCTAACAATGACACCAGGAATATGAATACACACCATCGGCGGTTAGCGAATTATTTAGCGGAATATAACCCATATTCAGAATGTAAAACATCCTAAATTGGAATATAAATAAACCTTCCTATATTCCATTGCACTCCATACAAGGAATGGGAACAAGACCGTTCTGTTCCGTATCCAACTTCGGCAGTCCTCGTTTACCCATCGTTCATTAAATATTGTTTTTTTAAAACTCAAATTCCATGAAGAATATTCGTGCATAAATATTATGCATCCTTTTGTTTATTGCTAATCACAACAAAACCACATGTTAATAACAAATTTGTAAAAATAACTTACTTTGTCTCCATTCGTTGAATGATTCTATTTGTTATATTCTTTAAATCACATACATGTAGTATTGATCTTGTCGCATGAATTCAAACAAGATGAGCATGCGTGTATTGGGCCAATTTTGTATTGTATCGGTAGCCGCCGGGCTCATGGCCCGGGCGTAATTCGCTGGACAGTTCTATCGGCTCTTCAGCGATGATTAAACTTTCGGCAGTTTTGTTAACTCTGTCGGATCCGTCCGGATCCGGGGAAAGAGAGGAAACCTTCCTTTCCCATCCGGTGGTCCTGAAGGCGGTGATGTTTCTCTGGAGGCGGTGCTGGGCAGAGTTCACATCCGCTTTGTCATCCGGGCATCTCGTCCGCTGGAAACGCCTGCGAATGCGATTTTTTATAGTTATCTCCCTCCTTCTGTTTAGTGGGAGGGCGAGGTGGTTCCATTTGCGGACTGAGAGTTCGGGGATCGCGGCTTTCGCCGCTACGGTCCCGGTGAGGATTTTATCTCCTCCGGGGAGTCAACAGACTCCGGCAGGGGTGAGTTACCAATGCGTTCCGTTACGTCGCATACATTTTGTCTATGAAGCCCGGATATATAAAAATGTATTCAATAAATTGAAATGCTATAATACTGAAGAGTAATAATAAAAAAATCTCCATTTCCCTTGCGTCCCCATTGCTCACCTCTCTCTCCACCCGCGCGATGTTCAACCCCTCCACACTCTTTTTTCCACCCTCCACTCAGAAACTTGTAAACTTTCTCCGCCACCCACGCCTGTGCCCATCAACCGCCGCCCTCCCCCCAAAGCCTCGCCTTCCCTCATACACCCTCGCCCCCCAAAGCACACTCGCCGGAATCCTCCAGTGTCTATCTCAGGCAATCACGCCTCTTCTCAAACCCTTCATCCCTGTCCCATCATCCCATGTCACAAACCGAACCCCTGCGTTTATTTCTCACCGAACCATAATTTCCGATTTCCGAATGAACTAATTAACTCCCTCCCGTCAGTCTTCCTGTCCATCTCTCACTTCCACCAGCTGAGGAAGGACGAACTCTTCTCCTCTGAATAATCGGTGCCTCTCGGAGATCGCTTGTTCTTGGTTCGCTCCTTAGTTTATCCTTTTAATCCTTCCAACGTTCAAGCTTCACTCACTCATTTCTAGCGCGTCTTTTCTCATTAGGTGGAAAGGCAAAAGAATGAAATCGATCACTCAATCCGTCAAAATTCCGAGATTACTGGTGGCTGTGTCAACTGAAATTAAACAATCTTGTATGTGATTCAAGCTCATAGTAAAAAGGAAAAATTGAAACTGGAAAAAGATACTGAAGAATTGGCCTAATTTTAAAAATTTTAATGAATTCTACAGAATTAGTTTCTTCCAATCTTCAAGAACGTACGGCCATATGCACTTTTTATATTGGTGTCTTTATTGATTTCCACCCCCACCCCCGCTACATTTACCAGACTTTTCCATTTTCAAAATGAAACATAAAAATAACAAACAAAGTGAAAATTCCTAAATGTTACTCTGAATCACTAAAATTACTTTCGATGGATTTTATTTAAAATTTTGAGAAAAAGTCTTATTTTCCCTCACAGGCATTTTAAAAAATGTGCATAGGATACCACAATGCCGATAAATGGGTGCAATTAAAACGAATGCTTTTTACGTAACCAAGGCCGCAGGAGGTCACAGTCGAGTGCATCCTTCCGACGCGTACGAGAACGGAAGCCATGATTTTCGAATATTGATTTTGGAAAACGAGACAAGTCGATATAATTCAAGAGAGCGCGCTGAAAGCACTTTGTAAAACCTGTGTACAAATACGTTTCCCAATTGCTTTCCGTTTCTCTAGCACGCGAAGCTCTCCGTCAACACTCAGCCATCGAGTGACCAACCCACGATAGGGTAGGTCACCACTGGCTGCTGACCGCACGACCACTCGGCGGAACCGCTTGCATTCGCGAAATACGGCTGACCGATCTTTCCTCTGACTTCGCCTTTCTTGCATTCTCCCCGTCGTTGCACGCCCAGAGCCAACCCTCTCATTGAGTCGACACGAAAAGAGTGGCAAGCCAAAGAAAATGGCAGACTGTCGGTCATGGGAGGAATTCCGGAAATAGTTTACGTGGCGATCTGCCGTCATTATACCAAACAGCCCGACTCCCGTTGGCAAATACCATACGAGCTCTGCAAATAGGAGTGCCAAACACAAATACCTAATGCATTCGTTTCGTGGCAAATGTACGAGTTCCCTACACTTAGAGTGGCGGTGTGTACAGACTGTGGTTCTTCTACTTTGCTCACATTGCGAACTATTAAAAAGGGGGCTGCTATAGAAAACACTGCGAGTTATAAAGTGCGACCTGTGATTAGGTTTTTACTGGGAAAAAATCACAAGCCAATTGAAATTTATAGGCAACTTTGTGAGTGTATGGAGACGGAATAATGAGTAAAGGTGGAGTGAGGCAGAGGTGCATTCAGTTTAAAAATGGCTACAGCATCAATGTTCACCACGAGGATCGCAGTTTTGTGACAGGCAGTAGATAGATTCGGGAAAGGAATTGAAAAAGTTTGTATATAATTATGATAAATGCATCAAATTGAATGACGGCGAAGGAGAAAAATAGTTTCAGAAAGTGTCTTTCCAATGAACATAATAAAACTTTGCCATGTTACTAGGTTCATATTTTATTTCAACACGTAACTTACTTTTTGGACAGCCGGCTTTAGCCGGTTAAGCCATCGAGGCGTCCTCTTAAACGCTGATTTTTTCTTAAGTGGATGCCTAGATAGCTTAACTGGCTAAAGAACTCGGCCTTACATCGAGGGATCCGGGTTCGAATCCCAGTCAAGACGAATGATCTTTACCCTGAAATCGTTGCATTGAAATGCATATTATCGGATGACTCCGATAAAAGTTACTGTTGCGGTATCTCCCGCAGTTTCTTAGAATTCATGAAATATTTTCGGCATTTTAGTGATTATCGGAATATTTATTCAGAACATGTCTCACACATAAAAATATTCTCCCTGTAACATTATGAAACAAACTGCTTGCTATTCTAGATATTCACTGCATTCAATTTAACATTCTTAGAGTTATCGGAGCTCGTAAGAACCCCAAATGCCAGCACTATGTGATACTTAAAGAGATGGTATCTCCCTTTTATCTTTCCGTCACATTTTCCAGAATACGTCATTTTAGTTTTTATTTCCGGTAGATTTGTGCACAAACGTTTCGCATATTCTTCCCCCACTCGAGTCACAACTAAGTACATAATGGATACTACCCAGTCGTATCCTAGTCCTCCTAAATCTCGGGAGATGGCGTCATCGTCCAGCTACCCTCGTTAGAGGAAAACGGGGTGCGAAGGAGGCGAAGGAAAGGGAAGAAAGAAAAGGAATGTCCGTCCATCTCCCATTACTTCTCCCAATCCTCGAGCTACCCGTCCACCTAATGCCCTGAAAGAAAGGCTGTTTTCCTGCGGGAGACCACGGTAACGAGTGGCTGGTGAGGGGGGTGGGAAAGGGGTTAAGGAAGAGAGTTAGGGAGGAGTGGTTTGGGAAACAAAAGACTATTTCTCCGGGTGAAAGGAGTATAAAAAAGGAGCAACTTCCGGGTGTTTCTCGTGAGCGGGAAGTGTGGCTTTCATGCTCAATTGCAAATTTCCCTGGGGTTCATTAATCGACTGGGCGCCCGAATCAGCCCGTGGCGAGAATAACGCGTGCGGTCTTTCTTCGGAAGTGTATGTACGTGTGCTGTGTTATCCTTCATTGCTGAGCTTCATTATTTCTTACGAGAAAACGTCGCAAATTCGGAAAACAAATGCAAGACGTAACATTGAGAATGGCTTCGAATTTTCATTAAAATATTGACAAATTAAAACGAAACACAAAATGATGTACTTAAGATTGATAGTGCCTATTATAAATAATTTATATCATGTTACAATACATTAGAAAAAAATCAAAATTTTCGAAAATATCATCCAATAAAAAAACCTTTCATCTGGTGTTAGTTCTATGTTCCACTAGTTTATCATATAAGCCATAAGAAGTGGCTGAATAAATTTCACAGCGCGATAAAATTTACAACATGGAGACGAATATTTATGCAAAAATTTCCTATTTCTCTAAAACAAATCTCTTCTACATCAGTTCAAAATCTCAAAAGACTATGTTCAAAGGGAATGCTCAATTCGGCGAAATTATAAAAAAGCGTATGGTTCGTAAAATCTCTCAGATAAATTACGATAATTATACCCTGATACTAGAGCTGATGATTCAGGTTAGTTCGCCTGAAATGAAAATTTCAGTGTTCATAAAATATGTGCCAAATTATACGAGGGGTGATACTACAGCATGTTTGTATAATCAGAGGTAATCAGCAAAGAAATTGAAACAAGAACACTTTCGCTTAAATATATTTACCAAGAATTATGAAAAGACTCACTTAAGAAATTTAAGTAATTTTAAGTCAACCAATACCCTGAATATTAATATAAAAATCTTATCATTATATCATTGAAACAAAACTCACGAAATGTATCAACGACTTTTGGAAACTCAGTGGATCAACCAGTACATTACTCCCTACATATGTAATTTGAAGATTGTGACACGGCTTTTTTGAAAGGTATTTGCAAAAAAATAATTAAGACACAAGCTCCGAGACTTCTGATGAATTGTCTTTAGAAAATTACATTTTTTACCTTAAGTAGGAAGACTACACTTGAACGGTGCTAACATTTCCCTTTAATGCCTTCTTTACTTCACATTCAAACATTAGTGAATCCAAATGAATGTCATAGACACAGGATATGGGAAAACGTTTTAAGACTGGATTATTTAATATGCTTTGCATAAAAGTAACTCTAAATCATAGTAAGTGTACCGTATCATTGATATAACTTCCTATGCTCTTGGAACAGGTTTCCGATAGTTAGGTTATCACTCACTCGAGAGAGTTGGAGAGAGAGATAGAGAGAGAAGGGGAGATTCGAAAGATTGAAGCGAAAACATATTTTTGAAGAAAGATTGAATTTTACTTGTGAGTCGGTCAAGTGGCATAATGCCCAGGGATTTGGTGAGGACTCTCGGGAGCCGTAAAAGAGGGTGTGCCCTCACTTCCAGTCAGGGGTTACCCAGAGCTTTGCGGAACCAGAGGAGCAAATTTACTGAAAATTTACGATATACTAAATGGGATCCTCAATTTTTACCGCGCTTCTTCCTCCACCGGAGAAATGAGTTCCGCTCTCCCGTGGTTTGTCCTGGTAAGTCCGCTCGAGCGCACTGCAGCGTTCCTTCTCATTATAGCGATCCATTCGCCGGAAATGGACCAAATACTAAGGAGGGGCGGCAGAAGAGGGGGCCGCACCGCGGTGCTTCGCCTCCACCAGCGATATGGGTCACGGCAGCACGGAGTCCCCTCCTCCAGTCGCTCAGATAAACCGCTCCTCCGAATGACCACCTCGGAGTGAAATTCAATCCCGGGGGAGAACGCGGCTCTGCTCCCGAGAATCCAGCCGACACGACACGCATTATCTCTTGTGCCCACACCGGGAAACCATTTCACGACCCCTTTAACCCCCGCGACACCCCACCCGCCGTTCGTTTAAGGGCCCCCCGCCTCTTCCTCCTCCCCAGCAGTCCTCATCCCCCAGTGCCATTCCTTCCCTCCGCGACGCTGAGGATATTCGCCTCGACGTAAAAGCCGCAAAAATTGCTGACTCCTATTTTCGCCGTAACACTGCGCCCCCGGAGATAAGACGCGTTAAAATGGACTCATTTCCTCCGAGATGGAGCGGAATCCAACAGGAGTTACCGACGCCAATTGCTGGAGTCCAACGGCTGGGAGATATATTTCTGCATTTATATACATTTTGAAGACCACCAGAGCTGCACTTAAGTGCACACTTAAAAAGATAAATGCGAAAGAATGAGAGTATGAAAAATTCCATTTGACTTCCACTCTCAGTAAAAGCTACTCCACCCCCTCCTATACCCGAGACATATTCAGAGATTGAAAATAAATGTCATCTCCGATGAAACCAAATACTACTTCATTAGAGAGTTGAATATTTTTAAAAATACCCAAAATATAATATGGAAAGATTACTTATTGTCAATAATAATACTCTAAAAAATGTGAAGATATCTATAAAATTGTCAAAATTTAATTACAAAGCCATTTAAAGAACACTTATGTTCCTACATGCATCATAAAATTTTGATTATAATATTCATTAAATGACACATAACAAATAATTAATTGCTATGACCATCGAAAATTCGAAGAACTGCAAGAGATGCGGGATCATTTTGGTCATCATCCACTGTGTATACCGAAATTTGGGAATTTCACATTGTGAAAGTCATTCACCTTGACCTAGATCGGGGTTAACGTAAATGATTTTTACATTGTGAAATTCCTGCATTTCGGCGTATATTTCGCCTTTACCCACTTAATTGTAATTAACCAAGCAAAAAGAAACACAAATGCCCTTCACGTAGTGTCACAGCCATTAACGTTTAATGCCAACTTTTTTCCAATTATTCAATCACTTCATTGCTACCCACACACAATTTTCTCGCAATGAAGTTAAGAACGGAGAAACTGCTGTCACCGCTAGCAGTTTACTTCCCAATTATAGAATGCTTCATCTTGAACATGATCGTTCAACTGCCTCTCTTGAAGAGCAAATAGGACGAGAGCAATAAAAAAATAAAGGAATGATGCATAAAAAATCAATTTGCACGAAAATATTTAGGAATCTTCAGTTGTGAGCTTTACCTTGAGGGGCAATAATACGTTCGATCAAACGTTTCGTCGAGAAGTCTAGAGAAATCCTTCATTTAGTTGATTTTTATTGATTTTTCGTGAATTCGTAAAACAGGCACATTATTTTAATAGTAGCACGATTGGTAACTTCGAATTGTGTTAACATTGGCAATTATAGGCGTTAGACAAAATTAATTTTTTTTAAAGTCTAAAATAATTTTGGTCGTCATCCGTCGTTATTAGTCCCAGGATGGCCTGTAGCAGGCTGCCAAATTATCGTATTCCTGCCATCTCTTCATTCATTCGTATTGCACCGACACTCACTTGCATATTACAATTCATTCTTAGTTTTCCTTTGAAACTCTATCTAATATATTTCCTTCACTTTTGTCTTTAGCAAACTATTGTGCCTCAAGATATGTCCTAAAAGAGGATATCAAGAAAATCTAGAGATTAACTTTCTTCAACAAACTTGAATGATGGAGGGTGCGTTACTCACTTACTTGTAGGTAACTCTGACATAAATTAGCAGAAAATGATGAAGAAAATACTAGAGTATTTTTCATGCCTTTATGAACACGGTACGTATTGTTTTGGGACAGAGAGAGTTAGTGAACTTTATTTAACTATTGAAAGCATTCGATTTCCTTTGATTTATGTGTCTTTCTTGTAGTGTCACAAAAGAAATTCAGGAACTCATTTAATTTTTTTAAAGATTGTAAACCAATGAATGTTACCTGCACACAGGTCTAAATATTCTTGAATAAAATAATAATAACCACTAAGACTTAAAGGCATCTGCACAGAACAATCTGTATTTTCCATGCTATGTAAAAGTGGTTCGTGAAGTTTTTTTGTCGATAATATCTATTTGGAATGGAAACTGTAATTCTGAATGCGCCTTCTACTCTCACAAAAAGCTAGCCGACAGCCCTGTCAATTATTCTCCAATCACGCTAATTATTAGGATTCTTGACATGTCAAGCAGGTTAATGAAGGTCGTGTGGAGGGAGCCTTCGAGTCGCATAAAATCCGCTCGCAAAAGTGTGTCGACCCTCAAGGAATGCACTTTGAAGAATTTTGAAGCATTTTAGCATTTCCAGAATAAATAAATTTTTCCGAATCTTTTCCCGATATTTGTTAAAAAACCATGTGTATTACAATTTCAAAGACTTAAGTTTCAAACATTTTTAACAAAATAAACCCCCAGAAGAGTCAAATCCAAAAAAAAGCGGCTCTAGCCCATCTCGCACCCTCATTTTCAATTTATCCATCTCTCATGAATTAACCAATAAGTCTCACACAATATGTTCCAACATTTTTTAACATTTTTTCTAAGGTTTGGCCAAAAGTCGCGTCTTCCTTATTTCGATGGTGGAATCTATCACACGCCACGTGATATGAGTTAGCGCAGGCGGACTCTTCCTCTTCCCTAAAAAGACTAAAATTCAACCTCCCAATTGTTCTCTCTTGTGCCACCATTGAGCGTTTACTTGAAAAATGCGTCGATCGAAGAAATGTATGCCCACAGCATTCTGGTGGAGAGGGAGAAGTGAGAAGGAGATAGTTTGGAATCTGGGGAGAATAGGAAAAGGACGGCTCGATCCCCTTCCGTCGTGGGCCGACGCGGTGTGGACGAGGGGTGGGCGAGGAGAGAGTTATTCGGAACCACTTCCGGCCCTGCACTCCGTTCCATCTCAACAGGTTGTTTATTCGATGGCACATCCCTTGGCGGAAAATCACAAATGGTCTTCGAGAGCCGCCCCTGCCCCACTCCTCTGCCCCCTCTTGCAGCACCCGGGCACCCGCACTGGAGCATTCACTGAATACATGCTGGGGTTGAAAAGTTGCAGTGGAAAAAATGGATATGCTTGTAATTGCATCGGGCAGATGTGGGCATAGAAGCGTGAAATGACATGAAAGACATGAAAAACGTGGATGAAACCGTTGTAACAAAAGAAATTCCGAGGAATACTTCTTAAAAAGTTGTTGGCAAGAAGGAGAGAGATACCGCATACTCATGCATAGTTTGTGTAAAGAGTAACGGTTAACATTTCTGAAAAGTAGATTTATTTCAGATATTGCTACTATGCTTCAAAATCCTCCAAAGCACATCCCTTGAGCGTCGACACACTTTTGCTTTTCCGTGACCTTTTCACCACTACAAGGCTCCCTAAGGGTAGGTGGATTCCGGGAGGTCTTTAAGAGTACGCGTGCAAGCTTCTTTGACGACACTTAGTAGTGACGCATAGTAGTGTCCTTTGAGGGAGGATTTTACTTTTGGGAATAGGGAAAAGTCTGCTGGTGCTAACTCAGGACTTTAAAGGGGTTTGTACATCATCGCGATACCGTTGCAGAAGACCATTGGAAGCCTCCCTCGACTCTGCTTTTGGTCTTCCGTCCTCAGACCTCCGGGACGAGTTTAGCACAGATCTTTCGCATCACCAAATTTTCAATGATAATGGTGTGCACTGTCATCTTATCAATGCCAATTCGATCTGCGATCATGCGCACACTTAACCGACGCCGACGGTTTGAAATCAGAACTTCACGCACATGCCAGGAAAAAATTCTTACCGATACTTTTTATACAAACCTTATATTTGTACTGAGCACTAGTAAATATCTGGGAATATGCATCAAAGGAAACTCTGGAGAATGGAGAAGGAACTAACTTAATTATGTTTAAATTTCAAGAAACGGAGGGAGATACCGCAACAGTAACTTTTAACGGAGTCATCCACTAATATGCATTTCATTGGAACAATTACAGAGTGTAAAAATTATTCGTGGACAAAATCCCGGTCAAGGATAATGATTTTTACCCTCTGAAATTGTTGCAATGTAATTATGTTTACATAAGGCAATTATAAAGCAAGAGAATGACGAAAAGTTTCATTCTATACGAGGTTATTGCAAAATATCACTTTTCCAAGGCACAATAACCTTAAATACAAAACCTTTGGATCTTGATAATGTACGATTTACCGGACTCCACTTTTCATCATTTCAAACCCGTAGGACTTCGAAGTTAGTGAAATTTGCTCGTAGCAAAGACTCAAGAGAAATAAATGTAGGAAATGCAGATCAAGTGTTAGATCAGGAGCGTTTTGGGAAGAGAATTGATCGATGTCAGCCACCAGTGCGAGATCTGGTCGTTTTTTGCGCTCTGTGTCTAGAATTGCACTCAGGCGACGGAGCTAACATCTTCGAATCCAATTTTTGTTTTCAACGTCATTATAAAACCCGAGATTTGGAAGTGGCGTTTTGCGCCAGACAATTTCCTCGTAAAATTAACCCAAGATCTTTGTATTCAGTCCTTTTCCTCTTCAACTCAATCTGTACACTTCCTATAATTCAAACAGAGCTCATTTCGCGAACCTTAGAGTTGAAATGGGAGTGGTTGCCGAATTCATATTCAAGACGATTCTCTGGAATCTGGGCCAATTAAAAAGTTGGAAATCGTTCCCGGTCGTATTAATGATTCTTTAATTAGGAATGCTTCAACTCCTTTGCTTAATTGGCGAGGAGAGGGGGCAATAATTTATGCTAATGAAGACGTTTTAGAGTTTAGCTTTCTCTGTGGAATGGTATTCATGGTAAATGTACCGACTTGATACCCACACCTCAAATGAAGCGCTGGTGAAAGCTCAGTAGAGCTACTAACCGAATATTTGCGATAAGTCACCGAACGCGAGGTTATTTCACTTTTGTGGGAAATATATGCTTACAGAAAGAATAGCGCCCAAGATATGAACAATGAAGAAAATGGGAGTGTTTATGTGTAAACTATATATCTTATGTTTATTCAAATTCACTGATAGTCATAACAAGCACAGAAACCAAAACACACAAAAGAGGGAAGTGGGAGTGGTTCAAGAGGAATTAGGAACAGAACTGTTCCTAATTCCTCTCGAGAAAGGTGGTTGGACCACCGAAAATTCGAGAACCAGTGAGTTTTCCCTCTTTTGTGTGTTTTGGTTTCTGTGTTTGTTATGACTATCAGTGAATTTACATTACACGTTTGTGGGTTTTCCAAAAAAGTGTTTATGTTTATTCAAAAATGTACGATTGGTTTATGGAATTCTTAAAAGTTTTGGTCTTGGAATTCAATAAGATGAAAGAACAGTATTTGTAAATAGAAGTCATTATAAATTTTACTGGGCCCTAGATAACTGGAGCTTTGCGTGAATCACTCGCAGATCAATGAATGCAAGTTGGATAAATATATCATAAGGCATGCATATTAAAAGTGTAGCGGGAGTATGGGAGGCACCATTAACTAAGAACCCCGTCCCTAACACTATTAGGTTAGTAGGTTGAGCCTCATGAATTAGAACATTGAGATGACCTGTGGGGCTGTCACGTTTAAAATTATCTTTTTTGGCAATGCCCAGAACTTTGTCACCGAAGCCCTATATAGGCTACTTATAAGACCACGTGGTCGTATTTGCAGTCATCTCTGCAGAAGTCTCATCAGTTTATACATCATGAATAGAGAAATAATTAACACATTAGTCCATTTCCATTCATAACAAGCCCATTTCAAAACATAATTACTTTTGCATTTATAATATTAAACTTCTATACTGCGTTGAAAACGTCTGATAATATGTAATGTGGAGAGTGTATACTTGGTAGGGAATGACACAACGTAGCCACTTTCATTTTGACGAACAAAATACCTTTAGTGTACCTACGTAAAAAAGAAACCAATTATTTCATTGGAGACTTGATTGAGAAAGTACAAATACGACCGGGTACTGTTACTCAAAAATAGATAATAACAACCCGGGTATAACTTATGCAAAGGGACGCTTTAAGCACAAACACCTGCAGCAGAAAACACCAAAGTAACACCCTGCCCACACAAGTTCTACCTAAGATACACCAATCATTAATTATAAATAAAAATATCAATGTCCAGATTTGATGCTCAAAAAAGGGATGTTTTCATGTCCCATACCGAAAATACGGAGTTTTTCTTGTAGCCCACACTTGAGATAATTGCTTATAAATACGTACGAAGTGAAAATAGCAGGACTTTTACCTTAAAGTCATTCCATTTCAAACGAAATAAAAATGATATATTTAAATTATTATCCTCTCGTAATTTATTTTTTAAAACCCCCTAACCGTAATATTTTTTATTAATTATCTTATTCAAATTGTTTTAGCCGGCGTTTTGAATCCCTTCCACTGCAACTAAGGAGTGGTCAACTCATTTAGTAAAAAAATTAACATAATATTATCATCTCAAACTTAAAAACCTAGTGTTGAAAATATTTAAAACTATGTTAATGTAAGTGATAATGATGTATCTTATAAGCGTCCAATAGATAATATTACCTTACGCGAATGAAATCACGTGGAGATTAACTTCAACGCTATATGCTTGACTGTCGTATGGAGCGTTCAATTAATCACCGTAGTGAGATGAAGAGGCATCCCTACAAAATTTAGGAATGCACTTGAAAGTGATCGGCATATTGAGGACAGTGTGATCCCGCCTAGTCACGAGACAGAGGGGCTGACGACAAAGTACTCGCCTCCAGATATGCGACAATGGCTACGTGTCAAGGCGTCCCGCGAGATGCCATCCCTCTCCGCCTATTACTGTTACAGAGCGCTCCCGTACACTCGTCCATTCAACAATACCAAGAAGTGACACCAACGCCCCAAAAATTTCTCTTAGATCACATAATGCATAAAGAAAATTCACCCAAAAGGATGACTAATTTTCTTTTCTCGAGCTGCAGCGATTTCCTTGTTTCCGTGAGCATGAATATATATCCATATCCTATTCTTGAAGCTTGCTTGTCATCACATCACAAACGCACTAAGCTATGACACAACTTGAGTAAAGAGATGAAAATAGTTTTCACGCAATGCTTCTAAGAAATAATTTGTTTATGCACAAACACACACACATACATATATATATACACACACACACATATATACTATATATATATATATATATATATATATTATATATCTCTACATATATATTTATTATACACACACACACACATATATATATACATCTACATATATATTTATTATATATATACTATATATATATATATATATATATATATATATATATATATATATATATATATATATGTTATTATAAGGTAATCTATCCGTTAAGGCAAGTTTTGGATGGACACAACTACCTACTCTACATCGGGTCCCTCCTTAATCTCTGTGTACTTCCTTGCTCCCTTCATTCCGTCCAACATACCTGTCCTGTTCCTGCCCTTTCCTCGTTTGCCTAATATTCTCCCCTCTACAGTCTTCAACATCGCACTGCCAATCAATACGTCCTTCACCCATTTTTCTTCCTTCCATGGGATTTTTCCAAAAAAAAACCCTCTCCTCGCCCGCCATCCCTGTTACTCCCTCATTTGTTTTCCTTTCAGTCCATTTCACCTTCTCCATTCTTCCCCACAACCACATTTCAAAAGTCTCCATTCTACGTCTATCCTTCTCCTTCAATGTCCACGTTTCCGCGCTGTAAATAGTTATTCTCCATATAAATGTTTTTACGAGCCTTTTCTTAGCATCGTCCCTATCATCAACACCATCCTCCTTGTGAAAGCCTCTTTCCCTAGCCCAAATCTTCTCCTTGCGTGCTACTTTGACCGTGTTGGTCCAAAAAACTTCCGAGATACGTAAACTGTACTACCTGCTCTATTTTTTCCCCTCCTATTTTTATGTTTAGCTTAGCCTTTTTCCTTCTGGGAAATCGCATAACCTTAGTTTTATTAATAATGATTCTCATCCCATATCTATCGCACTGAGCCTCCAATTCACTCAGCAATGCTTGCAACCCCTTGGCTGACTGACAAACTAAAGCATGGTCATCAGCAACCATAACTGATTTTATTAATTCCCCGCCGAAATTCATTCCTACCTCCTCTTCTTCCTCTTCAATCATTTTCTCCACATATACGTTGAACAGTACCGGTGACAATGGGCAACCCTGCCTTACACCTTTTCCTAACACTGCACCTAAATATATAGTGTCCTTTCTTTGTAATTCTATGTTTTAAGAATCT
Source organism: Hetaerina titia (assembly GCA_037158775.1). NCBI lineage: Eukaryota > Metazoa > Arthropoda > Insecta > Odonata > Calopterygidae > Hetaerina > Hetaerina titia. The sequence continues at coordinate 97,509,118 of CM073775.1, read as the reverse complement.
ATATAAGTTTTTTTAATATTTGTACGTCGTCGGAGAGCGTTCTGATTTGAATATATATATGAATATAACATTTGTGAAAGTCTAATGGATGTGAATAATAATGTATATGAAGTTAGAATTAGCGAACAAAAACACAAAAAAGAAAAGAAATTCACACGTTTTCAAATTGTGGCGGTCAAATTATTGCATACATATGCATAATAGGGTAAATAAACATGTAAAATCTAGTAACTGTTTTTTTATTTCTGTCTCCCAATTAGCCACGCATCTTATCCATGTATTTCAATTTCCAAGTCAACAAGTCCTCCGCCCTCCAAAGACAGCGAGAGATTAGCGAACTTCCCACTCATCGAAGGAAGCACTTAGTGTGACGGCGCGTGAAAAGCAGCCTTTGCATCGAGGGGGGTGTGGGGTTACGCTGAAGGGAAGGGACCAATGGGGTTACGCTGAAAGAGGAGAGGGTATGGAGGGACTGTCGAGGGCTTGCTCGGCTGAGTGATGTTATAGAGAGGGAGTGGGGAGGGAGTGGTGGTTATTGTGGAGGAGGGTGGTGATAGTGGCCTGGTCAGCCAGAGGGAGAGTTGAAGGGTTGTTGTGGACTGGATGCAGATAGTTGAGAGGTCCACAGTGGTCATCAGATGGCAAAGTCATGTCCTTCGCTAATTATCTTAAGAAGATAGAGGGGGAGGGGCTGTGAAAACTGGCCGAAGTTACCTCCATGGTCCTCGGGGTAATTAACTCAACTCTATCTTCAAAGGGCCTCTGTCGGCCCCGCCACAGCGCCCCTACCTCAAATAGCGGCTACCACACCGATCCGAGAGCCTCCCGTGGAGACCGGAATCCTGAGACGAGGCGCGCCGCGGGCAACCGCTGGGGTGCGGGAGGAGGGCTGGGTGGGCTCTTTTAGTGGTTGAGAGGGGCGCGGCAGGCCCCGCTTCCTCCGCCTTAGAGGGCTGCGTTGCTTCGTTGGTCCCTCTGGTTTTCGAGGGATGGAGATGGATGGATGGATGAGAGACGGACCCGACTGATGGCCTGTTGATGGAGAATAATTCGCACTGTGGGCATAACAATTTTATGCTGGCCAATATAGTAAGGATGATAGCTATTTTTAGTCACTATAAAGACGTATGAACCCTGCCGCAGCCACCTAATCAATCTACATACCTGCACAATAACCAGCAAACCGCCGCAAGAGCGTGTGGCGGGGGCTGTTAGGTCACTAGTCATGCAAGCACAATCCCAAACATGTTAACTCTATAAAAATGCTGGAAGCAATGACAGTGATTTTTCAATATAAGTGATTGCACTCGATTCAATTCATATAGGAAATATATTTATCATCTTCCATTTCCTCCTTGCTATTTCATAAACTTTATTTTCCTAAGTAAATATAACCATCCTAAACAATGCATATACAAATATAATATACTTGTATAATAGACGGTCCGGCCATTCAGCGATTTTTGATTCCAAAACTGCTTCCAGTGTTTTGGAAATTAGATTATATCGTAACGGGTCGATGACTTCCCACAAAAATAGCATGAAGGAAAATGAAGCGATCTGACTAAACAAAATAAAAGACATTGAATAATTAACACCAACGAGCTCCATCCTGAGGCATGTGTCAAGAAGCAGACATTGAATTGGTCCTAAGTTAACAAGGTGAAGAATGAATGGATTGAGGAATAACGAATGGCTCACGGGAAAAAGTTTAAATCATTTCATTATTTATTTAAAAATAGCGCTTTCCTCGAATTAAAGATTTAAAAATCAAACGAGTAATTAGAGAAAATATTGCTGATGAATAGCTGGTGAGATTTCTTGGAGCATCAACGCCAACGCAATACAATCCAGTGTAGTATTTTCAGTAGAATAGAAAATGCACATTATGAAGAACTTGTTGGTAATGGAAAATATTTAGCATAAAATGTAATTTCAAAGAGATTTTGTTCAATTTTCTCCGTTAATGAATAGTTTTTCTCCCTCATTCCCGGAACGAGAATCACGTAAAGCAATTATACACCCTTTAGGGTCGCTATTTTTGCTTCCTAAACGTCCACAGGTGACAGCAGAGAAAACCATAAGAGCCCCTCTCACCTAATATACTTTTAATCCACGAAATAAACGTAATTCATTCATAACTATAATGCTCCCGAGTAGAATATAGCATAGTATATTAAAGACCCATTTTGAAAAAAAATACGGGTAGGACGGAAAAAAGCAGCTCCAATAGTGGAGGGAGGGGGTTTTCATAGGGTATATCGGCCCGACCCCTTCAGGGCTCGTCTGACAAGCTCCGTCCCTCCACCGAGACCACCGAAGGGGACAAAACCTTTCAACGGGCACTCCCTGCAACACTGTGGGCGAGATTAGCAGGGGGGCGGGGGAGATAGGTGGGTAGTGTTATTGGAAAAGATTCGTAATTACCGGCGTTCTTGATGGTGGGGGTGTGGGGTGAGGGCAGTAGACAGATTGGAATTAGTTTGATTGGTTCTGGGAAGTGTATAGGGGCGCCCTAGCTCCTGATCCAGCAGAGGATAAGATAAAAAGTAAATACCGTTCCTGTTCATTGCGATAAAAAGAGAAGTAGCGAAAAAATTAATGAAAAATCGCCTGCGGTCCCACATAATAAACAACATCAGTGCCCTCTGCCCGCATCGCGTGGAAAAGCGAAGCGGAGCGCGAAGAGGAAAGAGGAACTGATGCTCGGAACGTTTTCCCCGTGTGCACCACTCTCTCACTCACCCGCACACACACACACACACGCGCACATATTCACTATTTCAGAGGGTGACGATGACCTTCTGCAGGAGAACAATAACTCTGGGAACCTGCAGCTCCACCCAAGCTAGTTGATTTTTCGGGTACCAGATCTTCCTGGGAAACCATAACCGGCACAGGGAAAGGAACTGGCCCCCATACCCTGATGTGTGAATATTCACATGCCGTAAGGCTTGGTAAATGGGTGAGCTCTACCATCACCTACTAAACCGACCTTCGGGTTGATTACTGTGTTTATGGTTTTTTTATATACCCATTTACCATTATCCGTGTCCCCATTAATGCCTCATCTCCAAGCACGATTGGCTATGTGGTCTCCATTCATTTGTGAAATAATTGATCCGGTAAACATATTTGTCTACACATTTCTCTGATTGATTTCAAAATCCAAGATCCTGTAATCATATAATATTGACGAGTGAGAAAAAATCAGCTCAAAAATTGACCAAGTCCATCACAACGGATTCGAATGTTAAAATCTTGTAAAAACACACTTGAGTCAAAACAAAAAGGGACTTTGGGTAGGAGTTAAAGAGCTATTTCTTGGAAAAAGGCCCGAGGTAGGATAAAGAATGGATAAAAACAGTTCAAACGGACCAAGCCAAAGCGAAGTTAGAGTTCCTTTTACTATTCCCCCGGAACCAGGTTCCACTGGAGACATCGAGTGCATTTGGAAGTGTTAATAGATGAGTCCGGTGATCTTGGTTTCTTAGGAATTTACTCCTTATGGAGTGTTTTTTTATTTCCATTGATTCATTTATTATTATTTTTGAAAATTTATTGATTATTTTTAATTTATTTGTTGCTATTATTAATAATGCTGTTGTTAGTAAAGTAGTATTTGCTAGACGAATTTTTTTTCATAACAATATTATTTTATTATTATTTGTTTTATTATTATTATTTAATTCGAATATAGTATTTGTTTATAAAAATATATATAATTTTATGACCAAGTTAGGATAGCTAGGAAGGCGGTCGATGGGCGATGGGTGTGTTTGGGTCGAGGTTAATTGGGTCAGTAGATGAGGTAGGGTCGGGTGGAATAAGGTGAGGGAGTTCTAGTGATATAGTACCAGTTGGGAGGCACTTCAACAAAAAACATACTATACAGGGAACCAACATTACAATCGTGGAATCGGTAAAATACTTAAATGTAACGATTACTACAGATATGAATTAACTGCGTAAATTTGAATCAGGTTACTTATCTGAGGGTGTTTAAGGTCAATTACAGGTCCCGACTTACTATGGTAGATCAGATCACCTACGTAAATCAGGGAGATATATTCGTAGAACGGATGGATTTAAAATGTCGTTTTTTCCTCGAACCGTTAGAGATCATATGGCAGCAATCGCGTAGGAGATAATTAGAATTGCTAGTGTCTGTATTTGTTGATATCCTGCACGTTTCCTCCTGCGTGTATTTATTTTTATTAAAAGACCCATTTTTTAACAGTTCTACAGCATGATTTGAATGTATGTATTCTGTTATTATATATTGTAGCATTCTCTTTCGTGTGATTAAGGTTTTCCGAGTACATGAACAAACTAATATTTGTGGAGGCAACATAATTTGGTATTGCATATGGTTTTATTCTAGTTTACTGGTTGTAACATACCACCCTCCGACACATACGCTAAACGATTTGCTAAAATATCATAACTTAAAAAGATCTATTACATTGTTTTATTTAGTTTTTTAAAATTTGACAAGGGACGTCTCAGATGTCACAAATTCGAGGAAAAATTACCACAAGTATCTGTTTATAAATTCGATAATCGGAATAGCCTTGTACTTAAATGATGTCATCATTTTCAGTATTTTATACTTAAATGAAAATCATTTAATCCTTGCTAATGCCTTCGTACCCCTTTTTTCAAATTCATTCATTTGGTTGAACGTATAAATATAAGACAAGGATCAGCAGATCATTTCGTAAGGTACATACTCACCTTTATGGCTTTAATAGACTACACAATTAAATATCATAAAAATACATAGAAATATATTTATTAATCGGGACGCCTATTGCCTATAAGCAAACGTAGGTAATAGATTTTTTATTGAGAAAGATATTATCTGTTTCATCTATTATGGAGTCTATCTTCCACAGGAGGCAGAATATGGTCGTACAGTATTTTAATTGACTATGGGATGTTGAAATCAGTGGAGAGAAAGTTGGACAAACGAGGAGGAGGTAGGAATAGGGTAGGCATGTTGGGCGGAATGATGGGAGGAACAAAGTATTTGGAATTAAATGGGGACTTACTCTAGAGTTGGATGTCGGGTTATGATTTGTTTAAAAATGCAAGGAAGTTCATTGTTTTTTAGGCTATTTTACCCGGCAGAATACTAAAAATATATCTTATCTATTAATAAGAAAAGGGTAATGGGTACTTCAAAAATGTTCCTTACAAGAATAGGAGAAATAGGGTGAGAAATTAGTGGGCCACCAAAGCACATGTATTAGATTTAGTCAATTGAGAGATTTATTAAAAAAGTTTGATACGCCAGTTTGGTCTCTTAGAGGGAAACCATGAGTGCTGAATCAGTAATTACATACATGACAGAAGGGTGAATAGTTTGGGAGTGGAGAGGTTGGTCGAGGAAGTTTGGACGGATGTAGCCGAAGATATTCTCTGACTAACGAGTATTGTGAGCAACAGAATAAGGAGAGCAGGTGTGCAACCCCCGAAGATGACAAAACCGTGCAAGGATACCGCAGAAGGGAATACAGCACTGAAACTGCATACTTTTCGTGAGATAAATTAAAATGAATACTCTTGACTCCGCCCAACCAGAAAGACAGCCGTGTGAAGGAAGGGAATGTACATTTTTACATATTATTCATTATTTAAACTGATACTAGATTTGCAGTAAAAAGAGATATATCGACCAGATCGTAAACGCGCTTTTTCATATGTTACAATTAGTGTTTATTAAGTTCTATCAGGTAATCAATCATCTTTTAAGAGGTTACGCTTTCATTCTACACCAAATAATAAGCATTCCCCGTCCATGGTTTGCCCACTCATCCAAGAGCTCCACGTCAGCCGTAGTTTGCTTCTCGGTAGCGCCGCCTGGTCATCGGAAAGTAATCAGAAGGGGGAAGAGTTGAGAAGAGGGAATTCTTCCACGGGAATGGAACAATTTCGGTTTCGCTAGCCACCCGCCCCTCATGCGGGGCGAAATCGAAGTCACCAGATACGTGCGGTCGTCATCCGAGAATCAAAGAGTGTGCGGGAGAGGGAGAGAGAGTGATTGGATGCGGTTTCCACGGACGATAAAACGCACGGTGGAATAAGCAATTCGGCGGAAAACATGGATGAGAAAAAATAAACCACCTCAAACCTTGGGCGTTCTGCGGGTCGGAGGTCCACAGGAGAGATTATAACGACATTTCCATGGAAATTCATTTGCATATCTCTTAGTCACACGTTGAAAATCAAGTGCTTCAGCTTTTTTCCAGTAATAGATCCTGATTGCAGTAAAATGTCTCACTGGCTTCCTACAGAGCACGATAAAGAATGAATTTCCGGACACAGTTCAGACTCTCCGTCTCCTCCCTACGGACTCCTAGGGCCGTGCTGGTCATCTCGGTTCCTTTCCCACGATTCTCTTATCGCCAAGGCGAAGTTTCATTTCATTTCCATTGCTTCCCAATTAAAGGAGAAAGTAAATTTCTCCACTCCTTTCCTATCCCCTTTGAAAATGAATGAAAAAAATATGAAATGAATGGATGAAAAAAATTAAAATTTAAAAATATATATTTTTATATACATATATATATATATATATACATATATATATATATATATATATATATATATATATATTATTAGGTAATCTACCGGTTAAGGTAGGTTTTTGGATGGACACAACTATCAAATAAATATTTTGTAACTCCAAACGAAACCCAATCCAGCAATCTACTCTACATCAGGTCCCTCTTCATCTCCGTGTACCTCCTTCTCCCCTTCATCCCGTCTAACACCCCTATCCTATTCCTGCCCTTTCCTCGCTTGCCCAACATCCTCCCATCTATTACCCTCTTCAACATTCCACTACCGATCAATACGCCTGTCATCCATTTTTCCTGCTTCCATAGGATTTCTCTCAACAAACCCCTCTCCTCACCCACCATTTCTAGTACTTCCTCATTTGTTTTCCTTTCGGTCCATTTCACCTTCTCCATTCTTCTCCACACAAACATTTTAAAAGCCTCCAATCTACGTCTACCCTCCTGCTTCAGTGACCACGTTTCCGCGCCGTACAGAGCTACGCTCCATATCAAAGTTTTTACGAGTCTTTTCTTTACAACGTCTCCGCGTCTAACTCCCTCCTCCTTGAGAAAGCCTCCTTGCCTAGCGCAATTCTTCTCCTTACGTCCCTACCACTTTGACCGTATTGGTCCAAAACACTTCCGAGATACGTAAACTGTTCTACCTGCTCTCTTTTTTCTACTCCTACTTTAACATTTAGCTTAGCCTTTTTCTTTCCGGAAAATTGCATAACCTTTGTTTAAATAATATTTATTCTCATCCCATATTTATCGCACTGAACCTCCAATTCACTCAGCAATGCTTGCTACTCCTTAGCTGACTGAGCAACTAATGCTTGGTCATCAGCAAACCTAACCGATTTTACGAATTCCCCTCCGACTTTCATTCCTACCTCCAGTTCTTCCCATGCCTCTTTAATCATTTCCTCCACATATACGTTGAACAGTACCGGTGAAAATGGCCAACCCTGCCTTACACCTCTTCCTAACACTGCCCATCCGGACTCTCCGTTCCCCAATCGCGCCTGAGCAGTCAGACAAATACAGGTTGCGGATCAGTCTCCTATCCCTCCAATCCATTCCTATTCACTGCAAAACACGCATTAAACTTTCCCAATTCACTCTATCAAACGCTTTTTCGAAATCTACAAAACAGGCAAAAACATCCTGATTGTATTCTATATTCCTCTCGACTAGTGATCTCATTACTGCAATGGCATCACGCGTACCTCTTCCTTTCCTAAACCCAAACTGATCATCCCCTAAGTAATCATTTGCCTTACTCTCTATCCTTTTGTTGATGATCCTGAGAATAACTTTAGCTGCGTGGGATATCAAACTTATTGTTCTGTAATCCTCACATGACGAAGCTTTTACCTTTTTTGGAATAGGAACTAACACCGATCTCACAAAATCTTCCGGCCAGATTCCTTCCTCATAGAAACTACGAATAAGTCCATATATGGCCTTCTTCCCACCTTTCCCTAACCATTTCAACATTTCTACAGGAATATTGTCCACCCCCACAGTCTTATTTGCTTTCCTCTCCTTTAATGCCCTTTCTATTTCATCGTCGAGTATGCCTGGACCTAAGCTATCTTCTTCTACGTCATGTTCCTTTTCTATGTCTAACCTTGTCGGCCTAAGTTCTTTACCATACAGTGTTTCTATATATTCCTTCCATCTCTCTTGGATTTTTCCTGGTTCAACTATTATCTTACCCCATTTATCTTTAACTGTTAGCACAGATCTTGCCTTCTTACTTCCCGATAATAACTTAACCTTGCTGTATAGAACACCAATTTCACCCTTCTTCTGTAAACTTTCCGTATCCTCGCATTGCGTTTTCCACCATTCTTGCTTTGCTTTATTTGTGGCCCTTCTCAATTTATTGTTTAACTCTTTGTACTTCATTTTGCCTAACTCTGTGTTTACATTTTTCCATCTTCTTCTCTCATCCATCTTTGCAATCATCTCATCCGTTACCCATGGTTTCCTTATCCTTTTCCCGTTAACGGTTCCTATAGTGTCTTTAGCGGCTTCCAATATCCCTTTCTTGATACATTCCCATTTTTCTTCGATAGTACTCAGTTCTTTACCGTTATATATATATATATATATATATATATATATATATATATATATATATATATATATATATATATATATATAGATCGGTGTTAGTTCCTATTCCAAAAAAGGCAAAGTCTTCGTCATGTGAGGATTACAGAACAATAAGTTTGATATCCCACGCAGCTAAAGTTATTCTCAGGATCATCAACAAAAGGATAGAGAGTAAGGCAAATGATTACTTAGGGGATGATCAGTTTGGGTTCAGGAAAGGAAGAGGTACGCGTGATGCCATTGCAGTAATGAGAGCACTAGTCGAGAGGAATATAGAATACAATCAGGACGTTTTTGCCTGTTTTGTAGATTTCGAAAAAGCGTTTGATAGAGTGAATTGGGAAAAATTAATGCGTGTATTGCAGAAAATAGGAATGGATTGGAGGGACAGGAGACTGATCCGCAACCTGTATATGTCTCAGACTGCTCAGGTGCGAGTGGGGAACGGAGAGTCCGGATGGGCAGTGTTAGGAAGAGGTGTAAGGCAGGGTTGCCCATTGTCACCGGTACTGTTCAACGTATATGTAGAGGAGATGTTTAAAGAGGCATGGGAAGAACTGGAGGTAGGAATGAAAGTCGGAGGGGAACTCGTAAAATCGGTTAGGTTTGCTGATGACCAAGCATTAGTTGCTCAGTCAGCCAAGGGGTTGCAAGCATTGTTGAGTGAATTGGAGTTTCAGTGCGATAAATATGGGATGAGAATCAATATTAATAAAACAAAGGTTATGCGATTTTCCAGAAAGAAAAAGACTAAGCTAAATATTAAAATAGGCGGGGAAAGAATAGAGCAGGTAGAACAGTTTACATACCTCGGAAGTGTTTTGGACCAACACGGTCAAAGTGGTAGGGACGTAAGGAGAAGAATTGCGCTAGGCAAGGAGGCTTTCTCAAGGAGGAGTTGGTGACGGGGACGTTGAGTAGGGATGTTAAGACAAGACTCGTAAAAACTCTGATATGGAGCGTAGCTATGTACGGTGCGGAAACGTGGTCGCTGAAGCAGGAGGATAGACGTAGATTGGAGGCTTTTGAAATGTGGGTGTGGAGAAGAATGGAGAAGGTGAAATGGACCGAAAGGAAAACAAATGAGGAAGTACTAGAAATGGTGGGGGAGGAGAGGGGTTTGTTGAGAGAAATCCTATGGAGGCAAGAAAAATGGATGAAAGTCGTATTGAGCGGTAGTGGAATGTTGAAGAGGGTAATAGAGGGGAGAATGTTGGGCAAGCGAGGTAAGGGTAGGAACAGAATAGGGATGTTGGACGGGATGAAGGGAGGAAAGAAGTACGCAGAGATGAAGAGGGACCTGATGTAGATTAGTTTGCTAGATGGGGAGTCACAAAATGTTTATTTGATAGTTGTGTCCATCCAAAAACCTACCTTAACCGGTAGATTACCTAATAATAATAATATATATATATATATATATATATATATATATATATATATATATATAAAATATACATTTTTTCATTGAATCATTCTTGAACCATTCCTGGTGCAATAAATAGTTTTTTGGTTTATTTTCGATTGTTTGTTCAGAATTGTCTTTATCTTTTTATGAGAGCGCTTTCAACTTCATTTACAGGGCAGCATTTTCATACTTCCTTTGTAAATTTAACATCTCCTTGCACTACACAATTACCATTGCTTGCGGCCAGCACATTCCTAAGTTTCATCAAAACTCAAATACCCTTCCATTACATCATGCTAATAGTGATGTCCATGAGTAAGGGCACAACTTTATTCAGGGATCTGGGAGTACAGGTGAAACCTATTAAAGGTAAACTAATTTGATATTCCTTAGATTATATTGACAGGTATAGGTAGAATACCATTCGTTAAATATCTCAAATATATAAACGAATTGGAATATCTAATCTAGAGCAAAAAATCTTTTGATAAGCATTGGTTTCGACCTTATCTTTGGAAATTTAGTCTCTTTTTATGATGTTCAATTAAGTTGTTATGACCAAATTAGTGGTACACTGTAGTCTTAGTTGGCGCGCAGATTAAGCATTTTGTATTTTCTAAGTCACTTTTCGCTCACATGAATCATTGAATTCATGAAGGATTTTCCGCGTGGAGCGTACTCGATTTCAAGCTGCCCAATCCCTGTTCTGCACAGAAATTGACCCCTCAACCATCCCCACTGCAGAAGCTTTGCTCCCCCTCGTCTGCGGCCAGTCATGGACCGGGCCGCCACCCGAATAAGATTAGCTCAATTGCGAATTCGAGTGGAGGTCAGTCGGGGTGGGAGCGGTTGTTGCCATGGATCCGCGCCGGCTGGTTTGAGGGGCGGAGAGATGGAGAGGCGGAAAAGCGATGAAAGGTTGGCCGGCCCTGAGACCGCTCCACGAAAACCTCCTTGCTCGTCTTGTCCCTCTCGGAATTCCTTCATCTCCGACGCGTTGCCCCGACCGCCACGCCGGCAGCCGGAGGGGTTTCTACATTTAGGCGAGAGCTTGAGACCTCCGTAGTACACCTTATCAAATTAGAAGATTTTTTCCAATATTGAAAGCCACTGATATTTCAAATAATAGAATATTTCAAAAAGTATGATGACATAATTCGCAGTATGTAATAATGTAATCATTTATTTTTCTTTCATTCGTTATTTTAATTTCGAATACTTCCACCAAGTCATTTTTTCTTTTGGATTAAACAATATATATATTTTACGCATTTTTTGCTATCGTTATGCATTAATGACTCTTTCAATAACTTTAGGACTCGGAGAAGATACCAATTTTCCTTCTTAACTTTATAAATGTTTTAACCCTTTTTGCTATTTCAGCGTAAATTCATCAAGGGCAATTAATACATTTTCCGAAATGCGCAATATTAGGGTTCTGCGAAAAACAAGCATAAATATATGTATATGCATATCGGGTCGCGGTGGTCTAGTGGGTAGAGCGTTGGACTACTGACCGGAGGGTCCCGGTTCGATTCCCGGGCAAGGCACACTGGGAACCTACAGCTCCACCCAAGCTAGTTGATTTTTCGGGTACCAGATCTTCCTGGGAAACCATAACCGGGAAAAGGGAAAGGAACTGGCCCCCCTACCCTGATGTGTGAATTTTCACTCGCCGTCGGGCTTGTTTACGACCGACGGCGAATCAAACGACCTTCGGGTTGGTTACTGTGTTTATCGTTTAAAATATATATATATATATATACATTAATATTTTTCCATTCAAACACGAAATCCTGCCATGCGGCGAACAAATATTTATTCACAAAGAGATATAGATAAGGAAAATGGGAAAGGAACACACATAAAGGAAAAAATATAAAAATATATTTTTTATGAATATAGATATATATATTTATGAATTAGTAATAAATATGCATCTATGCATCTTTAATTTAACATATATTAACCCACATATTTCAAAGGGTAAACCTCAAACCAATTATTGCGAAGTATTGTGATGTTTGTTTCATTTGTAAATTTTAACGTTGTTTTTCCATTTTCTTGCAGGTAATGTAAAAATTGATGCCTTCATTCCTTTTGCAAACCTTGAAACCATCCAGGAACGTGATGTAAGTGCATTTGATAAACAACTATACCTAATAGAGCATTAACGGATTAATATTGAATTTAGACTCATTTTTTAAATTACATTTGACCGTTCTTTCAATAACGGACTTTTCCAACAATGGTTCCTGTTAATTATTAATGAAGAGTATCCTTTTAATATACAAGTTAATATGTGTTCGATCGAAAAACGTTCATTTATAAATAGCTAGAGTCGAACTCATGAACTACATTGTAGTCCTAATTTTTAAAATTATTCTTAGGTGAATGAAAAAAGATTTTCACTTCATTCGTCCATTTAATCAAGGAGTTTGGAATAAAATATATTTATTGCGCACAAAATCATCGCAACAGATTAAAACTAGAGTTGACAATGATGTAACACAGAAGTGAAGTTCACTGGTGACTCCGGTCCTGTCATGCTAATTGAGCGAACAACGGCTACAAGGCAGGAACAATACTTTGGCCGGGCAGTGAAAGTTCGTCCGTTTCAAAACCACAGAAGAAATATATGTGAGAAAAAAAGAGTCCGCCTTCAGATTTTATTAAACTCTGCTTCCAAAAAAATAAGTACAAGTCCGACATAAATTAATATCGGCTTTTCTTGGGGTGCTAGATGAGGAAAGACGAAGGTTTTTTACGCCGGGGCAGTAAAGAGGGAAGAGTCCCTTCATTCGGTCGTATTTAATAGCAAATTACAACATCGCCCTCACCTTGAGATGAAAATGGAGGACGACTGGGAAGAGAGGAGCGCCGAGAAGGGTGGGGGAGGGGTTTGGGGGGGGAGGGGTAAGGGTCTTCTGAGTGGAACGGGGGTGGGGGGCAGTTGAAAGGGATTTGAAGTCGTGGGCGCGGGGGAGGGAGGGGAGTTGGGGGAGTTGAGGGAGTTACAATTTTACTCGGGAGCAGATTAATCCGCTTCCTGGGGAAGTGAACATTCCAATAACCTCCGCCGAGGAGTGAGGGAAGGGTTGTGAGAGAGTGGGAAAGGGTCTTCTACTTGCCTTCATTATTATTCGCCCCTCCCACTCTTTCCCGAGAGGCGTGGGGGCAGGAGTTTTGAATTTTTGGGCGGGGAGTTCTAAGAGGGATGTTGGAAACAAAAGGGAATCGGGATGGCCTCCTTCCTGGACCGTACGCGGATTGTGTGGAGGTGTGGTTGGGAATCGAGGGAAGTGTGGGCATGGAAGAATCGGCGGAGAGATGCGAGGGGGCGGCGGAGGGCGCTCCTCTGGGGCGGGCGGCGGTGGCTCGAGCGAGAGGGAGCGAGGGGGGAACGAGTGCGGAAGGGGGGAGGGGATTGGCTTCAAAGGATGAGATCGCAAATCTTCCGAATTACCAAATTCCCTGCAGGTCTGAGGGGCGTGCAACTGATGCAATGAACGCCAGAGGATATTCTTGGAGTACCCTTCATTGTTGCCGGGGCCCTCCCCTCCACGAATCTCTCCCTTATCCCGGGGGTGACTCCCTCCCCCATCTTCCTCCCCCGGGAGTCCCCCCGTACTTCCACACTCTCGTTATGCACCTTTCCATGGAAGACTTGCGAAGGCCATAGATTACCCGCTCACACAAACACACTCACTGTGTTAGCATAAAGGCGATTGGAGTGAGCACGGTATCTTGTTAGGGAGCACCGGGAAAAGCCCTCACGCCCGTCGGATCATTCATTCTCAAACCAACTTTTCCCCAGCAAGTTCTCCTCTACTATCAATGAACATTCGTTAATACCTCCATTATTAAGTAAGACAGTGAGATATACCAATGCTGGGTAAAAATACTAACTTTTATGAAGGAAATTCAGTGAATAGGCAAGGGATGCTACTGATATATAACGAAACTTCATACTAAAATAAGCAATATTCTCTTACCAGGAAGTGAACTTGATTCCCCACATTTCACGCAAACGCTGCAAAAACTTAATACTTTATAAGGAAAATGCTTCAACAGGAAATAGAAGGTTAAGTGGACATTAATAGCTACATGTACAAATTACCATTCACTAGTAAAGTTTTTGAAACGAAATACGGTTATAAAATATCAAATAATTTTCCATATAACATTCTATGTTTCGATAAAAAATAAACAAAAATTGTAGAATTCCAGTAGATTAAATATAAAAGTTTGCTAAAATATTCAATTCAATTACAACATTTAAGCCGCTGTTCAAAAGCTTTTTTCGTGGAAGTACCAGGGAGATTCCCTCCTATGGATCCATTGGTCAGCTCCGGGAACCTGGTTCACATCCAAGTGTCACCAGCTTTGCGGAAATGCATAAGCGGAATTTGAACTTTTGACCGTGTAAAAAATGTGCATGCCTCTTCATAAAACATACGAGTATATCTAACATATTTACCAGGCTCTTTTACCGGGAAATAAACAAAATTATTGAGTGAAATTGTTTGACAAAGTGGCATATAAAATATGAATCCCACGAATAAGGGAGTTTCTGGTACACTTAAAATTTCATCCATTCCAGTGAGTGTAATGCTAATCTGTGATATCCTGTCTCTACTTGGCGTCGTAAATATACGAAATGCATTTTATTACGCAATTCAAAGACTACAGCTACAGTATCTCTTCATTACTGCTGGAAATTGGCTCAGATTTTCCTATTAATGAGGTCAAAACTGACCAAAGGCTCCTTTTACTCCTTTTCCAACGCGCATCGGGGCGATTCGGCTGGAAATCGCTTCTTGAGAACTCCCGTGATTGCTCTAATGATGTATTTATTGGTCGGTTTGAGACCTCGGTACTCCAAAAATGTTGCTTGTCATGAGGTTCTCATGTCAAGTGTAAAACCACCAGGAATTGATCGCACAATGAGTGAGATTGGAAAGGTTGGACAGAAACCCATAATCGCCGTGTTTTGCGAAAGAGGACGCGCGCTCTGTGCCAGACCAACCCACCCAGTGATTTTATGCCATTCTATACAAAACACAGGATTTTACCAAAGCTAAAAAAATAACTGGTAATGAAAAACTAAATCGGTTCTACTAACATATTCTGGAACGTCGAAAATATATTCACTAATGTTTATGATTTTTCCATTGTGTATTTTTTGGTACCTTGCAAGCCACCACTAGGGTATGTGGCAGGGGGTGAATACCACGGTTCATTCTTGTGAAACCTACCACGGTTGTACAAGATTATTATGATCCCTTATCGTTCGTTGAAAAAATGAAACCTAAAAACAATCTGTTCCACACATAATCTTTCGAATTCTATAAACATGATCTTTCCTACCGTAGTACGATTGGGGTAGTAACACATTTTCCACACTACTGCTAAAGAGACTTTCAATTTATGCAAGAGATTTAATCTTTAATTTAACCTTTGCTCCATGCATGACTTCCTGCCTATCTCCTCTAATACGTAATAATTCGCACTTGTCTTACTCGTTCTAATTAAGTTACTTTCGGGGGATCGAGATGGTGCGGTGGCTAACGTACTGCCTTCCCACCCGGGAGAGAGGCCCGGGTTCGAATCCTGACGACGACAGATATTTTTCAGTTATAACCCTATACCTACTTGAGGTGCTTTGTGGAGTGCACTTTGAGTGAGTCCGCCGTCCTCCGGATGGGACGTTCAGCTGCGGATCCTTTGGCGCCTTTCGTTAAGAGTTGGCTAATACCGACGCCGGGTTTCTATCCACCCTTCATCCTTTCCTGTCCATCACTATTGGTGCAAATGACCTCAGCTGTCGGTCGCCTCCCCTTAAACTACTACTACTACTTATTTTACTTACATGTAACCTTAAAGTCTGCCGCAATTTAATACGTTAGCTAATGAAAAATTTAAAATGAAGAGAGATCTACGATGCGGATCAAGAATCATACAGAAGACTGAGTCACACCTCCGGTTGTCGAGTAGCTAACGTGACTCCGTCGAAAAGGACCAAGTTCTTGGGAAGAAAGTGCTTGGGGCGTCTTTGGGACTGGTGCCGGCGCGGAGTTGATTGAAGGCGGCACCGGTCACCTTCCGGGCCTTGCCTGCCGTGCCTCGCGGGCATCGCCTCAACCGGGCAGCGAAGATTTTGAAAGTCCGAAACGGGATTGCCCACCCAAGTACGCACGCCTGTCAAACGGTCACTCCACCTCACCGCTCGCTCCAGATGAATTGCCAAATCATAACGTGCTCTCCTCACAGTCGCGATAAAAAGGCATTCGACCGGAAATGACGATTCAGAAGTAAAGCGAAGTGGAAACATTCGAACCTTTTATTGTCCTCCCTCCTGTCGGTTGCGAGGATTCAGCGTGAAAGGGCACTTGCTGGAGCCTTCGGAAGGGCAAACGTGTTGAGGGGAAAGATAAAGGAATACATGAAGCACATGTGTAAGGGAGGGAGAGGAATGCTTTCCGCGGCCGTCTAATTGCGGGGCACAATGCAATCGCAGTACATCGAGTAGCTTCCCCTTAACGTGGAAGTAATTTGATGAGTTTCCGAGGAAAAAAAGGAAATAACGCGATGCGCTCTGATTCGCGCGGCGCGGCCGTCACTTGTTTACGGGTGGACTGCGTTGAAGAGAATGAATGGTTCGATGCCTCTTCTCTCGCCCGTTCGGATTCGCCTCAAAAGAGAAAAGAAACGCAAGCCGACATCGCTATGACACGGTCTCCTGATATGAAAGAGGGCCCGAGGAACGGAAAAAACGATCCTCTTCGATTAACCGGAACGAGAAGATGAAATTGGAGAGGCGATACAATTGGAATATCATAAGACTGACACATTTGTACGTTTTATTAATATTCGTTTATTATTAATCGTAAAATGAATGAGAAATGTTACTGTCAAACGTGTTGTGGCTCAAGCGTCGATATGCCATAGTACTTCAAGTACAAACAGCGTTACTCACCGAATGATATAATCCATAAACTTCGTTTAATTGTAACTAATTGTATTGACCTTTAACTACTGAGTGAGTGCAGGTAAAGTTTTATAACCACATGTGTTATATCATTAATGTAATCCATAACTTTTATCAGAGCAAAATGTTTCCCTTTCTTCCTTTTTCCATATGTACATCCCTTCTCTTCCTAATCCATTACCCTTTTCACCTGAGAGATTCAAGCACTGCCACACACCTTTTTGCTGGAACGTGGGGTACTTGTGTAGAGGTAGATAAACTGCACTTGTACGAATTGTGCTGAAAACAGGTGAAACATGACTGATTGATACTTGGTAATGACCATTAATTTGATCAAACTTAAATTCTGAAATCAAGTAAGTAATTCTAGTTCCTTTGTAGGCGATATGATTGAGCTAAACATTTTTGCTCTAGTTCAACTTGTGCTCTTTCTTTTGAATTATATGGCAAACTAATTTCACCTTATTAAATATAACTTAACACCTCTATTTCAGCTCTGATTCTATTGCATACACGTACATAGTACCCTTCAAGCCACCGCAGGATGTGTGGCAGGAGGTGAAAAAAAACATTTTTTGCCATTTCAGTGTCTGAAACACTGTCGTGACCAGGATTCGAACTTGGGTTGTCGCAATCCCAACGAAATGTACTAATCACTACACGACAGCGGCTATTGCGACGAATAATGCTTTAAATCTAAAAGAAAATTGCATGCATGCATGCACGTAATATGATATTTTGTTCCTACATTTCCTAGTGATTCGACTTCCAAATTCCACCATAAAGATTTCACTTCAAACAATATTCACCTAAATGCGTGAACATCTTATATTGGCACTTTAATAGGAACGCTTCAACACTGTTAGAAATGACAAGATTTAAAAATCACCCCCTTCAAAACTCTCGCATTACCTTGCGATGAAAGTGATTGATAGTTTCGGCGGTGTGACTCTCATGTCTCTCGCCAAAAAGATGTTCTCTCCTAACTGAATACATCCGACGACAGATGAAAATAGGCCCGTTGACTGTCCACTGAGGAGGATGCACCACCTCCTTGTGTATATCCGCGTAGGATCAATCTCGCCAGGATCGATCCCGATTCCATCGGAGTGCGGCCAATTCGCCCGTCGGACAACGCGCACTCCCGAGGGACGCTTCGGGCAGCCGCGGGTCGCGTCTCTCGCGCCCTCTCCTTCGTCGTGTCTCTCTTCAAGTCGAGACGAGGCACATCCATTTGCCTACGCTTCTTATTAACGGAAGGCTCAATTACTACACCTGTCTGTCCATAGAGTTTACGTCGGAATTAACGCCACCATGCCCTCCATAGTGATTCTAATCGCGCCATGTAAATTCGCGATTAGGAACGGCGAATTGTAGCCGAAGTGGGGCACCTTCGGATTCAATCACAGCCGTACGACTCCATTCACCTTTCCTTCGCCACACCTACTTGGCCGTAAGTGGAACAAAGCAGCCGAAGCACGGAAAAACGAGGCTTGATGACATAAGCGGTGGTAAACGTTGGCCAATAGCAATATCCCTTGGGGAGAAACTAAAACGCAGGGGTCGTTGAAATTACACGTGTGTGAATGTGTGACCCACATGGGCACCAAAAATATGTTGCTGTCAATCGCTCCGAATAAAATGCAGGTAGATGTTACCATTGAAAATATAAACAAATTTGGAGCCAATCACGACGTCGAGAGCGGTTTTCTTTTATTATTTTGAATAAAATAATCGCTTTGCTATTTGAAATCACCGGCCATCAATTTTTATAAATGAATCTTGAAATAGTAGGTTCCACTAAAAAAAGTCATTCCGTTGAAACATTGTAACAATAATAGCGATTAAGACGGTTGGGAAAGGGTTATAATCGTAGATAACCATATATATAATCCATTATCTTATTGGAGGCTACCTAAACAATAAAAGGTAACTGGTTCAATTCATTGATTAATTCTTCAATTATTAGGGGATTTGAATAATAAGGTGGCTAGCAATTGGCATCCAACTAAGAGGGCTTGGGTTCGAATCCTGCAAATGGCAGATTTTGTTCTGTTGTATCCCGATCCCTACTTGAGGTGCTTTGTTGTGAGCACTTTGATCGGATAGAACGTTAAGCTGTGGACCCCTGGGCGCCTTTCAACAAGAGTAGGCTAGTGCCGATACCGGGTTGCTCACAACCCTTCATCCGCTGCCATCCATCCCTAATGGCGCAAATGACCTCAGCTGTCGGTCGCCTCCCCTGAAAACTACTAAGTCTTTAATGTTTAACTAAGATATGTTCCCTTTCTGATGAAAATAAATTGAAGCGGGTATCACTTATCTCTTAACGGCTCGCATAAACAGTCATCTATTTACTTACATTCAGAGAGTGATAGAAATGTAATCAAATATTCGAATTTGGGCCAACAGTACAACTCAAATATACTGCTTCCACCATTTCCGTTGATCAATTTTTACATTATTCCAGATTCTAGTAATTATTTATGAAAGACCTCGATGAAGTTGTAAAAGCTATTGAAAATATTTAAGTAACAAAAACCACTTTGAACATTATGCATTGGGTTTCAGACATCCTTGAATAATACAAAGGAAGTGGATAGAAGATATTTATATTCAAAATTTCATAATCCTATATTTTTAATTTTGTCTTTAAGGGATTAATCAAATTCAAGTCTATTTTTGACCAAAGTAAAAAATGTTTGGAATATATTATGTGTAAAATATGAGTCGTGACAACGTGATCCAGCCTATGCCAATGATAGCAATCAACGCGAGGACCGATTTAATAGGTGATGCCACACATCTCGGATGAGGGCGCCCATAAGCGTCACCCGGTATCGAACTAAGGTCCCCAGGTGGATAGGCCAGATTTCATACCCACTAGCCTATGAAACTATACCTTATGGGATGAAGCATTTTCTCCGATAAGTATTTCCGAGAGGATAAGAACAAAGCTATCTAATGATGGAATTTATTTGATAAAAGAGCTAAAATATCATACGTTTTCTAGTTTTTCTACTGAATCTGTGCATGCAAATATTTCAAACCCATTGCTTCCCACTTTGATTGTCGAGTGGAATTGCTTTTGTGTGACCTGGTGCGCGGATTTTCTTGCCACTTTGAGGGATGATAAAATGCCCCTGGACGACAAATCACAGATAACAAACACCCGGTGAGCTAAGAGACGCCAAGAGATGTTTTCATGCGGAACAAGTTTTCTTCAATGGCAGTGGCTGCAATTACTCCCCGTGCGCCACCTGGGGGGGATACGCATGCCATTTAAAGGTATGTGGTCCACTTTTCACTCCGTTCATTTCTCTCTCCCTCCCTCCTGCGCCCGCCACCCTCCCTCCACCCCCTCACCCCTCCCGCGCCACAACTTCCATCCCTCCGGACCACCACACTCGGAGGGCGAGAGCCAAATCCGCACGATTTAATTTGTCCCGTTAGAGGCGCCTATTATGAATACGGTCAGTGTCACGTTCTATTCAAACTTCCCGTCCACATACGCGCAAGTAAAACTATTTTATTGACGAAAAACAATACTATCCACCCACAATATTAACGACACCAGCACCTATTATTACATAGTTCTATTACTTATTTTTTGCCATGTGGTAACACGAGGCGAAGAAGCGTACGTAATATAATGTGTGCCGCGGGAATTACAAATTTCTATGAACAGAAATTTCGACGGAAGTCCCTAAGGTACGGTTATAAGAACGAAATAATATTTTTAAATATTTCACATTGTACGTTAATTTTAAATGACTCATAATCCTAAAAGGTCATCAGTAACACGTCCATAATCAAACTAATAGTTGTGTAGAGGTGACATGAATGAGATCGTGCATGCCAACGCCCCCAGTCACACGTCCTTGTGGCGGCTTGCGAGGTTTTATATCGATGCACGAGTTGATGTAATTTTTTGTATTCCAAACAAAATGAAGAGCTTTACATTAAGGTCGTTAAGTATTATTATAATTATTTCCCAAGAGATATATATACATAAATAGGTGCAGATTGGTCAAACCTCCGTAGAAATCGGACCCATGCACTTAGGCTTGCATAATAAAAGCAAAAGAAGAGTTGACAACAGACGACGCAGGTATGCACATCAACCGGGGCTTCGGATCCGCCTCCAGTCATCGAGCAAAAACAGCATGCGGAGAACGGGTCCGATTAACCCAAACGTCTGCAATTCCTAGGTTGGAGTGGCTGACGATGCGTGTGCTCTTTGTTTGCTATTACAAGAATGACAGGGGAAAATAAATTCTCGTTTGAGACAAGTTTGGGCGACTTTCTTCCTTCCAATGGCCAACATAACGGTGAAGCCTCTCCGTAAACCCAAATCACACGCGGGGCTCATACACTAAACTCAAAGCATTTTGGGAGTACATTTCTCATCATTATCTTTTAAAGGCGGAGCCTTATCGTTGAAGCCAATGATATTTCTCCACTCTCTTTCTTTTCATTTCATTGTATGTTTCAACTCTCATAGCACATTTTATATCATCTACAAATTTATTTCTTGACCTTCATCTTCCTTTTCTTCCTATTATTTTCATCTTTATTATCTTTTCCAGGAAGTTGCTGTGTCAGAGACTATGCCAACAAATACAATTTTCCTTTTCTCTATCTCTTTTATTCTATTCCTTTGCTCTTTGATTTCTCTCAACACTTCTATGCTTCTTTTCTTGTCCGTTAATCTTATTCTTATTATCCTTCTCCAAATTCACATTTCCATTGTTTTCAACCGAGACATCTTCTTCATCTATCCCAGTGTCCGAGTTTCACGTCGATGTAATAATACACTCCATTTAAACGTTTTTACAAAGGATTTGTTAATTCTCAATCCATGTGTTTGTTTCCTAAAAGATTATTTTTATTTTCGCATGCCTTCTTCGCCAAGTCCATCCTCCTCACTGCAGGGGTGCGTCTGCTGTCTCTTGCAGTAACACTTCCAAGGTAGCAAAACTGTTCCTCTTGGTCAGTCCTTAGTACATTTCTGCCAAGCGTTTTTTTCCCTTTTTTCCTATCCTTTTATATGAATTTCGTTCGAAAATTCACTGGTGCGGGGGCACTTAGCTCTTTAAATTTGAATACGTGGGATCGCATTCTCTGCTCCTGTAGCTTTTTTAACCCCAATAGAAGATAGGATTTCGGGGAAATTCGAATACTGGCCAGAAAGAGCTTTCTGACACAACCTTCAAGTCGAGGAAATGAAATATGCAGTCACCCTGACACGGGGCGCTACAATCATTTCATGCGATTGACTAAATAAATAACGATGTTTCTAATATTTTTTCTCATTGATTTCCACATCAGAAGGTATAATTATTTTCACGAAGCAACTCATTTTCTAACTGGAGAAGGAAAATTTACTATGATTACCAATATGTTCTCCTTAATAAGTTATCCATATTCTCGTATTAAATATACTGTGGCAAAAGACTGAATTGATAACAGTCATCTAAATCTACTCAATGTCCCGCAAGCCGCCGCAAGGGCGTGTGCCGGAGGATGTTAGGTCACCACACTTAAAAGGGAACAAAACCACAAGCAAAACAATTAAATTCATCCAAATCTTCACCCACAGAAGCGAATGCAATATTCATGCGAAAACCTTTTTAACTTTCACTCATGCAAATACATACACTATCAAATGACCCACACATGCACCTACGAGAATACCTTGTGTCTACGCAACTTTTAATTTCGTCCTGACTTGTGCATTGAATGGCCTTTCTATTTCAATATTGACTTTGGTTTCTTAGCATTATGAATCCCGGTTGTCCGAGGAAAGAACGAACATTAATTACTACCTATCTGAACTTTAATCTATCTCCCTTATCTTATCTTTGTGATCTTATCTACCTAAGTAGTGCGGGACCATTATAATTCCTTTAGTGTTATCGTTAAACTCGCGTTCTCTGAACCTTTCTAGAAGTCTCCGTCTCGCTTGTCTTCTTCGCACCTCAAATGGCTCCCAGCCCTATTCCCCTAAAAAAACCTGTAACACTCGTCTTCTTACTGTAACAATTTTCACCGAATCTGGCGAATTTAAATTTTTAGTCATTTCCCAGAGCAAAATAAAGACTGCCCTGAGTAATTTTGAACGTAAGTATCCCACACGCAGTTTTCTATTTTTTTCACCCCGACTTGGTCCAAGGGTGGGACGCTTTAGCGTAGGAATCTTCGAGTGTAAATTAAAGAAAGAAATCTTTACACCCCATCCCCGCACGTAGACTGAACCAGTACGGATATCAGCACAGAATGCATCAATCAATCAATCAGACAGCCCGCACACTGCGCCAACCTGCTCAAAGGCATATCGGAGTCCACAAGTACTCAGGGCGCTTCATTATAGCCTGCCAGGGGTCCTGGTTACCCCCCCCCCATTGCCCCGAGACCTTGGGACTGTAGTGTCAAGGCTCTCTCTCTCTCTCACCGCATGGCTCTCTTTTCCCTCTGCCGTAATAAACTTCTGGCATGCCTTTTCCAATCCCCCCTCCCCCGGTGTTCTTTAAACTGAGAGCGGAAAAACGGGTTTCACGCGACCGACGCAGATGGGCATTCCTTCCGAGTCAGCTTGACTGCGCGCTTAAAGGCGCCACAATCGACAGCTGACCTCGATACGCCAAAGGCGGAGGTCAATGTCAAACCATGATTTTTCGGAATAATGGTCGTTCCTCTTGCGAGATTGTTGTCACTTCCACGATTTCTGCGGGCGACTCGAAGATTGAAGGGCGTCCGTCTACGTGTCCGTCCGTCCGTCTCGGTCGTCCGCCTCTCTCGATCGCACGGACAGGGCTGGTCACTCGATCAGCCCAATCTCTCCCCTTCGGCCGCCCAAGAGCAATCTGCTAATGGTCGGCAGAGGAATGTTCCCGTCAATCATAAACGCGGATCGGTAGGGGGGAAGGAAGCATTCGAGATTGTTCCAGACAGGAGAACGAAATCTGATGCTGCTGCATATTTTAAAGTCGTTTTTTTAGCAGAATAGGCTGTCAAAGATGGTGAACAACAAATCTTCTACCAACTCGAAATAGTCAGTGCCGTAATACAAATTCAGTATACGTTGTTTATTTTGAAGGTAATTACCCTGTCTTGCATCGTACTAATTGTAAAACGTTGTTATCATAAACTTAGTTGCGTTTCCAAAATATTAGAGCAGCTAGGCTGGTAATCACTCACGGAGCGAAGGTTAAATTACAGATGGAAGCCCTTGCATTAATTGGAAGGGCGTCTCTTCAGCAATGTTAATGTTGAAAATGTATTATTACCCCCATCGTACTACGGTAGAAAAGATGATGCTAATAAAATTAGAGAGATCAAGTGTAGAACAGATGGATGTGAGATGTCATTTTTTCCTCGAACGATTGGAGATCATAATAACATTGTTCGACCGCGCGAGGGTCATGTTCGGGTAAAATTATTTTGGTGCATATTCACCCCTTGCCACACACCCTAGCGGTGGCTTTCAGGGTATATGTAAGTAAAATAATTGAAGAAATTCATTAATCAAGAGGTATTTTTTTTTAACTGCGGTAGATGCCGTGGCGGTAATTTTTAACGGAGTCATTCGCTAAATTTGCATTTAAATGCAACAATTTCAGAGTGTCAAAATCATTCACTTCGACCGGGATGCGAACCCGGATCCCTCGATGTCCGGCCGAGTACTTTAGCCAGGAAAGCTATCGAGGCATCCTCTTAAACTCCGAGATTTTGTGGGCTTTGAAGGAACAAGATGTTGTGACGAAATGCTGTGCATACAGTGTCACAGGTGTTCGTATTCGTGCGCGACAGTCCAAGAGGTTCAAGTGCACTTTAAACACAAAGCATGGTTTACCTTTGACAAATTCCAAGAAACTGCGGTGGATGCCGCGACAGTAACTTTTAACAGTCATCCGCTACATGTGCATTACAATGCCTCATTTCCGGGTTGACAGCTTAACTGGCTAAAGCACTCGGTCGGACATCGAGGAATCCGGGTGGAGGAATCCCGGTCAAGGTGAATGATTTTAACACTCTAAAATTATGCTGCATATTAGGATGTTGTTTATTTCAAATTATTCATTATCAAATGTGAATAATCCGTGCGGTTAGAAATAAAGCACGACTAATTTATGTCAACGCATTCCTTTGTGCAATTCGAGAGAATGTGAAATCTAAGAACTTGGAGTACATTTTGTTGAATGGATATGAATGTGAGAACGCAAAATTAAAAATATCATGACAAGTGAAGTGAAGTGGTAATCGATTTCCACAAAGTTAAGATCGAAAACATCGAATAGATCTCAACAAGTGTTTCCATAATATTTAGCGCTTTACGTACACATTTTAAAATTGTACATTACAAAATGGATAAAATGATTAATTAGTGAAAACGAGTTGATCAATGATGGGAAGTAGAGCGTCGGAATCCGACGCGACTTAGCTCTAACTTCGCGAGTACCGCAATATTAATGTGATTGGTGAGCATTACAAAAAGAAAAGACGTTACAGGAACAATAAAAAACCGCCAACCAAGAAACAAAGCAAGGTTTTTTTAATAAATGTGGGGAAATATATACAAAATATTCGAGTGTTTGCCTAAATATTTGTCTAAATATAATTTTCTAGGAGAACGGTAATGAATGGACATTGTAGGAAAGAGAACATTCAGGGGGTGGACTAATTTAGGCGCGTTGGTAATTTTTGAACTGAAGAGAGGTCAACCTTTCAAAGTGGCCTTCCGCATCTCGAGATGCATTTAAAATGGCTGCAAACGCGAGGAGAGGTCATTGCTCGGGACCTGCCTTGACACGAAAACGATGCAATCCCACCAGAATGCACCACTGCCCAGTGAGCTGTAGCATGTAGCGATGTCTCGCACATAGACGCCCATAACTCCCCGAACTCTCATTTCTTGGAACAAAATTAAAGTAAATTAATTCTGCCTTCTTGAGCAACCATACGCCTAAGCCTTGGCACGAGCAATTTGCGGCCAACCCTTGTGGTCTTCGGGCGTGAAAGTAAGACCAAGGGGCTGACGCACGGAGGGGAGGCAGACTTGAGTCATTAACGACCGCGAGCCAAACTTGGGAGACGCGGATGTCCCACTTGCGCAAGTTGCTTGTCTCGCGACGACCCTATTACTTTGCCCTCTGCTGACATTTGTCATATTCTTTCCGCAATTGGACGTAAAATATAATGAAAACACCTCCAAACAGTGAATCCAGTTCCTAGATCCGCTGATTTAATTGCTCGGGATGCGTCACCCAAAATGTATGAGGAGAAGCAAATGGTTAGGACATACGTGGTTTGTGCCAAAAGTAGTAGCGATGAGCCGATTAAAACAAAGTTATTACCAGAATTGAAGATTCATTCACGCAAAAGTCTTCGAAGTAGCACCCTTGTGCGTCCACATTCCTCTGCAAGCGGGTTTTCCACGCCTCGTCGGCCTTCTGGGAGGCGGCGCCCGGAATGCTACTAAGCTCCCTCGTCACGGCTTGTTGTAACGAACGCTTCCACCGAGCCGTGGTAACTTCTTTTCAGTAGGAATTTGAGGCGGAGAAAGAGGACGAAATCCTATGGGGCGAGGTCAGAGCTATAGGACGGCTGAAGCATGGTCCAGCACCTCTTGGCAGATCCGCGTGCGAGTTTCCTTTTGTTCGTCCGAGAGCACTCGCGGCACCAACTTTGCACACAGCTTTCTAAATCCCATGTTTTTAGTTACAAGTCGATGCACATTACTTTTAGGGATACCAAGCTGATCATAAACCATGCGAACACTTAATCTGCGATCCCTGCGATGATCTGCGACAGAAGTTAGAAGTAGGTTTTTATGTTAAAAAGGGTAGCGTATCCAAAATATTAGAGCAGGTAGGCTGGGAATCACTCACGGAACGATAGTTAAATTACAGATTGAATCGCTTGCATAAATTGGAAGGGGGTCTCTTTAGCAGCGATATTGAAAACGTATCATTACAATTATCGTATTACGTTAGGAGAGATCAAGTGTAGAACAGATAGATTTAAGATGTCATTTTTTCCACGAACGATAAGGGATCATAATAAACTTAATTCGACCTCGGTAGAGTCATGTTCGAGTAAAATTATTCTGGTATATATTCACCCCCGAGGAAAATTAGAAAATATTAAGCGAGAGATGGAAAGAGGTAATATAGATGTTTTAGGTCTCTGCGAGGTGAGATGGAGGGATAGCGGGGATTACTGGAGTGACAATTATAGAGTGATATACAGCGGCGGGGACGAGAGCCAACGAGAGGTTGCCGTAATTTTAAATAAAGGGGTAGAAAGAAGCATAGTCAACATAGAGCAAGCAACTGGTAGAATTTTACTCGTAGAGATTAAAGCAGAGCCGACGAACTTGGTCATTGTTCAGGTATACATGCCACCGAGCAACCATAAAGAGGAAGAAGTCGATAGGATGTACGATGAGTTAGAGGATATCATCGCGAGTGTTCCTGCAGGGAAACATTTGAGAGTGATGGGGGATTGGAATACGACGGTAGGCGAAGGAAGAGATGGGGGTGAGGTGGGGGACTATGGGTTAGGTGCGAGGAATGAACGCGGGGAGAAAGCAATTGAATTCTGCAGGAGACAGGGGTTAGTCATCACCAACACATGGTTTAGACACCACAAAAGGCGTAGGTATACATGGAAAATGCCAGGTGACTCAGAAGTGTATCAGTTAGATTATATTATGGTTAGGCACAGGTTTAGGAACAGTGTGATAAATTCGCACAGTTTTCCAGGAGCGGATGCGGACTCAGACCACAATTTAGGTGTTATGAAATGTAACGTTCGTTTCAAGAAGATAAGGCAAGGGCGGCGGGTTGGGAAATGGAATTTAGAAGCAGTAAATGGATTAACGAGGAAGGAGTATCAGCACGCTCTAGAGAAAATAATGGATGACGGTAAAGAACTGAGTACTATAGAAGAAAAATGGGAAGGTATCAAGAAAGGGATATTGGAAGCCGCTAAAGACACTACAGGAACCGTTAACGGGTAAAGGATAAGGAAACCATGGGTCACGGATGAGATGATTGCAAAGATGGATGAGAGAAGAAGATGGAAAAATGTAAACACAGAGTTAGGCAAAATTAAGTACAAAGAGTTAAACAATAAATTGAGAAGGGCCACAAATAAAGCAAAAGAAGAATGGTGGAAAACGCAATGCGAGGATATGGAAAGCTTACAGAGGGAGGGTGAAATTGGTGCTCTATACAGCAAGGTTAAGTTATTATCGGGAAGTAAGAAGGCAAGATCTGTGCTAACAGTTAGGGAAAGGTGGGAAGAAGGCCCTAAATGGATTGATTCGTAGTATCTATGAGGAAGGAATCTGGCCGGAAGATTTTGTGAGATCGGTGTTAGTTCCTATTCCAAAAAAGGCAATGGCTACGTCATTTGAGGATAACAGAACAATAAGTTTGATATCCCACGCAGCTAAAGTTATTCTAAGGATCATCAACAAAAGGATAGAGAGTAAGGCAAATGATTACTTAGGGGATAATCAGTTTGGGTTTAGGAAAGGAAGAGGTACGCGTGATGCCATTGCAGTAATGAGATCACTAATTGAGAGGAATATAGAATACAATCAGGATGTTTTTGCCTGTTTTGTAGATTTCGAAAAAGCGTTTGATAGAGTGAATTGGGAAAAATTAATGCGTGTATTGCAGAAAATAGGGATGGATTCGAGGGACAGGAGACTGATCCGCAACCTGTACATGTCTCAGACTGCGCAGGTGCGAGTGGGGAACGGAGAGTCCGGATGGGCAGTGTTAGGAAGAGGTGTAAGGCAGGGTTGCCCATTGTCACCGGTACCGTTCAACGTATATGTAGAGGAAATGATTGAAGAGGCATGGGAAGAACTGGAGGTAGGAATGAAAGTCGGAGGGGAATTCGTAAAATCGGTTTGGTTTGCTGATGACCAAGCATTAGTTGCTCAGTCAGCCAAGGGGTTGCAAGCATTGTTGAGTGAATTGGAGGTTCAGTGCGATAAATATGGGATGAGAATCAATATTAATAAAACAAAGGTAATGCGATTTTCCAGAAAGAAAAAGGCTAAGCTAAATATTAAAATAGGCGGGGAAAAAATAGAGCAGGTAGGACAGTTTATATATCTCGGAAGTGTTTTGGACCAATACGGTCAAAGTGGTATTTATTTATTTATTATCGACTTAATTGGGCGAGGTTGAAACTAAATAGTCCCTTCTTCCACCTCACCCTTACATTACATACATTACATTGAAGACAATTACATACAGCCAAGCCCTGGATGGAGGAAAATCCATCCAGACGGGAATCGAACCCGTGACCTCTCAGTTGGTAGACGAGGACGTTACCCCGCCGCCACCGCGGCCGGCGACGTAGGGACGGAAGGAGAAGAATTGGGCTAGGCAAGAAGGCTTTCTCAAGGAGAAGGGAGTTGATGACGGGGACGTTGAGTAGAGATGTTAAGACAAGACTCGTAAAACTCTGATATGGAGCGTAGCTATGTACGGTGCGGAAACGTGGTCGCTGAAGCAGGAGGATAGACGTAGATTGGAGGCTTTTGAAATGTGGGTGTGGAGAAGAATGGAGAAGGTTAAATGGACCGAAAGGAAAACAAATGAGGAAGTACTAGAAATGGTGGGTGAGGAGAGGGGTTTGTTGAGAGAAATCCTATGGAGGCAGGAAAAATGGATGAAAGGCGTATTGAGCGGTAGTGGAATGTTGAAGAAGGTAATATAGGGGAGAATGTTGGGCAAGCGAGGAAAGGGTAGGAACAGGATAGGGATGTTGGATGGGATGAAGGGAGGAAAGAAGTACACAGAGATGAAGAGGGGCCTGATGTAGTTTAGGTTGCTGGATTAGGTTTTGTTTGGAGTTACAAAATGTTTATTTGATAGTTGTGTCCATCCAAAAACCTACCTTAACCGGTAGATTACCTAATAATAATAATTCACCCCCAGCCACACACCCTGGCTTTGGCTTGCAGGGTATATACAGGTATAAATGAAATGAAACAACTTGTGCCAATCAAAAACACTCCATCGAGCTAACCATGGATTCCTCTCCATAAACTCTCTTGACCACGTCATTATTCTCTTATTAATGGTTTCCCTCTTGTGCGTTCGGCATTTATATTTCGTATTTCGTACAGTAGTTCCACTGATCGTTTATGTAAGTTTCGAGGAATGCATATATGCATACTCTTACATTTCCAACCCAATTCGAGTTTTGAGTCGAATTCTACTCCGCTCTATTTCGTAGAGCGTACGCTCTACTTCGTAGTTACTAGGCTAAATTACTCTGTTCAAGATTTGGTTGTTTTGGAGGTAAACTAGAAAGAAAACAATGTCAAATGTTCCCATACAAACACACACACAATATTAACTGCTCCTCTTCAATGGCTATGATATTATAACAAACGTTATTTAAGTACGTCCTCCTAATCATTCGTTCAACTTTTTTCAGATAAACGAAATACGTGAGTCAACATCGGAGAAAAAATCATACAAAAATGACAAATATGTCAAAATAAATTAGTGTGACCTCTTTAGGACAGCAAAGCAATCAGTGTTTTATATATTCGGACCCTGATCTCATGTAGGTATATTGGAAGGAACCCTTAACTATACCAAAAGAAGGACAAGATAAAAAAGTGAAACATGAACATCTGCATGGTTAAGGTCCAATTTAAGCTTTGATTGTTACTATTGATGACGTCCATGCAGAAGAATTATGGCGCCCGTAGTGCGGTGTGGCGTCGATAGGAAAACTTATGAAACTTTAGTGAAAAATCTTTTTATACTTTCTTCAAGAAGAAAGATTAATTTGATCCAGCATGAAACTTGGTCTTTCTTGCTGACTACATTACGCTCACTCCCTTTTTGCTTGCTTTTTACCTTCATGCTCTCATATTACCCTCTGTACTTGAACGGCTTCTCTAAAAGGCGCGATAGCACGTGCAAAACGGGGTAAACGTCTCCGGAAAACAACTTTAAAGATGAAGAAATTTCGGAAAAGAGCTTCAAGGTGGAATGCAAACAACGAGAAGAATAAGAAGAAGACGGAGGCGATGAAATTAGTTCGGGAAATTTTTCATTATTCGGGAGGAATAGAATTTGGGGATTACGCCCCGATGGAGAGGGCGTCTTAGGCAAATGACTCGAATCTGCCCTCTTCCCTTATCTTTATTTCAGAATACATTGTGGAGGCAAAGAAACCCGGAAAAGGAGCCAATGAGAAAGAATTTCCAGAACCTCCGGCAAAGAAATGGGAAGAAAGGGGAGAAAAGGACTGTATATAGAAAGAGACGCGGCGGATATGCCTCTTGGAATAATCTCCCAGTCGAATCTTCCCTCTCGCCTCTTCACATATTTACTTCCAGATAAGCGCCCAACATAAAGAACTTGAGGGATCTTCCACTATTTTTTCTCCTTTTTTTCTCGGGAGAAATTCAATTTTCGTTAGAAAATATCTCAAGGGGGCCTCATATTATTTTTTCCCGACTTTTCCATCCTTTTCCCACTAATGCGCCACTCAGTAACTTGCCTGCCGAAAGATCGAGAGAATAACTTCCAGAAATAAGCGATTGTTTCCGTTGGAACTTATCGTAGTCACACAGCATCCGGCCATCAGTTTATATTAGAGAAGTTCCCAAAAGCCTCTATTTATCATTACGGAAATTAAAGGTACGGAAAATGAATTTTGGAGCTAATTAAAATTTAAAAAAACGGACTGGAAGTTTACCGACGGAGACACTCGATTTTTCTCGAGGGGGAGTTTCTCTTCGATCGGAAAATGACTTGGTCTCCTCTCTTGCACTCGGGTATTCCGGAGATCGGAAATTAATTGGATAGCCCCTCGCTTCATGTCACCATTGTGAAGGGATTTAAGTCGAAGAGCGTTCTCCGAAACGATTGCTCGTTTGGACAGCTGTTTTTGAATGAATGTGACGTTCAACGAACGGTGTCACCTCTCGACCCATTGCGAACTCAAAACGGAGGGAGAGGAATTGGCGAAATGAGATCTCACCCTCGATCGAATCCATAACAAAATACTTTTTTGGAGAAGCGCAGGGCGGCACGTCATTCCGCGGCCCACCTTCTTCCTCCCCCAGAATTGGAGGTTGGAACTCCCAATCAAAAGCGGTACGCGAAAGAGAATCTCGCTAATTAACATTTATTTACGAGGGCTGTCCAGAAAGGAACTTGCCATTGAGTGTGGCGAGCGAAGTAGTGGGGGTAGCCTAATGTTTGCTCTATTAACACACGCACACTAGGACAGTACGCCTCGAGCTGCAGTATTTGGAAGGCTGTGTTGCTCGTCGTTTGTTTACAGTGGCGAGTCGGAACGAACTATACAATTGGAAATCAAATGTAAAACCCATTTGAAGATAAGATTTTCACTGACAATAATTTTCAACGCTGCTGATATTAATGGGGAAATTTGACCCGTGTACGGACTAAGAGGTGGGTGACAGTGGTGTGGGTCAGTTGTGTTCAAGAATTTTTCTCGGGTTTCCCACCGGGTCAGGTTGATGAAGTGCACCTCATCAACCTGACCCGGTGAGAAACCCGAGAAAAATTCTTGAATACCATACGCCGGGAAAACCTGAGATCCTTCGTCAGTTGTGTTGCTCGTTTAAGAGTGAACGGACAAATGTCCATGATGATGCCAGAACCGTCCGGCCATCCGTCTGTGGTAAATAACGAAATTCTGCAGAAAACCAACGAAATAGTTTTTAAAAACTAACGTTTCACGATATATGAGTTTTTAATAAAGTTTTCCAAGGATTTATAGAAGACTGTTGCATGAAATTCAGACTAAAAACTTAGACTACCGCAAGTTTTGTGCTCGTCTCTAAGAGGAATTCCAAGATGGTTGGTTGCGCTCCCACGCGGCAGATTTTTGTCCTGAGGGAATTCCTAAAGTAGTCTAGAGTTATAGGTAATTCTTGGCTCGGTTTAGCGAGTGTGTGGAAAAAATAGTAGAGATGTGCGGTTTAACGAGGTGGATGATTAACGTTCTGTATCTATTGCAGTGTTTTTTCATAGCCTAACGCAAGTCACTTATTGGACAGCCCTTGTACTAGGTGCATTTATCCTCAAGGAACTATCACCCTTAGAACGCCGCCCAAGTTCCTTGCTGCAGGGTGCAATGCTGATTTGCCTGTCGGAGCGGTAGTTACTCCAGTGAGACCTGATTTCAAATTAAAAACTGCATTTCCTGGCAATGACCACAATTCAGCGAAAAATATCCCAACGCTCTTAGGTGTGTGCAAATCGATTGTAAAGAAATAAAAACTGCAGAGGTGTTTTCCCGACTCCAGCAAACGTTGAAATGTTAAAAAAATTTCAAATACTTTGCTTTGTCACAAGTTGGATAGCAACACCAAGAAATATTTTTGGTGATACCAGTGAGGAATATTCGCATTTTGTGCTGTGATAAACCCACTGTTCTCAATCAGCAGATATAATCAACCTTTCTTCAATTATGTATTTGTTTATATGCCAAAGATTCTCTTCAAATATTAAGAAAGAAGAAGCTTACCTCTTGTATACAATTTTACGTCAATCATTTATGATCTAATGATAAAAAATTTTCGATCCAAATCTTCCAATCAAACACCATATCATAATGTTACACAAGGTATGCCGCAGGTATAACCCCATCATGATCTTCACCAATATAATCTAAAAAAAATAAATTTTAGAATTTGAAGACTCTTTTGTCTATGATTATATCGCTGTGGTGTTAATTGATAAATTATGAAAAACGGTACTTATGCATAAATAAAAAATGAACCAGATTTGTGCATGGGAAAAAGGAAACGCAATTGAAATAGCGAGCCAATCACGGCGGATATTAGCGACGTTTTTGGGACGTTGCTCTTGCGGTAAAGCAGTCGATAAAATGTCGACAAGAGAAACAATTACGCTAAAAAATAATGCCAAATATAAAAAAATAAGTGACAATAATTGAATCCTCGGGTCAAATGTTGCTTTTACAAGCAGTCATCATGCACCATTCCCCACAAGGTTGAATGAAAACTACTCAGAATTGACGTATTTTTTAGCTGGTAAAAATCAACAAGAAATGTTAATATGAAATAATAAATTTCGATACATTGCTTTCCATTCATTCGCCAGAGAAAATGCTCGATACATAAAATGATTATTAGTTGGAAGCAAACAGGAGTGTTGAGAATCACTCACGGACTTTTTTCTACCAAGAAAAACATATGACACTCGACTGACGCAGCCATAGGGAGCAAAGAAAACCATAGGCTGGAAAAATATCATTGTGTTCCACACCTGCCGCACAAAACAGCTGAACCACCAAGGAGGTATCGCATGCCATCTGACGGACGGGTGCGTCATAATGGGGTCATTAATAATCGCCATCTCAAAAATGAATAGCCCCGGAGTTTGGCAAAAGACAAGCGCCGTTTGAGTGTGGAATCACTCGCACCCAAACTCCTCCCGCCCCTCTTTCTGCCCTGATCAGCGTGGTGACCAAATACTGAAGTCTTTCACCAAAGAGCGAAAATTCCGCTTAAATAACTAGCCGCTGTGTCAAATCCTGCATCTTAAAATAGTTCCAGCGAAGATAGTTTTGCTTCGGCAGCAGATGCGTACAAGTATATAAACGTTTCCTAAACCACACCGTTATAATAGAAACAATTGGGCAGATTTTGGTAAACATCTGCTTCATTTCATATGATCGGAATAATATCCCACAGGGATTTTACTCGTACCGAAAATGCATGTCTTCTGTTTGCATTCCAAAGGCGCTCCAGAAGCAGATGGCGGGAAATGAAATCTGCGGCGTCGCTCCCTCGGGTGGATTTCGCTAAGAATGCACGCTGCATTGATATTTCGGATATTGTGAATTTTGCCAATTTCGGGTGACGAATAACCTGTATCCCCAAGCATACGAATCTTAAAAAATACGTAGAATTGTACATTTGTAATTTTAAGTAAAGTCATATGGATACAATATCAATAGAACAAACTACTTGCACAAATATTTCCTTCTACGACAGACGTCAGCAGCGACAAAAGCATCGTTAGAATGTTGGCACCTTTTTAATATGCTCCACGCCACTCGCTCCCTCCCTCCTCCGGACTTCTCGGAACTATTTTTTTAACACAGGAATCCATTTACCCCTCGTGAATCTTCCGATGAACCATATTTCCAATAACTCCAGTTATCTGTGTCTATTCAACCAATCTTCTTATCCTCTCCTGCTTTCAAACCCTCAACAGTATTCCTCAGCGGCCATGCTTGTCATTAGGAGTAAGACGCGATTGAATATATGTCACACTAAGATTTTTCTTTTTACATGAATGAATGATTGTTTTACATCCAAGCGGTTTATTAACATTGAATCCAATCGAAAGAGCCAGTTTACGACGAGTTCGGTCATTATACTTCAGGCAAAGGTCCTGCAAAACATCAAACTTGTCTTGTAACATGTGACGCCGCTCTCATCATCCGCTAGGTCTTCTCTGACCGTCTAGGAACGCGCAGCCAATGCTCAACGCACTAACGGAGAATCTCAAATCCATGCACTTCCTACACAGGTGATGATGACAACATTACACCAGCGTTGTTGTGTGTCCCAGGCCGGAATTGGTCATGTGTCCTCCCCCTAGAGTAACAATCATCCTTAAATATTATGCACGTATGTTTAACGCATCTAAACACGTTTCGTGAGTAATATTCTGTTTTCTGTACGTTTTAATTACACACTTATGGCAGCGCACGTATGTTTTCACAATTACAAAGATAAAAAAATAACTATTGTACATTTTCCCTTGATTCAATTATTAATCAGTTATAATTAATTATTATTAAATTATAGACATTTTCTGTCCTGAGAAAAATTACATTTTCCAAATTTTGGACCCAAATATCCCCCTATTACGGTACTTTCTCTGTACTATGTGATTCCACCAAATTCATTTGGCAAACATCCGTTCAGTAATTGGATCATGTAGTCCTTATTCTCTCATTCTACAATGCCGAATGCAGAACCTCTCAAACGCCCTCTCACAAAGGAATAATAAAATGTTTGAATATCACCGCCAAACTTTCCAACAATTCACTTCACCGACCAGTGCCTGTGAAATAATACGTAGTTGAGAGGAACGCCCCAATATTCTCAGCGGGCAAACCGCGGTTCCACGACATGATTCGGTGCTAGCGAACGCCACGCGACATTCCTCACAAATTATGCCATATTTCATTGGCTGCTCACGTGTGGCCGATGGGGTCACTTGGAAGATATTTCCGAGGTGCGGAGTTGTACTTGAAGAGGTTGGAATGGACGGAGAAGGGCTTTGGCCAGCCACTTGCACCCCCTCCCTCTTTGCGTGAATAATTGCGTTTTAGCCCTTGCGTTGGAAGCGAACGGAGCGGAGAGCCACCGAACAGGCTTGGAGTCTACATTGAAATCGCAGCCTTTACACATGGTTACATATTCCCCGTCTCTTGAAAGTTGCCATGGCAAGTACCAGCTGCACCAATGGAATCGGGTCAATACTACTACCTGCTGCTATCACTCGAGGTGCTTTTCCTTACGAAGGACTCGATATTTCTTCGCCTCAATAAACCAAGATTTTCACGTTGCGGCCTCTAGAAATCACCGTTTCAAATAGCAAAGATAAATATCCGGTCGGACGCTATCGATATGACAGATTTATGACGTCACTACCTAGGCTGGACAATTTAAATCTCAAATTGGGTAGCTCCTTTTTTCCTGCTTCCTTTGAAATCTCTCCCACCAATCCCCTCTCCTCCCCCACCATACCACCATAGCACTTCCTCATTTGTTTTCCTTTTAGTCCACTTTACCATTTCCATCATTCTCCGCACCCACATTTCAAAAGCCATCATCCTGCTTCAATGGCCATGTTTCTCCGAAAATAACGGCGCCCCATATCAAAGTTTTAACGCGGTTTTCCTTAACATCCTTACTCAACGTCCCTGTCATCGATTCCTTCAGAAGGAAGCATCTCAGCGCCGTCGCAAATTAGGTTTTTATATTTTGAGGGAGGGTATTTGGACATTTAGAAATTTATTTAAACTGCATTTCAATGAGTAGTTAGGGGAAAACAGACGAAAGAAGGATGAAGAGCATTCTGATGACGATGTGGTGTTGAAGACTGCGATAGAGGTAAGAAAGTTGGGAAAACGAGGAAGGCGTAGAAATAAGAAAGGATTACGAAAAGTGAAGAATCAGGCGTGATATTGTGGAATCGAGACATAATGAAAACTTTGTTGCAATTTTCCACAGTTAAAACTTTATTGCCGACCATGGTTTCGATACACTGTATCATCATTAAGAAAGGATTGTTGTAAACAATGAATGTAGTAAGGTAGAATGTGGAACTGCAGAAGGTTAGGAGAGGCTAGGAAATATATCACGGCACCGTTGTTCAGTTTTTTCCCACCCCAAATATACCTTAATCAAAGACACTGTCTCAGGCATTACTGGATGGAAGTCTTTCAAAGTAAACGAATGAAGACTAACTTTCCACTGTCCACTGGACTTATTATTTATCACGACCATGGTTTCGTTGCAAAGCGTCATCATCGATCTGAAGATGTTGTGAAAATAAAAAGTCCAGTGGAAATTGAATAGTTAGTCTTCATTCATTTACTTTATTTTAACCAGTCAATTGCAATTATAATAGTAACCAACCAACCAACTTTTTACTTCTTCCTTCACTCTACGAATCTGGCACCTTCCTTCGTTTAAGTATACGTACACCTTTATATTACGTATTTCGTCTTTCGCCTACTTTCTCTCCACATTTTTGAGAATATGCAAACATCGTTAGCATGAGTCTTGAGTCCCTGTACGTATGTGTGATGCATAACTCGTGAATTTCATTATGACACTAGGAGGTAAACAAGAAATTTGATGCCTCCTCTCGCCATCGGAAAGAAGTGTGCGCACAGCTATCAACCGACTTGGTCGTGTGCGGTCGTCAATGTGTGGGCCATGGATGTCGAAATTGGGTTCTCTTGTAGAAATAAAACCACGTTACGAATGGCAAGGTAATCGATGGGGTGAGTCTCCCTTGCGGGGCCAAGAGCGCGCTGGAATGGGGAGGCATCATTCACTCCCACGTACGGGAAAAATAACTCTTTTCACTTCTCTTTCGATTCTGCTCTCCTCTCTCTCTCTTTCCCCATCGATTCGGACAGCATGCTATTTTTCTGCCTTCCCCACTATATCTTTTTCCTTGATTGCTCACCCGATGTGGGTGGTTGCTTACGTTAACTTGTTAATCTTTGTCGGCGGTTGTGGGGTCGAGACGTGCCCCAACTTTGCCTCAGGTATTTCGCTTGGGGCGGTCAAAAGGTGAATTGTTGAGTCGAAGAAATCATTGGAGGCCTTCTCTGGCGAGGTCCTGATATTTTTCAGCCAAAAATATGATTAATTTATTCACTCGGCAGCGTAATCAATGCCGTTATTGTATGTTGTAATGAACAACGATCGTTTTCGTGGCCTGGGAGAAAATCACCAAGACCCTTCATCACCGGAGAAACCGTTGGTGGTCAACCGAAAAGTAGAGAAATATGAGTGTATCTCGTCTGTCTACGTATAGTTCCAACGATGCCCTTGCAGAATTACCGCACACGATGCGTTACATAAGACTAATTCACTTAATTCAAACTGCAGTGATGTTAATAAAGAACGGATAGTAGCAATTTTCCACTAGATAAGATTTATTGTGCGACCGGGTTTCGATGTAATACATCGGAATGTAATACACCGAAACCCAGTCGCACAATAAATCTTATTTAGTGGAAAATTGCCACTATCCGTTCTTAATAATGCTCTATTTCCACCACATCACGCCTGAAACTACTCAATTTGCAGTGTTGTTTTCACTATTTTAGACGTGAGTAAAAGAACCGATACTATTACATATATAATTTACATTTTATTCGAATATTTTCCAGCAAGAATTATCTTTGGCACGTCCTCTTTGAAACAATTTCACAGTACACACATAAAGTAGAATGTAGAAAGTTGAAACTAATAAATTTTAGTTGATAGTATCCTACGGTTGGTGATACTTAAAACAAACAATAGATAGCGGATTTATCTGAATTGATTCCTCTAGTTATTTACCATCTATTCTGTATTCTGCTGATTATATAGTCATTCATGGTGTGTGGTGACCACTTTGATTGCGCTGAAATTAGTGCCAAAATAGTATGGCCTATTACTGCGCAGTTCACATAAGCTTTCCGTTTCAGTGACGTGATATTGGGCACGAAAGCGTAATCTTAGAGAAAAGAAAGAAGGAATGCTTAATGAGGGTGACAGATTTGCAAAGAAGCGTGTCGAGTACGCGGGACGGGTGGCATTACCGTTTAAATGGAGGGCACGAAAGAAGATAGATTTTGAAATTAATGCCAAGGACGGGTAGAGAAGCTATTAAAATTATTTTCCCTAATACCTTGGCAGAAAACAAATCAAATGAGGGAGACAAAGAGAAGAATAAAATAGGAGGAGGAGATCCGAAGACAATAAGGAAGGAGGAAGATCACGGCGGGAATGGACGACGAGGGAAGCTGGGAACGGGTCGAAGTCAGGGAAGCGCTTCATCATTGCATTACAGGTTAATGGAAGTAGTGTAATGGCTAATGAGTGCTTGGTGGATGAGAGATGAAGGATTATACAATGAAAGAGGTCACTCAACCGTGTCGTACTCAAAGACACTCGAAGAGGGAAAAGTGAAAGAAGTTCAGATGACCTATAATCGCCATTGACGACTTTTACGGAAAACCTGATATAATATATTGCGCGACAATCAGAAAGGGAATAAAATCCGAAAGAAGACCTGAAATAAAGAAAGAAGTTACGGAAGACGATGACAATGATGGAGAGAAAGGAGTTCATCGGGCGAGGTAATAGTTATTGAAGTGGAGGAATTGGTCACAGAAGAAGAAGTTATAGAATCGGCTCAAAATTGGGGACAGCATCCAAGGGCAGGAAAACCAAAGGCAATGAAAAAAGTGCGGAGAGGTGGCAAGTGAGCCACTCCGCCGTATCGATTAATTAAGCCCGCAAGTGAGTGAAATAGCTTTAGAGGAAATACTTTTGATGTGCTCATCTAAAAGAAAATTAGTGC
Source organism: Hetaerina titia (assembly GCA_037158775.1). Classification (NCBI taxonomy): domain Eukaryota; kingdom Metazoa; phylum Arthropoda; class Insecta; order Odonata; family Calopterygidae; genus Hetaerina; species Hetaerina titia. Next base: position 97,468,870 of record CM073775.1, on the reverse strand, counting down.
GAGATATGACACTTAGTTCTTTTGCAATTGTGACTGCTAAAATTACATGATCATTAATTTGATAATCATATGCATTCACTGGTTTACGTAGAGTAAAAGAAAGAATATTTGTTTCGGCTAGATTTATGTCAAGGCACCAAGTATCGGACCATTCAGCAAGTGCGTCGAACACCCTATTGAAAAATGAGGTCATGCAGTTGAAACTACAGCTTACAATAAATCATGTATCAAAAAATTTGCAAAACACACATGTCTACTTATTGTAATGAAGACCTTAGTGGGACCTTAGCCCCATGGGACCGAGAAAGAGCAAATGAATACGGTAATGTAAAGATGTAGGTACCATGGTATAGGTGTGAGTGAGGAAGGTCTAATGAGTGATAGGGTAGATGCAGCTCATCGGGAATACAAGGAAGTATAGGAATGATGGGGAAAGAGAAAAAATTTAGTCGGTGGATGAAAGAACAGAATAAACAAACTTGAAAGCACAAATTATACTTGAGCAATGAAGTACACAGTGTCGATTGGTGTATTACGTCAGAGTGCTTGTGCATACATCGGAAATTCCGCGCCCTTTATATCTGCAAACATTCAAACGTAAATGTGCGCATATTCGCCCATTGATCCGCCCGCTCGATAGGATTAATTCTCTCTCTCTCTCAGTGCCTGTCTGAAGGGGCTAAAGCATTAAATGTGAGGCATCAAGTGGTGGGGGATGATGATGTACATACGTTTGAGGGATCGCTCTTCGAGAGGGGGAGATCGTGGAGACACGGGGGGGGGGTACACAATCGGCTTTGCAGCAAGAGACAAGGAGGGAGGGGGGTACTTAGGAGTGGGGGCGTATGTCGTGAGTGTTTTCTCGGGTGCTATTAGGGAGACAACGAGAGGATCGGGTGGAGAGGAATTAAGGAGATTCCGAGGACTTGGAGAGGGAACAAACTGAAAGCAAATAGTGTCCTATTTACCCGGACGTAAAAAACCCTCATTTTTTTCCATCCCTGAACTTTGAAAAAGTAAATGGAGAATCTAAAATGTGCCTGTTTTAAAATTTGATTTGGAAAATAAGGAAAGAGCGAATCACGCTATCACAGCTTAACCTATTTTTATATCCAACTTCTAGCTAGTCCTTTTCTCTCTCCATATAACTTCGATTTTCTTCCACAAAAGCCAGGACGATGCTTCGACCGCCAAGCTACACATGAGCCAAATATGCTATTGTGTAAAATGAAACAAATTTTTATCATTTAATTTAAAAAATACTGAGCAATTGTTGTGTTGGAATTCTGAGTAGAAGTTGTGGTTATACGAATATATTGCAGATCCCATATGACAATACTAGCATTTAAGTTAATACTACTTCTGCTCATTTTTTTCAACTTTCAAACAGATTGAAGATTCCAAGAAGAAAGGAAACAGTAATATCTTTCATAGGTTAGGTAGGGCTCTATGGTAAATAGATAGATACATATGTAAACGTCTTCATTCGGGTGAAATGGAGACCATAATGTCCCTTCTCCCATTAAAACTTAAAGGTAGGTCCCTTTACATCCCCCTTTCGTCCTCGCCGCCTCTCTCCCCTCACCCTGTGCTTCCGACTCCATTACTCTCCCCACGCTATACTTTCCGTCCCTCATTATTACGTCTCCAACCATTTCAAGATTCCCTCTTGCACCATCTCCCGTATCTCTCTTTCTCTTTCCCTGTGTGCTCGTTCAAAATTTTTGTCTAGCTCACTCGTTCCACGCATTCATCTCAATATCACCCCGTCACTTCCAATGTATTCCCATATGCTTTTCTTACCTCACACCTTCGTCTTAACACCATAATGATCATCTGATGATGGTCTGGTACACCATACCCTTAACTTTCCCACAGTTCCACTTATCATATATCATCCATGATATCCTCCTCCAGGTTCTTCAGACTGATTGATTTCATTTAATTCTTTGCCAAATCTTCAATCACCAGCCTATATTGATTCAATGTGCTATCATCATCTGGCACTCTTCATTAACCCTGGCGTGATCTGGTGGAACCTATGCCATTTCTGAGGATGATATTTTCCATTCATTTTACGTCATTACTAAACTACTTGATGACCTTGTGGAAATATCACGGTGCTTTATTTTACTCTTGTGCCGCGATTATGCCGATTCATTGTTAGGTTCGTGGGAAAGTTAAATTGCAGCGCTGAGGTACACACATTTTCATCAAAAGCGAGAGAACACATTTTTCGTGTTTTGGCCTGGATTTGGTAAAAAATAATTAATATGAGAATTAATTCTTTTATTTGACTTTTTATAAAATTTGAGCGTTAAAAAAGTAATTAAGAAGAAATTACAGACTAATAATTTTAACATAATTTGATTTTATTTAAATAAGTAGCATCAAAAAATGTGAAAACTCGGCTGACTAAATTAATAATTAAAAGAGGTTAAGAGTCGCATACAATGCAACAGCTGTCTGCATGCACTCTGCTTAGATTGCGCATAGCTGAGACATGGCAATGGAAATCGTGCATTAAAAGCATCTAATAAATGTAAACCATTTTATATATTGCGATATGCCAACCATGTATCTGATATTTTAATGTCATTCCAGATATAAAAATTCGGGAAAAGTTGATAGATATTTCTCTTGTATCATAAATAAATTTATAATCTTTCTACCCATGAGGATACCCTCTACTACCCAGAACTACTATATATGGAATACACGAGATTGAAGATCAAAGAGAAAACTTCAAAAAACTTTTTTGAATATTTAATTGTGAAAAAACTGAGTTTAATTATGTAGAGTTGAATCAAAACACGATTATTCAACGCGTTACAATATTTGACGAATTATTCTATAAGTGATCATTCAGTATAATGAAAAGCGTAAGAGTTTAATTGAGGGAGACACCCTTTCTAGAGTCCCCAAGGAATGTCGCGGTTTATATATATATGTATTTATATATTTATATATTTATATATTTATATATTTATATATTTATATATTTATATATTTATATATTTATATATTTATATATTTATATATTTATATATTTATATATTTATATATTTATATATTTATATATTTATATATTTATATATTTATATATTTATATATTTATATATTTATATATTTATATATTTATATATTTATATATTTATATATTTATATATTTATATATTTATATATTTATATATTTATATATTTATATATTTATATATTTATATATTTATATACATACATATATATATGTATGTATATATATATCTGATCTGATGGCGACGGCGGTGCCGTCGAAACGTAAATATCTACTGTAAGTGTCCTTCTTTCATGTTTCTGTGAGGGTCATATTTATTATGTTAGTGTGTGTGTGTGTGTGTCTGTGCGTCACCGGAGAGGGTCATTTTCAAGATTATATATACATATATATATATATATATATATATATATATATATATATAACAGAAAAAATCCAAGCGAAATTGAAGGAATATATAGAAACACTGAATGGTAAAGAACTTGTGCCAATAAGTTTAGACATAGGAAAGAAACATGACGTAGATTAAGATAGCTTAGGTCCAGGCATACTCGACGATGAAATAGAAAGGGCATTAAAGGAGATGAAATCAAATAAGGCCGTGGGGGTGGACAACATTCCTGTGGAACTGTTGAAATGTTTAGGAAAATGTGGGAAGAAGGCCATATATGGACTGATTCGTAGTATTTATGAGGAAGGACTCTGGCCTGAAGATTTTGTGAGATCAGTGTTAGTTCCTATTCCGAAAAAGGTGAAGGCTACATCATGTGAGGATTACAGAGATTAAAGAACAAAAAGTTTGATATCCCACGCAGCTAAAGTTATTCTAATGATTATCAACAAGAGGATGGAGAGAAAGGCAAATGATTACTTAAGGGATGATCAGTTTGGGTTTAGGAAGGGAAGAGGTATGCGTGATGCCATTGCAGTAATTAGATCACTAATTGATAGGAATATAAAATAAAATCAGGACATATTTGCCTGCTTCGTACACTTCGAAAAAGTGTTTGATACAGTAAATTGGAAAAATAAATGCGTGTATGGCAGAAAATAGGAATGGATTGGAGGGACAGGAGACTGATCCACAATCTGTACATAACTCAAACTTCTCAGATGCGAGTGAGGAACGGAGAATCCGGATGGGCTGTGTTAGGAAGAGTTGTAAGGCAGGGTTGACCAATATCGCCGGTGCTGTTCAATGTGTATGTGGAGGATTCGAATAAAGAGGCATGGGAAGAAAAGGAGGTAGGAATGAAAGTCCGAGGGGAATTTGTAAAGTCGGTTAGGCTTGCTGATGACCAAGCATTAGTTACTCAGTCAGCAAAAGGGTTGTAAGTATTGCTGAGTCAATTAGAGGTTAAGTGCGATGAATATGGCATGAGAATCAATATTAATAAAACAAAGGTTATGCGATTTTCCAGAAAGAAAAAGGTTAAGCTAAATATTAAAATAGGCGGGGAAAAAATAGAGCAGGTAGAACAGTTTACATATCTCGGAAGTGTTTTGGACCAACACGGTCAAAGTGGTAGGGACTTAAGGAGAAGAATTGCGCTAGGCAAGGAGGCTTTCTCAAGGAGGAGGGAGTTGATGACGGGGACGTTGAGTAGGGATGTTAAGACAAGACTCGTAAAAACTCTGATATGGAGCGTAGCTACGTACGGCGCGGAAACGTGGTCGCTGAAGCAGGAGGATAGACGTAGATTGGAGGCTTTTGAAATGTGGGTGTGGAGAAGAATGGAGAAGATGAAATGGACCGAAAGGAAAACAAATGAGGAAATACTAGAAATGGTGGGGGAGGAGAGGGGTTTGTTGAGAGAAATCCTATGGAAGAAGAAAAAATGGATGAAAGGCGCATTGAGCGGTAGTGGAATGTTGAAGAAGGTAATATAGGGGAGAATGTTGGGCAAGCGAGGAAAGGGCAGGAACAGGATAGGGATGTTGGACGGGATGAAGGGAGGAAAGAAGTACACAGAGATGAAGAGGGGCCTGATGTAGTTTAGGTTGCTGGATTGGGTTTTGTTTGGAGTTACAAAATATTTATTTGATAGTTGTGCCCATCCAAAAACCTACCTTAACCGGTAGATTACCTAAATCTCTCACATACTTCTTTAGCTCTGGAGTCAGTACTAATTAATCTTTGAGAAATGTGGAGCTCAATTCTGTCGAAATTATCAAGAATTAACGTGTGAGTGTTCCTTTTATGTGTGCTCAGTTTGTGCGTTGCTGTCAAAGTTTTATACATATAGATGATTTTTTTTAAGTAACACGGAAGTCTTGAATAAAAAAACTTCTGCAGCAAACAGTATAAGAACACATAGAAAGAACACTCACACGTTATGTTTCTTATATATATATATATATATATATATATATATATATATATATATATATATATATATATATTCAAACTTGAAAATCCCGCCATACGGCGCACAAATATTCATTTAAACAGAAATAGGTATAGGGAAAGGGGATAGGAAAATACATAAAAGGCGAACGCAGGACATTTATACATATTTATATATATATGATATGATGTATATATATATATATAAACCATAAACACAGTAATCAACCCGAAGGTCGGTTTAGTAGGTGATGGTAGAGCTCACCCGTGTACCAAGCCCGACGGCGTGTGAATATCCACACATCAGGGCAGGGTGGCCAGTTCCTTTCCCTGTGCCGGTTATGGTTTCCCAGGAAGATCTGCAACCCGAAAATCAACTAGCTTGGGTGGAGCTGCCCGGGAATCGAACCCGGGACCCTCCGGTCAGTAGTCCAACGCTCTACCCACTAGACCACCGCGACCCGCACTATATATATATATATATATATATATATATATATATATATATATATATATATTTGTACACACATTCTGAAAACGATAACTCTTCGTAATTTTGATTTATCTTTAGGAATTTTCCTTTCGTGTACCGGGCAATTAATTTTTTCCAGCTCTTTAAAATTAGGTAAACCTGTGTGGGTAAAAATGGAAACAGATAGATGAACATTTAAGCCAGCAATTTAATAGAAAGTGTAATTTCCTAAAATATTTGCCCGTAAAATACATTTTGATTATGTTTCAAAATCTAAAATTTTGAAAATAAATAGTAAATCATTTATATCTAGAAAATATACTCGTATAATCAATTTTTTTAAATACCTGGTTTAATAGGTTATAAAATAGGTTATATTCGAATTAAAATTAAGATCATAGTACTGGCACCAAGAGAATGAAAATGTTTCGTAGGTAACGCAAAATGATTCTAACTGCCCGGATATACCAAGAACGAAATTTATGCTGAGATATTACGTTGAGGAAAGATCTTAATATCGACGAATAGTGCACAAATGCAAAGGTTCTCCACCTTTCCCCTCGCTAAAAATCGCTACTCGCAATTTCAATTAATAAAGCCGATACCAGAAAAAAACGCCCTTCAGGGCGGACGTAAGGGAAAATATTCAATTTTGTAAATCAACCGAACAAATGAAGTCCGAAGCTGACACGGACGGGAGCCTGTCTGAGGTCCTTTTCCATATACCATCTCTAGGACTGAGTCCTGACCGGAGGAATGAAAGGCGACGGACTTCCTCATACAATGACAGCAAGCGATGCGAGGGATTCAATTAGGGTGGGCAGGGGGGAGGGGATAGACGAAATGGAAAGGGGTGTCCGCCCGCCGTCGTCATCGAACTGTACTCCCCGGAAAGGTATCGCTGGGGCGGCCGTGATTCCTGCGCCTCGGCTGTCCCCCCCTCCCCGCCGCGGGGACCATCCACACTCGCGATAATCTCCGAATGGCTGGATTAAGAGGTGAGGAGGTGATCGGGGTTAGGGGTTTGGGGGTAGCTATCAAGGGTGAGGCCCGGGGCGGGAGTTAATGAGCCAGAGAGAAGGTGCCCTATAATTGGATTGCTCCAGCTGACAAAAGGCCGCAGCCCCCCCCCCCTGCGGTGGGTGAGCATCGGCCACGGAAATCCCCCCGCACGACTGCCTTTATCTCAATCTCATTCACTCCCACACCATGATTTTTTTATTTCATTTTTATTATTTATTTTTTTATATTAGTGCCCTACCAGCCACCGCTAGGATGTGTGAAAGGAGGTGAATACACACCAGGTCTATTTTGACCCGAATATTTTTACCCCTACGCGGTCGGACAATATTATTAGATCCCCTATCGTTCGCGGAAAAATACATTTTAAATCTAGCTATTCTACATTTGATATCTCTAATTTTATTGATATGATTTCTCCTACCGTAGTACGATGGAAGTAATAATACATTTTCAACATCACTGCTAAAGCGATTCCCAACCTAGCTCCTTTGATATTTTGGATACGCTACTAAGTTTATCATAACAGCGTCTTACAAATCTAGCGCCTCTACGCTGTACGCGATCCAATTCGGCAATCAACCCAACTTCGTGAGGATCCCATATACTAGCAGCATATTCTAAACGAGGCCTAAGCAATGACAGATAGCATTCCTCTTTGACATTTTTATCACAATTACTTAGTACTCTTCTAATAAATCCTAATTTTTTGTTAGCTTTTCCACACATTCCCCGTAGGTGTATCACCCAGGAGAGATCGTGGATGAGGGTAAGGTAATGCACTCACTCACCCCTCTCCGCCCCACACGCAGTCTCCTTCGCGCCAGAAAAGCTTCCAAACGCCTTTTCTCATTAACGCCATACATTTTTCGCATGTTCTCAACAACTTTCATTTCTCCTCCGCGACGACAATGCGGCGCGTCCTCCAACAAGGTCAGAGTTCACGAAAGTCACTTTGCAGATTTTAATGCTCCCCGTATTCATAATAGGATCGCTAATGTCGGGTTCTGTCGAATGGTTATGAGTTTAGTCATGATTGGGGCGACATCAAAGTCATTGGTACCACTCCGTCGCCCTATATCTTCGACGCAACAAAGCGATAAACCCTCGATCCTCTTCTCCGGCTAATGGTGCGTGTCTCCATTGATCAGCGACGGACGCCATATGAATTTTCCTCTCTCTGCAACTCTTCGGACGGAGTTTTCAGTTATGCAAGATGGCATGCATTGCGTCATTCATGGTGATGAAATTGATAAGGGGAGTTTCTGGCGGTTATTCTTTTGGATATGGTCAATGTGACTCATTTATATAAGCCTATACTTCAAAAGGCTTCTCTACGGAAGTTAGTTTTAGAGGAATTTATGACTATTCTTAGAATCAACTGTTATAAAGGTAATTAGAGTGTTTCTGGTGCAAGAAAAGAGGGAATAGTCATTCGGGGAAGACTATAAATAATTGTTACCGGAGTTTATTTTATAAATCCTTAATCCTTGGTATTCTTCACCATTTATGATTCTCTGGTATCAAAACATTTTTAGGTAACATTTTAAGATTAAAATTAGATATTATCCAGTTTATATACGGTTTTTCCTGTTTAAATAACTTCTTGTTCATAATTTTTTCGCTTACTCTTTTTAGTTCACACCAATGATATATTTTATATGAATGAGTCGATGATACCGTGGAGGCACTGTGAAAAACTTTTCCACCAACACTGTGATGATGTGAGGAAAATAGTAAATAAATAAAGATAAATGAATACGGGAGTATTTGCACAGCCTAGGCACGATATTTCACGAAAAATGCACCTCATCCACAATTGTGATCCGCCAATTGAGTCATTTAAATGGTGGTGAGAGACCAATGCAACGTACATCGTCGTTGGCTGTTACACCACTACCTTAGCAATTCCTAACGTCGTCATTGGACGTTGATGCAGTAATCTGATACATCTACCAAATGGCGAATCATGTATATAACATGCTCCTCCACTTACTTTACAGAGAGGAACTCGGGTCTGTGAAAACGTGAAACGATTTTGCAAGTACGCAAGCGACTTTTGGCCTGGTTCAAAGCTGAGGTCCAGCACCGTTGCTCATTCAATCTCCCTAGAAACGCAAATATCTCCGCTTTGGTCCATGAATATCCGCTGCTTTCCCGAGAGGTTTATAGGGCTGCTAACGAGAAGGGGTGATTCATCATGCATGACCCATTCTCGATAGCCGATGGTCGCCGCAAAAACTCAGCCCTAATTACGGCCATTAGATTATAATCAAGAGTTCGTGACCAAATTTTCTTCAATATAACGAGATATATTTTGGATATTTCGTATTCTAAGCTAAGCGATTAAGCTAAGTGAAACTTTTCAGTCTTCCAGTTAAACAATCTTCTACCGCTGTTATCTCTAAAAAAAATACCTGATTGGCATTTGTTACAACATGCCTATTGCAATACTTGATTAGTTTTTTTAATCAAAAGGTAGGGTGAAGTGCACAGGTTGATTGTTTTTAAATATATCCTCTGGGATTGTTTGGAAGAAGAGATTTTACTCAATGCCGTAGTATAAATGGAGTAATAAGGAGACATGATACTCTGAAACGTATTTATTTTAAAATCAACCCAGAAATTATTCCCAGAAATACGTGTCACGTATCTTATTTCGCTGATCGCACATACTTAACTGATGCATGCGGAAGAGCGACGTTTCCAAAACCCCGATATCGTAATATCTCTAAAACCTCGAATCAATCGATGGATGATACTATGCTGAGTGTAGCCCTCTTTCAGTTTAACTGTCTCAAAATTATCCTCATTCATACCATTTGCTTTTTTAAGCATAATTGTCAGTTTTTAACTCTAAATTGACTGAGTCCATTAAAACACTCGTTTTTTTAATTACAAGTATATTGCCAGAACTCACCAATTCAGTATTATTTTTGGTCAACCCTTTTATTTCTCGTGTCTATGCAAATTTTCGCTGCTTTCGATTCGGACACAGTTTCTTGGTGCGAACTCCCTAACTACAACACCAGTCTCATCAAGGATCCCATGCCGTGCCACACTTTCATTTTTGGATCCCGAGCAGGGTGACGTTCGAGTGGTGCCACCTCACTAGTGACACACGGAAGGGCGGGTGGGGGAGGCCATCGGGTGACGGGTACCCTGCAGCCGAAGGGGGATCGCGTTGAATGGGGTGGCCTCGCACCCCACCCTCTCATTAATCCCAAAAAACACTCCCCTAATGAAGGGGCGAACAGCCGTTCCACCCCCGCCGCCCCTCCCTCGCCCAACCACCACCACCGCCTCCGTTCGCTGCTCCGCCGCCGGCTTATTCGCGGAGTTTCCGTCGCTTTCCAGGATTCGGAGAAAAGGGCCATTCCGTCGCTCGGAAAAGAACTTGAAAAGAAAAACAAAACAAAGCAGAGAAGGAAGCCCTCGATGGAATCTTTTAATTCGCGGTCTCATCCGAGTGAGGGTGGAGAAGGGGGGGGGGAGGCAGTCGCCCGGATCGCTTTATGTTTTCCTTTTTGGGTTCAAGACCGCTTGCGGAGTAAGACAATGTCGCCGCCGCCGCCGTCCTACTTTTCCTCCATTTCGATAAATTAATCACCTCGCGTTTATAAAAAGGCAAAAGAGGGCGGAGTGTAAGCTGCTCCCTTGAGCGGAAAAAAAACACACAGGCCGTTCTCGGCTTACACATAACCAAAGTTTTCTCCCTTTGATGAGATTTCTCGAGAATTTTTATTTCAGGCATCCTTGTAAAAAAATGTATTAAACTTACAAAAAACGCTAACTTTTGAGTTCAGCCGTCAAAACGGTTTTTAAAACAATAATATAATCTGGAGAGTTTAAATGAAATAAAAAAACAATTACTCGCAAAATTATTATATTTTTTAAAAATTCACTGATGTATCAATTTCATATTACATCTAGTGCTAAATTCAGTCGGATCTGTTTTTTTAAATATGTATCTCAATGACTTTAAATATTCTCTGTTGAAAACAGCCAAAAGCAATTCTACGATTTTTATGCCAAGGCATTAATCTCCTTCATTTTTATTTTCAGCAGCGATGTATTTTTCTACCTTAAAGTCTACTCTTCCAATGTTTCTACCCTTGTCCAAATAAGCCACTGTTTTCAATACTAAAATTGTTCTTCATTACGTTAGCTTCCATCCAGTGCAAGATCACATCTTAATCCGCGTGGTAGGTGGTGAAATTCACATGCACAGATTATATTCTTTCTCAGTTTTATCTCCAATATTTCCTCTGAATCTATTTTCTACCTACATTTTCTCTTTCCATTGCAATTTAGTGCCTAATCAACTTTCCAGGGGCCACAATTGAATTGTTAAAAAGGAGTGTAATAATTAGCCTGACGTACTCTATGAGCTACATACTCAATTATTCTGAAAATCCTCCTACTTAAAAGGACGTATTAAACAATTCAGATTTAAAACATTGGGAAGAAAATATTTAATTAAATTCCAAAATAGCTCAAATTGAAATACGATGTTATACTAAAAACCATAAGTTACAAAAAAGGTAGCGGTGTATCAAAGCATTCGTATGAAGCGTAGCATTCTAGTAATCAGAGATGGTGAAATAGACCAGCGAAGAATAGAAGTCTTGGAAAACATGGTGCCGCAGGAGAATCTAAAGAATAATTGGACAAACAAATGGAGGAACGAGGAACTACATAGAAGAGCAGTAGAGAAAAGAAATGGAGAACTGAAAAGAAAAACTAGATGGATTGGACACGCATGAGGCACCATGGATTAATTAGAAACATTATGGAGGCATCGGAACGAGAAAGTATATAGAAGAGCAGATGAGGATAGAACCATGTGAAGAACTTTACGTCAACGAAGAAATAGATGGACTGGACGCACATTGAGGCGCAATGGATTGATTAGGAATCTTCATCTACGTAAATACCCTGCGAACCACCAAAAAAGGTGTGTGGCAGGGGGTGTAGCACCGTGAGGGAAGGGTAAGGGATGAGGGGGTAGGGGTTATCAAATAGGTGAGGAAATGTGGGGGAACCTGTAAGAAAGAAATATCTATTCATATATAATATATTTCTATATATACATATGCTCACACACAAACATATACTTATAAATATATTATATGTACATATATATATATATATATATATATATATATATATATATATATATATATATATATATATATATATATAACTTTCAGCAACACACAGTACGAGAACATATAAAAAGAACACTCACAATAATATCTTGATGATTTCGACGGACTCGAACTCCGTCTTCGGAAGATAAGATATGATATACATATCCTCGCGCAGTCCCTAACCTGTACGTTAATACTTATTGTAATGAACTAACTTCTGGGGAATTTCGACTAAAAGCATTCTGGTCCCTTATCGTTCTTGGAAAAAATGACATTTTAAACCTGTCAGTCTTGCAGTCTATCTCTCTAGTCTTATATTCGTGATCCCTTCGACCACAATACGTTGGGGTTCGTATTATATCCTTGATGTAATCGGAAAAGGGCCCATCTTTAAATGTTTTTAATAAGTTTAATCAATATTGTAAACGCCGCTGCGTAAGAGAATCCCAACCTAAATTGCCTAGCAAAGTGGATACGCTGCTGCGTTGGTCATAACAATGTTTGACAAATCTAGCCCCCCTCCGCTGAACTCGATCTAATTCCAAAATCAAATTTATATTATGAGGATCCAATATACTGGCAGCATACTCTAGGTGGGGCCTGACCAAGGCAAGGAAACATCGTTCTTTCACCTTTTCGTCGCATTTACCTAGCACTCTTTTCACAAATCCCAATTTTTCATTAGCACGACCGCATATTTCTCGTATGTGTTTTCCCCAGGATAGATCGTGAGTAATTGTTACACTCAATTATTTAAAGGAATCTACCCTCGGGATATTGGTTTGTTTCACTTTGTAACTATAAGGGAGGGAATTACTCTTTTCCCAAAAATGTATTAATACGCATTTAAAAAAATTTAAATAAGGAATTTAATGGAAGGGAATATTCCACGAAGATGATCAAGAGATATGTACGAACGTACATGTCTCTTGGTCTTTGAACGTTCAAAGGACAAATTAAATAGGACGTAAAATGGAGAAGGTATCAAGAATTGAGGGAATTGGCATTAAATAGAGTAGAATGAAGGACTGTAGTAAACCAATCCTATGATTCAAATACTGATGATGATAGAGGGATCATAAATGGAATAGATTTAAAATGGAATATCCAGTGAGAAAGAATGAGACAAGTGCAAAGGGCAACTTCAGAAGGACGTAAAACAGAGAAGCAATCAAGAGTGAAGTATTTAACATTGAATAGATAAAGAATAAAGGGTTGCATAAAATAAATATTTAAATTGAAATACCGATCACGGAAAAAATAATACAGCTTTGGTTAATAAAATTAGATTTGTCTTCTCATGACCTACGTTTTGAGGTTAAGCGTCATCTTCAGACTTCTTCGCTGGGCACTTAGTGTCAAAACCTAGGTCGGGAAAATAAAAATCCAATGGAATTAACCAAAGCGTAAGTATTTATTTCGTGATGGGCAACTTCCACAAAGAAAAACCTGAAAAAGTTTCTTCCATTACGAAATACAAATGATGAATATTTTGTTTCGGAGATAGAATAAGTTTTAGCTCTGAAAACCACACAGCAACACGCCTTCCATTACCTAATTCCGTGTCGTGTTTTCTTGTTTGAACACTCCGTGGATTTCCACAATAAAAGGAGACAAAAAATAATACGATAACATGAAAGGAATAACTTCTATTCCCGATTTCACTCCCTTAAGGTTTCTCTTTGGGAGATCTGGGACACCCTCCAGAGCAAATCGTCACAAAACCACAGGACATGCAAGAGAACACTTCGAACGCTTCCAACTTCAAAGCTGTTGCAACTTGAAGGCAGTTGCCTAGCGCAATTCTTCTCCTTACGTCCCAACTACTTTGACCGTGTTGGTCCAAAACACTTCCGAGATACGTAAACTTTTCTACCTGCTCTCCTTTTTCCCATCCTATTTTTTTGTTTAGCTTAGCCTTTTTCTTTCTGGAAAATCGCATTAAATTTGTTTTATTAATATTGATTCTCATCCCATATTTATCGCACTTAATCTCTAATTGACTCAGCAATGCTTACAACCCTTTTGCTGACTGAGTAACTAATGCTTGGTCATCAGCAAGCCTAAACGATTTTACAAATTCCCCTCTGACTTTCATTCCTACCTCCTTTTCTTCCCATGCCTCTTTAATCATTTCCTCCACAGATACGTTGAAGAGCACCGGCGATATTGGTCAACCCTGCCTTACAACTCTTCCTAACACAGCCCATCCGGATTCTCCGTTCCTCACTCGCATCTGAGCAGTCGGAGACATGTACAGGTTGCGGATCAGTCTCCTGTCCCTCCAACCCATTCCTATTTTCTGCAATACACGCATTTATTTTTCCAATTCACTGTATCAAACGCTTTTTCGAAGTCTACGAAGCCTGTGCCTGTTTTGCCTGTTTTGTAGATTTCGAAAAAGCGTTTAATAGACTGAATTGGGAAAAATTAATGCGTGTATTGCAGAAAATAGGAATGGATTGGAGGGACAGGAGACTGATCTGCAACCTGTACATGTCTCAGACTGCTCAGGTGCGAGTGGGGAACGGAGAGTCTGGATGGGCAGTGTTAGGAAGAGGTGAAAGGCAGGGTTGCCCATTGTCATCGGTACTGTTCAACGTATATGTAGAGGAAATGATTAAAGAGGCATGGGAAGAACTGGAGGTAGGAATGAAAGTCGGAGGGGAATTCGTAAAATCGGTTAGGTTTGCTGATGACCAAGCATTAGTTGCTCAGTCAGCCAAGGGGTTGCAAGCATTGCTGAGTGAATTGGAGGTTCGGTGCGATAAATAAGGGATGAGAATTAATATTAATAAAACAAAGGTTATGCGATTTTTCAGAAAGAGAAAGGCTAAGCTAAATATTAAAATAGGAGGGGAAAAATAGAGCAGGTAGAACAGTGTACATATCTCGGAAGTGTTTGGGACCAATACGGTCAAAGTGGTAGGGACGTAAGGAGAAGAATTGCGCTAGGCAAGGAGGCTTTCTCAAGGAGAAGGGAGTTGATGACGGGGACGTTGAGTAGAGATGTTAAGACAAGACTCGTAAAAACTCTGATATGGAGCATAGCTATGTATGGTGCGGAAACGTGGTCACTGAAGCAGGAGGTTAGACGTAGATTGGAGGCTTTTGAAATGTGGGTGTGGAGAAGAATGGAGAAGGTAAAATGGACCGAAAGGAAAACAAATGAGGAAGTACTAGAGATGGTGGGTAAGGAGAGGGGTTTTTTGAGAGAAATCCTTTGGAGGCAGGAAAAATGGATGAAAGGCGTATTGAGCGGTAGTGGAATGACGAAGAAGGTATTAGAGGGGAGAATGTTGGGAAAGCGAGGAAAAGGTAGGAACAGGATAGGGATGTTGGACGGGATGAAGGGAGGAAGGAAGTATACAGAGATGAAGAGGGACCTGATGTAGTTTAGGTTGCTGGACTGGGTTTTGTTTGGAGTTACAAAATGTTTATTTGATAGTTTTGTCCATCCAAAAACCTACCTTAACCCGTAGATTACCTAATAGATAGTATTTGAATGTATATATATATATATATATATACATATATATACAGTCAGTGTGAAGCACAAAACTTATCAACACACAATATGAGAACACATACAAGGAACACTCACTCGTTATTTCGTGATCATTTCGACGGTATTTTGCTAAGTCTTCCTCTGAAGATTAATAGGGACAGTACTTTATTCTGTAATCTTCAGAGATAGACGGAGAAAAATTCCGTCGAAATTATCAGGAAATAACGTGTGAGCGTTCCTTTTATGTGTTCTCATATTGTGTGTTGCTGTCTAAGTTTATATATATATATATATATATATATATATATATATATATATATATATATATATATATATATATATACACACACACGAGGGTGGTCTGAATAGTTTCCGGGCTAACAATGATTCAGAAACTTTTCACACCAACCATATATACGTATATACGAGAATATATCTTCGAAAACGAACGTTCTCCTAAGACTACACAAATGTATAAAAACTGTGATTAAAACATGTAAACAGAGAAACACCGAATAGGACACTCAAATATCTAGTTGACGTTTCACCATCATCAGAATGAAGAAGGTTATGATGATAACGGCCGTGTCGTCGAAACGTCATCTATAATTGAGGGTGTCCTTTCTCTGTGTTTCTATGTATAAATGTTTTAATCAAAGTTCACGGAGAAGTGCTGAAGCTCCTGCAAATGAATCCCAAGGGCGTAAGATTTTTCGGCTTACCTAAATTCCATACTAAGGACCTTCCCATAAAACATGTGGTTTTCCTGCGTATCTACGTCCAAACACCTGGTGGCCCACAAATTTATGTTCCTGTCCAATTGCTATTCTAAATTCAGGCCCATATATGGAATAAAGAATCCAAGTAGGTTTGCGAGCACGCTTTCCAAAGAAGAGTCACCCTAAAAATTCTCAATTGTGTCTTCTGATGTCACCAGCCAATTCTCAAGATGAGAAGCCACACGCATCAAGGCAAAGGTTCCAGCGCCAGTCATTAAGCGAGTGAGTGAGTTCCTTAATAAACACTTGTGTCCAAGGAAACAGTTTCATTTTCAACGGGAAGCATTATTTTCATCTTGATGGGCCTGGCGATGGGCTCTCCATTTTCCCCGCTGCTCTTGGACATTTATATGAACAACCTTGAACACTGCCTGTCCTCCAAATATGCACTCTCGAAGAGCTTGGTGCGCTGGCACGCATATGTAGATGATGTATTTTGTTCGTGGACGGGAACAAAAGGACGTGTGGATAGTATATTGAAATGTTTAAATCCGATTGATGAATATAATTGTACATGCGAAAGAGAGAGAGTGAGGGAGCTATAAATTACGAGGGTGAGTCGAGGGATTGCCTTAAACTGAGCTAAGATTTCGAAACATTGTGCCAGTGCCAATATTCGTTTTCAACAGTGACAGCCATTGTTTGATGAGTGGCCAACAAATAGCAGTACGATACCAGAACGCAACAATGGTGTAAATATGGCCGATCCACTTTCAACATGAATCACAGAGAAACAGTGACATCTCATTCGTTCGTATCGGTAGTAATGGGTGTGAAGCATGTCTAACTTCATAAATAAACCAAGGTTCAGAGAGGTTATTCACCAATTTCGCTTTAGCAGTGAAGCTCGGACTAGAAGTTCTTACACAGTGTCATTTCCGTATCAGACTCCCATCGACCAGGTCCAGCACACCCGTTGTCGTAACGGCGGAGGCTTTCAGTGAAATTAAAGCTTTGGTTTTCTAAAGGTATTCGTGAACTTTCGAAGCGCTGAAACATTTCTATTGTATGCCAAGAGGACTAAATAATAAAATTGTGTAAACGAGAACCTTTAATATTCATTAAATTAAAATATTTAGAATATTAAAGTTTTTAGGTATTCGTATTTGGTTTTAAACCTAACTTAACTTTTACATCGTTTGTATTTAAAGTATCGGGAAGTGGATTTATTACAGACATAATTACAATGCCTTTAAATTCTTCAAAGTACATCCTTTAAGCGTCGACACACTTTTACCAGCGGTTTTTCCACGACTGCCTGGTAGGAGGATTCCGGCATGTCCTTAAGGGTACGCGTGCAAGCTTCTTTGACGGCACTTAGGGCCCTATGATGGTATCCTTAGAGGGAGGATTTAAATTTTGGGAGTAGGAAATAGTCCACATGATGTCAAGTTGGGACTGTAAGGGGTTGGGGAATCGTCGCGATGATGTTGCAGAAGGTCTTCGCAAGCAGACACTCGACTATGCTCTTAGTCGTCCGTCAGAAGTTCTTCGGACGAGTTTAGCGCAGATCTTTCACATCACCAAATTCAAACCAAATATCTTATCAATGTCAATACGGTTTGCAATCAGGAGCACGCTTAACCAACGGTCTGAATTCAGTTCTTCATCCTTATGTCCAGAAAAAAATTGTTCCCGATAATTTTCATTCAAACCTTATATTATGAACTATGGAATTTGTGATAGTCTAGTCTAGTCTAGTAGATAGTCTAGATAGGAGAATAAGTGATATTCTCCTCCCATTCCTTGGAATATGGGGAAATTCCACACAGGTTCACCTAAGACAGTGTAAAAACAAAATAGCCAAGGCCGTAAACTTGAAAACGCCAAGTTTACGGTATTTGCTTTTTCGTTTTTTTCATTGTTTCACGGCCGTAGGTACGTTCGTTTTACGTTTAAACTGAGACAGTGTCCTCCGATGTACTAACAATAAGTGGAGACATCCCCACAAAAGCACCATCGAGCACGCGTGTGTAGAATCACGCAAGTGGGTGCGGGAGCGACAGACGTCGCCACCCTCCCAGTTCCCCCATCCTCCCCTCCAGACCAGCCCACACGGCGTGCTCCGACCCTCACCAGAGCTCCGAATGGAACGGAATCGTTCGGCCTGCGCAATAAATGCGAGAACTGGTGCAATCTGGCGACCATGACGCGGACTATAGCCCGCCCACTAGCGGTGCTAATTGCCTAAAACCCAATGAGCCGTCTGTGCTTGGCGGATCGTCGAGCTGTGCGTATGGTGCCAGTTGCGCTAGTTTCTGCTGTCCTGTTTATTACTATTTGTCGAAAATGGAAATCCGCGAAATCATGGAGCAACGAATCAACATCAAGTTTTTCGGCAAGATGCGGTAAAAGTTATAAAGAAATTACCATAAATGCTGACAGCTGTTTACCGTGATAATTCTCTGTAGGAAATATCCGTTTTCAAGTGGTTTAAGCGTTTTAAAGATGACCAGAAATATGCCACGGATGATAAAAGGCCGGGACGACCTTCAACCGCTTGTGTTGACGACAACATTGATCGTGTGGGGTCGCTTTTTCTTACCGACAGTCGAAAAACTGTCCGAATGATAACTGATGAACTGAATTAAGGAATATCAACAGTGCACACTATTTTCACCGAATCTGGTGGATGGATCCTTCACCATGACAATACATCTGCACATTCAGCATTGGTTATTCGCCAGTTTCTGGCAAAATCTCCAGTCACCATCCTTGATCTTCCTCCTTATTCGCCAGATCTCGCCCCCTGTGACTTTTTCCTATTCCCAAAATGCAAAAATGTGTTGGGGACATCACTGGGAAGATGTGGACACAATGAAGCAAGAAACGATGAGAAAACTAAAAAGCCTAACTGCCGAGGACTTCCAAGGGCGCTTTAAAGAGTGGAAAAGAAGATGGAATAAGTACATAGAAACGAATGGAGGGCAATTAGAAGGGGATAAAATCGATCTACACTAAATTTTGCAAAATAGTTTTAATGGACTTAGTTCGCGTATTTATTGGACATGGTAGCATATCGGGAGAAAGGAGATAGATATTTGGGCGCAAAAATCGCACACACCACCCTACACCACAGCCAGTCGAAAAATGTCAGCTCGCGTGTCCACAGAACACGTCGAGCTCCGCGTGGTGGAGCACCTCCCTTGTTCCTGCATAGATAAGCACTTTCCAGACCAGTGGCGGAGGAGAATAGGCGTCGAAATGTTTACATGTGAACAAAAATGGAAGAGAGAGGATTCTAGTCCTTTATAATTGTGAGCGCGCCAGTTTGCTTCTCGTCCGGGCGGGGAAAAGATACGGGGCGTGACCTTGACGAAGAGATTAATAATGAAATTAATAAAAGTCAGTGAATAAGGAAAAGCGCTGCTACGCCCTTACCCTCCCGGCACCAAATATCGGTGAACGCGGATCGTCACTCACGATTGTGGTGCTCGTTTCCCCCAGAGAAAGAAGAAATAGTGAGTAATACTCGCTGCAGCAGAAAACACAAGGGGCGAGAGTATGGAGAGGAGGAATTTCGGGGAATGCATTTCTTAATTTTTCCAGGAGACGTGTGGTGAATCAAAATACGAGTAAATACTTTCAACTCAACGGTACACGCCAAAAAAAGACAGGGTAATCTCTTTGATACGCTTTCATGTTTATCATAACATTGTTTTACAAATCTAGCTCCTCTACGCACTATGCTACTATGGTGTTTATTTATGTACCCTGCAAGTCACCGCAACGGTGTATGGTAGGAGAAATCGTAAATAAAATTAGAAAAATTAAGTGCAGAACAGAAAGATTTAAACTCTAACTTTTTCCACGAAGAATATGGGGTCTGAATAACTTTGCCCAACCTAAGTAGGGTCATATTCGGCTCAAAGTTAGTGTAGTGCGTATTCACCCCCTGCCACAGACCCTAGCAGTGGCTTGCATGGTACTAACATTTGTAAAATATCTATCGTCTATCTTACCATTGACGGCAGAGTCTATTCCATTGCATTTGGGCCAACTCTATGACTACTTTTTGTGCTATTTTGTACTCCACTAAAATTCACGTCATTAATCCAAACCAGGATATTTTTATCTACATCTCTTTTATACAACGCTGGTGCGACACTTGGCAATTAGACTTAAACTTAAAACTGTGCGTAATCATAAATTTTTGGAAAAAGAGCTATTCCCACCGAACACCTACTGCATTGGGAACACCGAAATGGAATATGTAGACTCAATAAATAGCTCGGCATTACCCTCACTCACGATCTTTCCTGGGTATAACACATTCAAGGAATATGTGGAAAAGCTAACAAAAAAGTAGGATTTATTATATCAGATGATTTTTAGATAAATGTGATGAAAAGATCAAAAGAAATGTTATCTATCGCTGGTTAGGCCTCATTTAGAATATGCTGCAAGTATATGGGATCCTCACGACGTTGGACTAATTGCCGAATTGGATCGCGTGGAGAGTAGAGATGTAGGTTTTTAAAATGTTGTTATTATAAACTAAGTAGCGTATCCAAAATACTAGAGCAGCTAAGTTGGGAAGCACTCACGGAGCGAAGGTTAAATTACAGATTAAATCTGTTGCATAAAGTGGAAGGACGTCTCTTTAGCAGTGATTTTGAGAATGTATTATTGCCCCAATGGTACTGCGGTTGGAAATATCATGCTAGTAAAATTAGAGAGATTAAGTGTAGAACAGGTATATTTAAGATGTCATTTTTTCCACGAACGATAAGGGATTATAATAACGTTGTCCGACCGCAGTAGGGGTACAAATATTCGGGTTAAAATTAGTCTGGTGCTCATTCACCCCCTGCCAAACACCCTGGCGGTTGCTTGCAGGGTATGTATACGTTACAAAAAATAAAAAAGTAATAAATATGCTTCTATCTTTATGATTTGTTTACTATGAGGTGCTCTGTCCAAAGATTTCTTAAAAGCTATCAAAACCGCGTTCACGGGATGAGGTTGTTTCGAAACTCGCCGGACGCGACAAAAATAAACCCTCCGGGTGTATCGAACCAAGCGACAGTTGGCCAAGTTCCTCCCCTGTAGGCGTCGTGCGTCTCTAGAGCGAGCAATCGCTCGCATTTCTCCCGAGTCCGCCGCTGGAATAGTTCCCCAGCGATTCAGGAGGAAGACTTTCATGAGTGCGGTTATTTTTGCGGAGGAAACTTTCGAGCACCACCCCCACCCGACACCACGGAGGGTTCCGTCTTCCCGGTGCAAATAATATTTTGCGGCGCGCCGCAGAGTCATTAGCGAGAGCCGGGGAAAAAGTTGCCCCTGGCCGGACGTCCGGAGGGGCTGGCGGGGGAGGAGACGCCGCAACAAGACAACGGCCCACGCGCGCGCATTAAATAAATCAAACGAGGGCGCCAGATATGTCGGAGGGCCGCCACGAACGCGAATGTGTGGCCAACTTTTTAATGAACCAAGTTTTTGATCACTCTGTTTGCCAGGGATGGAAGTGTTCCTTCGCTGCTCTCGGCAAACACAGCGTACCAGACCGCTGTGGGCCACACGCATGCACGCACGCTCGGGGGAAGAGGGGGAGGCGTGCAGTGGGGCGGGCTCCCTCGTGGTGTGAAGTTCATACACCAGTGTGGGTGGAGGCCAGGCCCTTTCCCTGTGCCGCATGTGACTTACCATGAAGATCTGGTATCCGCATAATAAAACAACTTGTTTGAACCGCTACCAGACGCGTTGGAGGGAATTGAACCCGGGCCCTCCGATTTACCCAATGAACCGACACTTCTTTCAATAACAGGCGATGAAAATAATTAAATGAACTAATTACACTCATTTGTAAACTCTTAATCATTGAAACTATTTCAAACGCGGCAGTAGGGGAAGCAATGCTTCCGCGGTCGACGTTTCACGAAATCCTAGCAAAACAAAAGTGAAAAGCAGAACAGAGGAATAATACAATGAAAAATTACAGCTTTATAGACCCACAGAATTTTATTTAGACAGGACGC
This sequence comes from Hetaerina titia, assembly GCA_037158775.1. NCBI lineage: Eukaryota > Metazoa > Arthropoda > Insecta > Odonata > Calopterygidae > Hetaerina > Hetaerina titia. Next base: position 97,446,579 of record CM073775.1, on the reverse strand, counting down.
GCATTTAAAAGTTCAACGTCGAAACCCGGGTCCTGCATAAATCATCGGGTCATCGTCACTTGATTACGTTAAACGTCGAAACCCGGGTCCTGTATAAATAAAATTTTGTGGAATTGCATGGCTATAATTTTTCACTATAAAATGAATCAAATCCATACTGCCAAGTCAAATCCTCAGACAACCAATCATAATAAAAAAGAAGATGCAGACGAGACGAGGAGATGATTTATTTATATGATAAATTTTGAACGGGACGACCTTTTGGACAGGGAAACTAGGAATCAGAAATATCCACGGGGGAAAGAAAGAGAGTTCTGAAGGAGATAAGGGTTAGTCATCGGAGACACTTGATTTTTACACACAAAAGAGAATAAGATTTTATTTAAACTATATTACGATTGGGCATACATGGCAATTATGAGGTAAAATGTCTCATCCAAAAGAATAACACAGGGAATGTTTTGATAATACAATAGAATATTTCTTCCCCGCAAGGATGTCGTGGGATGACCACCGCGGAAGCCTTGCCTCCCCCGCTGTCGGGCACGACACACGGCCGCTTGGGCCGAGTCCCGTAGTTGCCAGGACTCATATTCTCAATAGTGCCCATAATTACATTCTTGGGAATGATAATTCAGGTGGTTTCCCGTTGCGTTCCTCAATAGTGTTTTTAACGTGACACCATCACTTAATGGCCGCCCCACTGGGATCAGACGCCTTTGCAGCCTCCTCACTGAGGAACAGACGCTGCGTGGACTACCTTTTGTCTGGCTCCTAACCTTCGACCTATCTGGCATGGGTGACCCTACCAGGAGCAATAATTATTACTGCCGCCAGCACAGCTCTAGGGGTCATCGGAACACACAAGCCCTTCCACCACGAAAAGGTTGTAGTCCATGGTAGGGGAGGAGAAGAGGAGAGAAGGGAGAGGAGGAAGGAGGAGAGAGGAGAAGAGGAAGAAGGAAGTACGCGTAGATGAAGAGGGACCTGATGTAGATTAGGTTGCTAAATTGGGTTTTGTTTGGAGTTACAAAATGTTTATTTGATAGTTGTGTTCATCCAAAAACCTACCTTAACCGATAGATTACCTAAAAAAATAGAATATTTACGGAACCATAAGGAAAGAGTAACAGTAGTCTGCAGGGAAAATCATGAGAGAGGTATGAGAGCTAAAAAGAAAAAAAATGGGAACACATCAAAAAAGGGATCTCGACAGGCACAAAAAATCTATAGGAACTGTTAATAGGAAGAGAATGAGGAAACTATTGATTTCTGAAGAGGTTATTAGAAAGATAACCGAGAGAATAAAATAAAAGTGTGGAAAAAGAGTATTAGGTAGAAGGAGATACAAAGAGTTGAATAATAAATTGAGACGAGTGAGCATACTGGAAGACGCAGTGCAAGGATATAGGAAGATGCAGAGGAAAGGTGAAATTTGTACGTGTTATAGGAATGGATATATGGAAGGACTGAATGGCAAACAAAGATGAAGTAGAATAGGAAAACATATGTCTATACTTATTTGATGGAGATGTGGAAAGACCAATAAGGGAATTAAATGAGATTAGATTACTTTCCTGCGTAACTGCACAAAATATAGGTTAATGAAAGGAAGATTTTTATGGACTAATTCATGGCATTTATTATGGAAGAATTTCAACAGAAGACTGTCAGATCAGTCTTAGTTCCTTTTCCAAAAAAGGGAAATGCAGCTATGTGTGAAGAATGGATAGCAAAAAGTTTGATTTCATACGCAACTGAAGGAGTTCTCAGAATTATCAATAAGAGGATGGAGAAAATGACAAAGTGGAATCAATAAACGTTTTGTAGAAATTAGAAGAAGATTGGAGGGATAGAAGACTTATCCGCAAGCTGTACATGTCTCAGACTGCTCAGGTGCGAGTGGGGAACGGAGAGTCCGGATGGGCAGTGTTAGGAAGAGGTGTAAGGCAGGGTTGCCCATTGTCACGGGTGATGTTCAACGTATATGTGGAGGAAATGATTAAAGAGGCATGGGATGAACTGGAGGTAGGAATGAAAGTCGGAGGGGAATTCGTAAAATCGGTTAGGTTTGCTGATGACCAAGCATTAGTTGCTCAGTCAGCCAAGGGGTTGCAAGCATTGCTGAGTGAATTGGAGGTTCAGTGCGATAAATATGGGATGAGAATTAATACTAATAAAACAAAGGTAATGCGTTTTTCTAGACCTAGAAAGGTCAACTTCCTTTTTTTAAATAGTTTATAAATTAGAGCAGGTGGAACAGTTTATCTCTTTCACAAGTGTTTGGACCAAAATGGTCAAAGTAGTAGGGACGTAAGGAGAAGAATTCCGTTAGACAAAGAAGCTTTCACAAGAAGAAGAAAGTTGATGAGTACGGAAATGAGTACCTCTTCAGATGCCAGGATATACTGGACAGCTATTATAAACTGTTCTTTGGATCACAATAAATTATGGCAATTGCAGAAAATCAATTCATAAACTAAATATTTTATGTTCGTAAAAATTCGAATAGTTAACACTCAATGATAACAGAAGTTTGGCATGAGGTGTCACTCACAGGCAGATATTTTTATTTACTTATATTGTGGTGAATAAGTCAGGACACACATTCAGCGTATTTAAACTCCTAATTTTAGCGAGAACATATAGGATTTGAGGGAGATATTTTCAATTTTCCCGTCGATATCGAGTAGGTATTCCCTTGCATTCGTCATCCTTAGCAGCTACTAATGACGCTTTCTACGTATCATCTAAGTATTTCATGTCATGAAACCAATCAGCTTTCTGTAAGCAAGAAATAATAGTTAATTAGTACTTAGGATTGTGAAGTGAATGGAGCCTCAAATCTGCCACGCTAATTGAAAACCTCTCCAGAGAAATTAAAATTCGAAATGCCATGAATTCCCCACATTCCCGTTAGCAGCGACCTCATTGTGCAAGGAGTTTGCCCTCTCAACTTCAGGATATGAGCTGGCCGTTCCAGAAATTTTGAGGTTTGGGTGACCCCACGCGAAGAGGCGCGTCACGTCGCCTTCATTCCGCCCCACCCGTGGACACCGGCCCTGGTGGCTCTCGCGGGCCCGGAGGAACACAAAATGCAATGCTGACTCAGAAATTCTATGCTCTTTTCGAGCACGTTGAAGAAGCCCAGAAACAACTTGAAATTTCAAAATACATTACCTACCCGGTGTTCGACTCGAGATAAGCCTCTCGAGTCCCTATGAGTTACGTCCAATTAAACGAAAAGAAGAAGAAGGACCGCCACGAGAATAGTGAATCACCAAACAGGGATTTGATCGAGATACGTATAATGTATCCTCGTTATCATTGGAGTCCTTGTTGGAATAATACGAATAGACTATGCACCTTAGAATACTAATTTCTCTTAAAGATATAATAATATGGCGCTCTGAGCTGCATTAATGTTTAATCTACATGCAATACACAATCGATTTTTTTCCTTCATCGTAATTTAAATAATTGAATCATTAATCTACTTAGTCTCTGTGTTTTTATATGCAATCATACCATTTTTGCATAAAATGGTATGAATGTTTTATTTTTAATATTCCTATCATATAAACGTGAATTCTCATGAATGTGAATTACATAAAAGAATATGAAGTCGCCAGAGTAATTAGAAATAAAATATCCATAAACCTCCATACAATGAATGGAAGGAAAATGCGTTCATCATCAATGCATCGTCATCGCGGGAAATCAATGTTGTGATTGATTGATCGTCGCTCAATCCTCCTGTTTGAGGGGCTAACCTCCTTTATGCCCGCATAGGTAGGGGGCTCTTCTCTTTGCTATTATGGTTTCAAGCATATCTTCTGCGCTTTTCTTATCACGAAGCATTAGTTTCATGGAGTCCTTATTCATTTTAAGGACAACACGCCTGGATTCTCAGAGAAACATCGCACATATTTTCATGAGATGGCGGTTTTTTTTCATTTCACAGTTCATCTTCTGAAATAATGATTGGGATTGAACACATTAGCATCACTTCAAAAATGAAAACCTTTGTGTAAATATAAGATTATCATTTTAAATTTCATTAGCCGTAAATATCGTGTTGATGTCAAGATTTACTGGCGTGATATTTTTGGAATACTAGTATACTCTAGTATACTAGTATAATCTAGAAATAAGAGAGCATTTAGCTCTGTTTCGAGTGTTTCGGGCCAATTCTAAGGCGCTCATGTCTCTCTGTGTTGTGTTCTGTGTTTTCTAGGACGCACTTTTGCGTATATGCTCTTTCAAGTATGTTCCACCCCCTCCCCCCCCCGTCGGACCTCCGCGCCGGGTGGCCACACTGGATGGATGGCACCGGCGTCGACGATCGATTCGTGGCCAAAGGAGTCGGGGACGAATTGAAAATTGGGCGCGCGGATTCCCTTCGCCGATCCCATCATCCGCCTCGCTCGCTTCATCTTTCCACCTGCTATGCCATTCAAATTTGGTAGTCGTTGGAAAGCAACACCAGCATCATATGGCGTTCAGTGCACCATCGTGTTGTCTCACTGCCCCAGCCGTTCCTTGGTCTACTTACATTCTCTTACTCACCTCATATCATCAATAAATTTGTCTCCTCTCTTTTCCTTTCTAATATTTCCTCAATAGTCATTCCTTGAGACTTACTTATTATAATAAGGTAATATACCCGAAGGTAGGTTTTAGATAGACACAACTACCAAATAAATATTTTGTTATTCCTAACAAAACAACCCAGCAACCTACTCTATAACAAAGTCCCTCTTCATCTCTGTGTACTTCCTTCCGCCTTTCATCCCGTCCAACATTCCTATCCCATTCCTGTCCCTTCCTTGCATACCTAATATTCTCCTCTCTATTGTAGCCCGTAGTATTATTTAACATCCCGCTGCCGATCAATACGCCCCTCATCCATCTCGCCTGCTTCCTTTTGATTTCTCCCAACAATCCCCTCTCCTCGCCCACCGTACCTAGCACTTCGTCAGTTATTTTCCTTTCTGTTCACTGACTACGACACGTTTCCTTTAATCACATGCCCAAAACAAATTTCTATCCCCTTCCTAATAGAGCCCTAGATTCTAGCCTCGCTACCTCCGTTGCAATAATCCTCATACCTAAATTTGTCCACTGACCTTATTATTCCTTCCAGTTTCCTCCTCGGTCCCGCCTCAAAGTCTTCAATTCTCTCTCTCTCTTCCATTGGGTCACTTCATACGTCACACTCGTCACCAAAACACACCACACACAGCATTTACAGGTAGACAATCCCTTCCTCAGCTGTACTTTCAAACTTCTGCATAGTAAGCTTTCTTCTTATTAAATGATACATTTTCCATGGCTATTCTTGTTCCAACCTCAATATAACTATTTTAATTCACCATTTACGTTCCCCCTAAATATCTGTGCGAGGTGAATTGTCATATTCATCGTCATTCATTCGTCATTACATTCATATCTTCTCTGTCGTTTATCTTCCTGCTTTTATTTTTCCAAAATTTATTCTCGTCTCATACTTATTCATTCTCTCTTCTACTATTGTCAAAATTCCTTCAAGTGCATGGGTGTCATCAGCTAGGGAAAATTTACGGAAAGGAATGTTCCGATGGAATTCGATTCTTTTTATCTACGAAGATTTTCCTCGCTCTATGTATTTCATATGCATTTGAAGCAGTTCCACTCTTCTAACAACTCTCTTCAATCGAAACGCGTTTCCCACAAAAATGCAAAAGCCGTTCCCCGAGTGAATAGTTAGTTAGCATTAGTTCGTTTCACTGTCTCTTTTCGATCCGAAGCAATCTCTCCAGCGCAGCACACGGTCTCATTCGCCCATTCCGACGGAGCGAATGGAGATTTCCCAGACGACGTGGATGCAATTAGAACGGAACCCGCCGTGCACGGAGCGAGACACGGACGGGCGGAAGTGTATCCCCCGAACTCAGCGACGCGACGATGGAATTTTCGCCTTCCTCGCTCCCGGAAGTGCGAATCGAGTGGGCTGCCGCTCGAGCGACTCCGACCGCTCGAAATGCTGCAAACGGCTTCGCAGCAGTGCAACTGCATCTTTGGGGTGGAGATCTTTAGTGCGAGCGCGAATTAGTGGAAAGACTCTCGGCAAATACTCGCCACAATTCCGGGACAAACGTGGCATTATTTTACCAAGTGGGAGCATCTGTCTGTCGTCTTCATGCCCCACAGTATTTTTACGAAACTCGTACATCGACGTTAGACGACCGTTCAAGTTTTTTGATGGATTCATTTACCAATTCAATACATACCAGACAACTCTAAGCCCAATATAACTTACCGCTAATAGAATAATTGAAAGCCATGCATTAAAATAACCATTTTCCAACTCCACTCAACACTCCTGCTTCCCTTCATCCTGCCCAACGTTCAAAATTTATTCTATCTGGGCATTTCTTACCAGAATTCTCCCTTGTATCGGTTTACCACTATCAATTTTATCACAGCGTGGTCTGCGCTCATGCTTTCCCGGCCGTCTTTTAACATCTATCCACATCTCCCAAGAAACTGCGGGAGGTACCGCGACAGTGACTTTTAACCTAGTCGTCCGCTAATATGAATTTCAATGCAACAAATTCAGAGTGTAAAAATCATTCACCTTGACCGGGATCCGAACCCGGATCCCTCGATGTCAGGCTGAGGGCTTTAGCCGGTTAAGCTTTCGAGGCTTAAACTCCGAAATCCCGGTCAAGGCGAATGATTTTTCCACTCTGAAACGATTTCGTCTATGAACAACCTTCTTTCTTCCTCTGATATGTCCAGAGCTTTCTTTATCACCGTCGATTCCATGTTTTTCATCCTCCACCACATCTCGAATGATTCCATACCTACGATCGTCCTCTTCCCAAATAAGTTCGCAATCCTTAATCTTCCAAAGATCCGATAACGACATACGCACCCTGCGAGCGCTGATTCACCCGCGTCCTCCGGTTTTTCTCGGAAGGGGTTTAGCCTAGCCCAGATCTAAAGCCGAAAGGTCTAACCACACCCAAACCTTCAGACGTGTCAATGCGGGAGAGAAGACTCATCCTCCCTTTCATAGCTGCTCAAGGAGAGAGAGAGTCGGAAGGGCGAAGGAGGGAGGGAAGTGGCTTTTTCCCACTTGACTTTTTATCTCGAGCATTTAATCGAGAAGCTCTCCCAACCCCTTTCCTTTTCTTCCCTCTCGCACATGCGTCACGTGTGACGGTTCAAAACAATTGAAGCGAGCCACGCACAAGCAGGGCAAAGGCGCTCGCCGAAGCGCGATTTGGCACCCATTTCATTCGCCCCCCCCTTCCACGCTCCACTTGTTATTCTCTCTCCCTCTCGCTCCCATTCGCGTTTCCTCTCTCAGCTATTTTTTTGCACGCATTTTTATATCTAAAATAGAAGATTAAAATCAGTTCAGGTCGTGTGGTACGTGAGTTGTGGTGACTTTCGAGGGTACATTCCCTTATGCCCTTTTGATGTTTACCGTCCCTTCATTCATGCACAAATGAACCCATTCCTTGCGTTCTTACAATAACTGAACACCACGTGAGAGATGAACAGGACGTGATCAGAAAGCTGGTCTTTCATCAGAATTTCTATTACGTATCTCGTCATCCTGTGAGCGCAAAAAAAGATTCCTTTGTACCTATATAACCATTCGTTCAATAAGTCCCGGAACTATCTAAAAAAACAAAATTTATTGTAGAAAAATTTATTTTTATTCATCAAAATAATCACCTTCAAGAGCTCTACAATCATTCCATCGCTTTTCTGACTCTTCGATACCATGCTTGTAAAACGATTTGTCCTTGTCCTCAAAATACGTAAGCTTCAGTTGATTCAGCGATGACTTCCTCATTCGAGTCAAATCTTTTCGAGATCAGCAAACAGTCAGGAGTCACTCTGGGCTAGATGTGGATAGTATGGTGGGTGGAGGGGAGAATAGATTGAAGCCCAACTCGTTCAATTCGCCGATTGTTTTCCTTGACTTGAGACACGGTGCATTGTCATGATGTAAGATGATTTTTTTCTTCTTCATGTGCGGTCGTTTTTTGCGATTTCGTCCTTCAAAATCAACCATAACTCACTGTCATAATCAATTTTCCCTTTTCAAGGTAGTCGATGTAAAATATACCTTGCGCATCCCAAAATATATTCCGTTCAATAAGTCCCGGGACTTATTGAATGACGGGTTACGTAGATGTCCCAACTACACGGAGGTACTGGAAAATGACAGAATTAAAAATTCCTCTCTGTGGTCTCCATTCTCTATTCCCCCGGCTACTCTCCGGTAGCAAAAGAAATAACATATGAACCTGGGTGTAATTAAACACAGACATAAGGATTGCAAAATGCACTTGCAATCAAAATTCTAAGTGCCACTGTGAAAATGGCTCAAAAGTAATGGCAATTTACAGGCTTAGTGTTGCATTTCTTGGATCTTGGCACAGCTCATTACTATTATGATAAGAAATATTCTTAGATACTCCATGCTGCATATTGAAGCAACTCGATATTTATTTCTGCAAGTCCCATTTTTCCATCCAAATTGCCTATTCTTTTCCTCCAACAAGCTTGTTTTCCTTTCCGTTTATGCTATTTTCTCCATTCCTACATGCCTCAATCCTCCATTGCAACTTTATCCACTAGCTACTACAGCAACAGTTCCGGGACATACAAAAATAGGCTCCATATCAAAGTTTTCAATACTCATTTCTTCACATAATTGAATGTGGTGACTTTCATCATGTCTCGCCTATTTGTAAATGCAGCTTTGCCTAACGCTGTTTCTATGACCTTACCTGCTTGTAGCTGAACTTTTCTAACTATTCTACTTCATGAGGCCAAACTTAAATGTTTATTATAGCCTCCCTATTTTCCGCGAATCATTTTGCTTTCCTTTCCTTCTTTAATTCTCATCTCACAGCTTAAATGTGAAAAATTGAAACGATTGGAAAATCGTGGACAGTTTTTCACATTTAAATGCAGAAAAGTCACTGGCAAAAGTGTGTCGAAGCTCAGGGGATGTACTTCGAAGAATTTTGACACATTGCAGCAGTGTTTGAAATAGATAAATTGTTATGAAACTTTTCCTAATACTCTTTAAACAAAGCTTTCATCACACTGATTCTTCATTGTGATCAGTAATGATTGTAATACTTAGGTTGACTGACTAAATAACGCCTGATCATTCGCAATTATAAATTATTTTAAAAATTTCCCTATTGCTTTCACTCCCAGACCTCTCTTTCCATTTCCTTCGCATATATATTGGAAATGACAAACAGCAGTGGGCTTCCTTTGCCTTCCTAGCACTGCCCATCCAGACTTTCCATTCGCTATCTGCACCTGTGAAGTCTGAAATGTGGAAGTTTCGCAGAGGTCATCTATCTCTCCAGTCTACTCCTATCTCCTGAGAAATGTTCTTTAAGTTCTCCCACTTTACTCTGTCAACGCCATCCTTTTATGACGACACTTAGTAACGGTAATACCTTTTCTGCGTGTGAAATCAAACTTAGTCCGATCCCTAAGATAGTACTTCTTTTCCAATTTTGGGATGGAATCAATATTGGTCTCACAACGCCTTACGGTGACCACTGCATTCTAATTTCCCATCGCAATCAAATGTTTTCCTATCTCAATATCTGTTTCATTCGCCAATTAAAAAATCACCCTGTACATTCAATTCAATAGAGCTTTAGAAATTCATACTTAACTGGTCAATAAAAGCAGTCCAGCTGCTTTTCTTGTGATACCTAAATATCTCTCAACGTGAGACCCAAAGAAAATCTTGCGACACCATTTTTTCTCCTTTGGGAATCGCCCAATAAGATCTAATCGTAACTAAGACCTTCCAATGAGCAACCGCCGAATACATTTCTGTATGGAATGAAAAGCAAATAGTACAGACAATCTAAACAGAGAAGAATTCGATAATGCAGATGTTAGCGATATAATTAGTGCGATATCACAAATTGTTATTCAAGTGAAATACATCTGCTCCAAAATCCTTTTAATTTGAAATACCAGAGGTTTACATAGAACTGCTTTTAATATTATATTCTCTTCCATTCCAGGTAAGCGGAACTATCAAACATCTTTTTCATGGAAGCGCCGCCGAAGTTTACTTTGAAGGTAAGAAAGCTCATTAGGAAAACGATCGACAAACACTCTACGAAAGATAATTTCTTCGTCGTTAAGGCGGGCACTATAGGGGTAACCTTTGAAAATAGGAGATGCCGTAACAAAACACTTCCAAGACACTAGTGAATGAAAAGGAAAGATTCTGAAATAATTCCGGAAAATATCGGATAACTAATATTTTCGATTGCATTTTTCAGTATTAATCAAGCTATATGCTGCCGATCTGCCTGGAAGCGCAAAATAACTAGAAAAATTGGCTGCAAAATCAAAAAATTACGTAGTGTAAGAAAAATATGTATCAGCAAAAGTCTAGAATAATAATGAAATAATCCCAGGAAACTGAGTATCTGTACCAATCTGTTCACAAATTGATTCATTATTTTCTGTCATCACTGGTTAGAGAAGAAGAAATGTGGATATCTGACCAGCGTAGCAAGAATACAATTGTTGTTGGAGAACGTTCAGAAATATTATGACCCCTTCATTTTTGGTAATAGATTGCCATTTTTGTGAGATTCGTACCAGAATTTTAGATAAGTATAACATGTGTTGTTATGTGAATAGGTAATTATCCAGTGGGTACACTGTCTGTTAAATACCATACTAATACTCTTTTCCGCCAGAGTCAGCAAAAATTAATCATTGAATTACTATAAGATATGATAACAATTATCAGTTCACCCCTCGCGTTGAATGCTCATATGAATAGTCCTATTTTCCTTACAAAGTAACAATTTCAGAGCATAAAAATCATTCGCCTTGACCTGTTGCAGCATCTCCGGCAGTTTCTTGGAATTTGTCAAAGGTATAAACAACCAAGGCTACTTTAAACAAGTGTTTCTTTGCACTTTACACTTTATATTTTAAACTCGTATTTCAAAAGACTAATGCAGGTAAACACATTAATAGTACATATGACCAGAAATACAGCATCAATACACAGTCATGATAACTCCTGCACATCCAGAAATATACTACTTACAACACATTTTGATTTATTGCTGAAACTTCTTAGCACGTACTTCAGTGGATGACACGCATACGATGAGCAATTGATGATGCGATTTACGAAGTGGGCTGCCCCTGGTACTCACACGTTAGGCGACGCGTCATCTGTGTCGAAAAATCATTTTGCGCAACAGAAAAAGTACGTAAGGCTATAAAAAATACTTTGCGATTGCATCAAATAAGCGGTTTATGTACCCGTTCTATTACTGTGAGCGGGAGGATGGGAATGAACGCGATCTCGAGGGGGAACAAAGCGAGATTAGTTGAGAGAGTTCCCGTTCCCACGGGTGGGAGGGATGTTTTCTCGATGACGCGGGGTAGAAGAAAGTGAAGGTGGGAGGTGGGGAAGAGAGCGTGCCCTTCGTGACATCATGACTTCGCGTGATTGAATGCGCCTCGCGCTGCTCCTGGAAGCCTTCTCACTTGCATATGAATACGTTTCCTTTCGCCAATCCGACGTAACTGCCTCAAGTTCGCTCGGGTAGACTCAAGTCACGGTTTGTCACCAGGTTTCAAAGTGCATATTTACTGAGGCCCCAAGCATTGTCTAAAACACGGCTTTCTGGTCAACAAAAGGGGGTACATTCCCATCATGCTACCTGACCGGCTAAGGAATCGTGTGTTGAGCAGTAAGTCGGAGGACTGTGGAATATAGCCAGAACGCCCAATCCTCGTTTGTTTCTTTTTGCAGAAATGAGTTCCAATAAATTCATGTTTAAGAGTACATTGGTAATCTATTAAGTTTACGTAGATTTTGAATGGGCACAGCCTACACCACGACACTCCTTTACCCTTCCTAAGATAACACAACCTGTCATCCGACGTTGCAATAAGTTGCTTGTTAATCCCGCATGCATCCTTCCCCTCTTCATCCCTATCCCTCGTTTGCTGAAAATTCTTCCCTCTATCACAGTCTTCAACATCCATTTCCAATCGCAAATGAAAACGCTCTGCGTCCATCTTTCTTGCCTCCTTTGGATTTCTCCCAGCAATCCTCTCTCCTCCCTCATCATATCTAACACTTTCTCGTTTGCTTATCTCACTCTCCATATTATCTTTTCTGTCCTTCTCCACACCCACGTTTCAAAAGTCTATCGTATTTTTTTCAACGACCATGGAGTCGTACCGCACATAACTACGCTCCATATCAAAATTCCGTCCCTTGGATTGTTTACACTATGCGTAATGCAATGAAAAGTCTTTAAGGAGATCAAAGATCGCTCCTTACATACGTACCTGAAGTTTAACATTTATGCATAAACTTTCCGCGTATGTACAAGGTTTGCATAAAAAAGTATTAGTGAAAATAATTCCCTCACGTGTGCGTTAAGTGCTGAATTCAGACCGTCGGTTAAGTGTGATTGCAGATCATTTATTAGCATTGATAACATGACAGGGCACATACCATTATCACTGAAAATTTGGCGATGCGAAAGATCTAAAGGGCTAAACTCGTCCCGAAGGTCTTCGGACCGACGACCAAGAGCAGAATCGAGGGTCTCCTTGTGAAGACCTTCTGCCTTGCGTTGAAGAAGACCCTGACTTTCTGAACAATCCCAACTTGGCACCGGCAGACTATTTCGTATTCCCAAAAGTGAAATACTCCCTCAAAGGATACCACCACGGGACCCTAATTGCCTTCAAAGAAGCTTGTACGCGTACCCTTAAGTATCTTCCGGAATTCACCCACCTGAGCGCCTTCGAGTCGTGGAAAAGCCTCTGGAAAAAGTGTGCCAAACGCTCAAGGAATGTACTCTGAATAGTGTGTGTAGCAAAATCTGGAAAAATAAATCTATTTTTCCGGAATTTTTTAATACAAACCTTGTAAGTAGTCGCAAATGTACATGGTTGAACGAAACTAATTTTCACAGGACGAAAATGATACACAAAAATGATTAAAAAATTATCTGTCGTGAAAATAACCTATATAAATATCAGTATGGTTTACCACTTTCAGTCCAGTACTTTCACTTTTATCTTTAGCTAAGTCCCTACCACTAACATAAAGAGGCCGAGGCGATGGGAATTTGGGAGCTAGGGTGAGTTTGTTCTCACTCTCCATTCAGAGCGCCTTCCCTCTCCCTAATTACTGCCTGCGGCTCAAAGCACGCACACTAAGCGAACACGTGCAGCGGGAAGATTCGCCGCCTCAGCGCTGGGAACCCCACGGTCGCTGCCCGGGGTCGCGATTGCGACGAGGCGCGGACGGAGAAAAGCCTCGGGTGCGCTCCGAATGATCACTCACACGCTGTTTCTCTCCCAAACGACACACGATTCCGTTAGAAAGGGGTTGGAAGTGCTTCTTTTCCCCACGACGAGCGCATTGTCTCGCTACTCTCCCATTTCCTTATCTTTCGGCCGAAAGTGAGTGGAGGAGGTGGCGGAGGGGGGAGGAGCAAGTGGAAAAGGAGACTGCGGGGGAAGGGTTTGCTGGGGCGCCCCGAATGAAACAGACTGCGCCCGTGAGAGCGAACCGACGGCGACCGGCCGAGAAATCCACGCCAATTAAAGCCCACCGTGCTTGGAAGAGCGCTTTGTGCAGAAAATGCCTTCTTGAAAGGCTAGTGAGATGCGGCTAGTGGGATGGGCTCTCCGTTCAGGTGCGATTTAGATCCACTCTCATTGTAGTCAAAGAGTTGTAATAGGGGAAAATAGAGTGTGTTTTTTATGTAATAAAAATTTATATAAATAAATACATATTTTTATATAAATATATTATATATATATATATATATATATATATATATATATATATATATATATATATATATATATATATATATATATATTTCTATGTGTGTGTGTGTATATATATATATATACACATATAGACACATATATAGACACACACACACAGACACATATTAAAAGAAACTGCATCAATTAACTTTGTAGTGTCTTCAGGTAACAGACAGGTGTATACTCAGGAAATCTAAAATCCCTAGCGGCTGACCAATGCATAAACGAAGAAAAATGTTTAAACACTAATGAAGCGAATAGGACACACACTTTTAATAAATATTGAAGTTTGATTGTACTGAGTGATGTTGAATGGTTGAGGGGTGTGAGGCGGGTCAGCGTGAGTGGGTGCTTGCGATGTGGCCGTCGCTGAAACGCACTCGGAGAATTTTCTCAGACCCGAGGACGCAGGGACCATCAGCCCACGAGTTGCATCTCGAGCAGCGGTGAACTAGGCAAAAGCTCCCGACATGAATCTAAGCTGGGCAAAACAAAGGTCGACAGATCGACTGTGGAATGGGATAGTGATTTATATATTTTCATTAGTCCGAAAACATCACTTCGGCCTTTACATAGGACTGACTTTAAGCGATGATATAAAAAAATTATAATTATATACACCCAAGCCCTAAGTGGAGGAAAAACCACCTAGGCGGGAATCGAACTCACCACTGTGATTTGGCAGGCGAAGACCTTACCCCACCACCACCGCGATCGGCAAAAAAAAATGTCAAAGGTAACCTGTTTTCCCAGGCGGTCACCCGTCCAAGTACTGATCAGTAACGACGCCGTTTAACTTCGGTGATCGGAAAAAAACCGGTGCGCGCGTGGAAGGACAATTGTCCTATTAGATTAGATTATGGGATTAATTTGAGTCAGAGAGACTGAAGGGTAAAACAGATATTCCGAGAAATAATAAATTAAGTGGGTCAAATAGAAGGTGTATGTTAGACATAGCTAATTTTACCTTGCAATCAAAGACCCCTTTCGCCATTTTATGATCTTCATTTTGTTGACTCATGTATTCCTCACAGCCTGGGAAAACTACATACTCCTTTACCACCAGGAAACCACACCAGTTGGTGGAGAAGGCTAGGGGTTATCGTGAGGCGAGTATAGGATATGAGGGACGGTCTTCATTTCCTGCCTCCTTTAGCAGGGCAGTGGGACCGCTTAGGCACCCTTGGCGTACTCGACGCCACCCCTCGCCTCTGGCGGCCAATCCGTTCCCTCACCCAGGAGTGAACTTCTTCGGCGAATTGCTAAAACACGGCTCGCAAATTGTGTAGGAGATGAAGACAGGTGAGTTCACTGCGGGCTCTTTACTAGGCCGGAAGCATCTACGCTCCAGTCTCTGAATAACCCTCGACATTTGTGCTGTGGAGTTTCAGGCATAGATAGGCATAGTTCCCCCGTTGTCGGAGGAACGGACACGGCAGTATGAGAGTAGAAACAGATGAGCCAAACTGGTAGCGGGAGTAAATAACTTATTTCTTGGATGGCGGTATACTCATATCGAAGATATAGCTACGCTTAAGATTTAAGGAGTACCATTTAGATATACACGCAGATTATTTCACCAAGAGTCAAGGGAAGTGAGTGGCTCTTGTAATATATCAAATTGCTCCGAAACGAAAGGTTTTATTAATATATCTGCTTCCTGATGAACTTTAGTTTACTCTGCGTCATTAACAGATCCTTATTTTTAGCAAAAACAGGAGAGAGAGCATGAAATATTTTGCAATAATGTACGAGTGATGGACACCAAAACCAATTAAAGCCAAAAATATATCCAATATAACTACGAAACCAACGCATTACGTTATCCCTCATAATAAATTCATATGATTCTATTTTTACATAATATATCGTATCCTTAGTATCTGCCATAAAAAGGGTCCCATGCAAAGCAATCAACTGCCCAACAAGTTCATACGAGCATTGATAAAGCCAACTTATACGAAAACGTTATTTGATATTTAAATAAGTATTCAAAATTGCATTAAAAAGCTAAAATACAGGAAATAAATACATGCAAAATTTAATATAATATACTTCGTCAAGACAAATTGTTATCTCACTGCGACTTCACACGCGGTCCCACAGAAGCAGGGCATTTTCTTCGACACGCGTCTCCCTTAACCTTCACCCGTACCCGCGGCTATGTACACCGTGAAAGAGTGAAAGAGAGTTACACCTCCCCACTCCGCCTCATCTCCCCTAAACCCCCGCAAATTCACCCGGTGCAAATTACCTCAGTCTTGGAGGCGCCGAAAAATTCATACCTCGAAAGTGAAGAGAGTCTAGCCGGTGGAATGGAAATCACCCCCCCCCCTCCATATTATTTCTTCGGTAAATAAGATCATGCAGCCTCGCTGCGCAAATACATGCCGGCACATCAGAACACGGAACGAGGAATATCTCGGGCAGGCATACGCGGGAGGAGGCGGTCCGTGGAGGAGAGTGTAGATGCATGAGACGACCCTCCAACCCCCGCCGTCATCTCGCGCACCAGTGCACCACTGCGATGGCGCCGGAAAACGAGGCCATAAAAGAGCAGTGAGAATGCAGAGGGGGCGGAGTGCTCTTCGCCTTCCCACCAGGGGGGGGTAGTTTGGCGGTGGTGAGCCGAGAGGCGGGTAATATTAGAAATTTCTGTCAAACAAGTATTTCTTGTACTAACTGATCAAAACATCCATCCCCCGCCCACGTAGCATCTCCCAGCTGCCACATGAACCTCCGGCGGCAGCACCATCTATTGTGCTTTGCTATGCTAACGATTTCGATCGCCTTTGCATGGAAATCAGCAGCGTGGGGAGCGCCACCAATCCACCCTCTCCCCAGATACCTCCCGTGATTGCTGCAGGGAACTGCTGCCAACGCCGACACAGCTTCACTTCTTCCTTTTTCAATTCCCCCACAATTTAATGCCAATATCTCTCTGCCTTTTACTATGCCCGCCGGCGGAATTGAACCTCTTGCTTCTTTTTTAGTTGAAGGAAATCCTTCCTGGATCAGCAAACCGCAACTACTGTTCTCATCTGCAATGAACTATACCGCATCGTGGTAATAAGAGTACGAACCAATTTTGCAATAGGTTAAAGCAGCAGCTGCATGCAAAGATAATATCTTAAACATTCAAAGTTGAAATCCTGGTATCACACAATGGATCGCAGGGCTTCAAAATATATTGAAATTTTATTTATCTCAATGCAAAATCCACACATATTTACTCTTTGAGCTAGTGCACAAATAATTGTCAATTATCATTGAAACAAGTTAAAAACTGCTTTATGGAAAAATAATATAGTGTACGTATATTCGAAAGCTACCGATGAAAACATGGGTTCTATACGACTTCTACAGTTTATTTGTATAAAGTTATTGGGAAAAAAGTTATCATTCCATCTACAAAGTGAATATTACCTTTACCGTTTGTTATTACAGTTAGGGATAAGTAAGACTCAATAGATAATGAATGAGCCCAATTGAAATAGAGAAATTCATTGCAACTGACTAAAGTACGATTTTTACTAATGATTGGCCCAAATGGAATATTTAATCCGGACGTAGCCTTTGACAAAAGAAACCATTTATTATTTGTTTATTCCATCTTCATTAATGGTAATAAACTCATCTACATCTTCACAATTACCCCCAAGCCACGGAAAATGTGTGTGGCGGGGGGTGTTAGGACACTACCCGTAAGAGAAAATAAAACTACATGCAAAACCAACAAATTCATGCAAACTCTACATTCTTATTAAATTGTGTGCCATTGTTTTATGATGTCTCTTAACCACGATCTTTCTCTGAAGTTCTCCCTTGCTATCTCTCTAACAGCTAACAATCACGGAAGGTTATCGAATCGTTGATAATGTCCGATAATAATATCGCTAACTCTTTTCGATTGGATATTGGTTGTCCATATTGGTTTGTTTGAGGATTTTAGATCCTCTCTAACATTGAAATGGATTACACCAAGACATTTCAAATTCGTAACACTTTTTTAATAGGATATTTAAATAATACGCGCCAAAAGGAAGACAGCGATCCGTCCATTGGATAAGTTCCCTGTAATTATATTGAATGAACTCGATGAAAAAACCTTAATGCTGATGATTAATCCTATTAGAAGGTTAACAACGATTTCAATGAAAAATATATTGGAAAAGTAAACCTGTATGTTTTATAACCACATTTATTTTGATGGATCTTTATATTCTCTTCGTGAGGTACTATATTTCTTCTGACTCAGGGGACTGCTACTGGGGAAATATTTTTGAAAGAGATCAGAAGAGTCTTCTTTAAAATTTGGCTCAAATTTACTGCTTTTCTTGGAGTTATCATTACTTCCTTTAAGAATTGTGTAAATAATTTTCAGTCTCTTGATCTTTCTTCTTCCATTGTTATTATAAGGGTGTTTTGCTCACAAAATATTTTCCTATTCTCCTTCATCAAGGTTCCCATCGCTCTTCGTAAAATTATAAAAATGTTTTACGCTGTCAAAGAAAGTTTTGAATACATTTGAAAATCTAGGCACAAGAAATAAACAATGCGTCTTTCACAGAAAAAAAATGTTGTGAATATGTATCTCGAATATTTAGGCTTCCAAGGAAACTGTTTATTATTCATAATATTTAAGTCTAATGCCACGAATATGTTACGTGTTGCATATTGGATGCATTTACTGTGATTACTATCACTTAAGCTCAATGTTTTAATAAACTTTTCCGTTGATAAATTGACACTACGTAAATGCCGAAAGTACCGACATTATTTTTCACCAATATATTTAATGTCCGATTTATTACTCTCATATTCATGCAAATATGCGATATATTTCCACATTTTTGCATAGTAACACAAAAAATACAGATTGTTTAAAAAAGGTAATAACAGTGACAGAAATAGTGTCGATTTAAATGATAAATAGACAAAAAGTATATGATAAATCATTTTAAAAAATTGCTGACCTTTCAGGCACTAGTGAGAACGGCGGTGGTAAAACGGGTTGCGTGGCGCATAGGCGCACGAAAGCTGAATCCGCCTCGATTGCGATGTGCAGATACTTCCATTTCTCTTAAATGGGTAAGAAAACGCCGTCTTGTGCACGCAATAAAGATATCGTGAAAAAGTAACCAATATGGATAAAAAAATCTTTTGCACGCACGCTCAGAAGAATAAAACCATAATTGCCTGTGTGTCCGCCAACCAGCTCTCGAGGAATTTATAAAGCTGTTCGCAGAGAATTTTGTTTGGAAAAAATGACTTTTATGATCACTCTCCGAGTACTCCTCGTAATGTTATTATTTCTGCCATGTTACGAGTTCTCGTTTAGCCGAGATCTGGGCATACCTAGCATTCATTCGAAAAGCGTCACCAACGTGAAACATTCCCACTATTATTTCAGCACTGTAAAACTCGGCTATTAATTTCTATTTATTTATTTTAAAACGTTATACGGTGGCGCCAATTTACAGTGAACAATAAAACAAAAAAAATGAAAGAGGACAAACATACGATAACAGCATAACAATAAGCAACGAGAACCGAACGTGGTCAGGGGAAATATTTTATTTGTTGACAGGTGGGATAAAGTTTGGGGGATGAAATTGTTAAATGATAAATGAAAAGGATCGAAAATGTGAGGGATTGAATTTAGAAGGGAGAAGAGGCGAAATAATAGTGCGCGCTCAGTGAGAGATATCCTAGGAATATGCAGGTGGGATATGGGTGGATCGAGATGGTATCCTGAAGTTGAAAGAGAGAGAGCAGTTCAGGGAAATCAATGAGGTTTATCACGTTTTACCTGAATAATTACGTTTAAATATGTATATATATACATATATATATATATATATATATATATATATATATATATATATATATATATATATATATATATATATGCATATATTCTCAGGATTATCAACAAAAGGATAGAGCGTAAGGCAAATACTTGCTTAGGGGATGATCAGTTTGGGTTTAGGACTGGTACAGGGACAGGATTCGCCTGTTTCGTAGATTTCGAAAAAGAGTTAATTGGGAAAAATTTATGCGTGTATTGCAGAAAATAGGAATGGATTGGAGGCACAGGAGACTGATCCGCAACCTATACATGTCTCAGACTGCTCAGGTGCGAGTGGGGAACGGAGAGTCCGGATGGGCAGTGTTAGGAAGAGGTGTAAGGCAGGGTTGCCCATTGTCACCGGTGCTGTTCAACGTATATGTGGAGGAAATGATTAAAGAGGCATGGGAAGAACTGGAGGTAGGAATGAAAGTCGGAGGGGAATTCCTAAAATCGGTTAGGTTTGCTGATGACCAAGCATTAGTTGCTCAGTCAGCCAAGAGGTTGCAAGCATTGCTGAGTGAATTGGAGGTTCAGTGCGATAAATATGGGATGAGAATCAATATTAATAAAACAAAGGTTATGCGATTTTCCAGAAAGAAAAAGGCTAAGCTAAATGTTAAAATAGGCGGGGAAAAAATAGAGCAGGTAGAACAGTTTACATACCTAGGAAGTGTTTTGGACCAATACGGTCAAAGTGGTAGGGACGTTAGGAGAAGAATGCGCTAGGCAAGGAGGCTTTCTCAAGGAGGAGGGAGTTGATGACGGGGACGTTGAGTGGGCATGTTAAGACAAGACTCGTAAAAACTCTGATATGGAGCGTAGCTATGTACGGCGTGGAAACGTGGTCACTGAAGCAGGAAGATAGACGTAGATTGCAGGCTTTTGAAATGTGGGTGTGGAGAAGAATGGAGAGGGTGAAATGGACCGAAAGGAAAACAAATGGAGAAGTACTGGAGGGGGTGGGTGAGAAGAGGGGTTTGTTGAGAGAAATCCTATGGAGGCAGGAAAAATGGATGAAAGGCTTATTGAGCGGTAGTGGAATGTTGAAGAGGGTAATAGAGGGGAGAATGTTAGGTAAGCAAAGAAAGGGCAGGAATAGGATAGGGATGTTGGACGGGATGAAGGGAGGAAGGAAGTATACAGAGATGAAGAGGGACCTGATGCAGATTAGGCTGGGTTTTGTTTGGAGTTACAAAATGTTTATTTGATAGTTGTGTCCATCCAAAAACCTACCTTAATCGTTAGATTATAATAATAATAATAAGAATTATATATATATATATATATATATATATATTTAATTTCGTTCTTTCTGGTAACACGGTAGAAAACGACGTAAGCTGACACCCACAGGATGATTGAACGGTGAATATCGTGACCTTATCGTTGCAATTCAATTTAAAGAATCTCAAACTCAAGCTATGTATAAGTTTCTGTCACGTGAAACACTGTCATGATAAAATTTAAATTAATGGATATTTTCGGATGATAAATTCTAAAATATAAAATCTCTTATTCCTTGAGTGAACTATTTTAGAAGGAAATCTCTCGGAAACTTCACTCGTGTACTTAGTGGTCCGTATTGCAGAAGAGGATTTCTATCTCAGCACTGGAACACTGCGACACTACCTTTTGCACTTATACCTTAGACCCTAAGGAAGAATCGTGAGGGATATTCGGATCCGAACTTGCAAAATATTAAAGGGTTAATTGGATACTATAATAGCCTACTATAATACTGTACAAAATATTTCAAAGTCGCAGTCAAAAGCCTTTTCTGATTTTTTGCAGTTCCTCAAAGAAAAATTCCCTACGCCCTTCGATGAATCAAGACTATCCATCCTTCATCAAATGAGAAGCATAAATATGGTTTTATTTTTACTGTATAACCTCTAAAATATAAACAACATACATGTGTGCTAGACTGAAACTATCTCTCCAATAATAGCGAAAGATCAAACAAATGCTGTTTTCAAATTCCTGGAAAAATACCATAAACGTAAATAGACGAATTTTTAATTTGTTAATTACACATCGTGTTGAATCACTTTAAAACATGCAAAATATTACTGGGAATATAGCGCCGATTACTAAAATTGTGTATTAAAAGATAGTGTCTGCATCAATGAAGGATTAGGTTAAATTTCAAGAAACTGCGGAAGATGCCGCAACATAAACTTTTAACGGAGTCATCCGCTACGTGTGCATTACAATGCAACACTTTCAGAGAGTAAACATCATTCGCCTTGACCGGGATTCAAACCCGGATCCCCGTCAAGGCAAATGATTTTTACTCTCTGAAATTGTTGCATTGATTAGGTTAAAGGTTATCGGCGACATTCAGCAATGGAATGAAACGAGATAGAAATATTGTTATTATTTAGTAATCGACAGTTTAAAGTAGGCTTCGAATGCAGACAAAGTTCCTACCATTGAGCTAATTGGCGTAGCCCAAGAAATTCTGATCCCACGGTACAACAAACCCTTTTTCAGCTCCGCACACATTCTACCTCTATTCCGTCCAACATACCAGTCCTTACCGTTGAGTTCAATTCCCTCCTCATTATCGCATATTTTCTGCCAAGAATACCCAAAATTATGTCCTCTGACTGATCGTACACGATGCCCTGCGGAATTATTTCTATGATTACTTGGTGGCGTGTAAACTTGGACAATGAGCAAGTTCGCTGGTTCAACTTTTGACTCTTACCAATAATATACTGTAACTCGCCTGCTGTATGTTCACCATGTTTCTTCCAACCATTCTTTTTAATATTATTTGCCACACCGCACTGGCTCTCTTCCCTTTCGCTGTGTATTTCAAATATCGTTCCAGAAATCCCCGCTATACTTCAATCTCACTTCGCAGAGCTCTAATTTATTTGAATTTCCTTTTCACAGCTCTTTCCTATGTATGAGGGCCTTCCATGAACTATCCAGCCCTGCAATATTTTGAGAATAGTAGACTACCTAGAATAAATACGTCCAAGTCGCCCCCTTCGAAGTGTATACTGCCCTTGGGACCTCACACACACTAACCCCTGCGTCTATTCCACTTTTCAAAACACTCGGCAAAGTCATTTTTCGGAATGGTCATCGCCGCATTTTCTTTTATCTTGTCAAAGGTCAACAATTTCGTGCTGCAGTTGAAGGGGATTTGATCCAAGCCGCAAATTATGACCAAGGTTTTCTAAAAGAGGTCATAACTTCAGATCATTTACTGGTCTACGGCTATGACCCTTCAAATAAAGACCAGTCTTCCCACCAGTTGGTCGACGAGATAAATGAGAATGTGACGAGGAGATAAATGAGAATGTGACGAGGCAGCTGAAGACCATTCCTAAAAGGGATTCCATTCAGAAAAGGGACTTTGCCGATTGTTTTTAAAAGTGGAAAAGACTTTGGAGTAAGTGTTTGAGGTACCAGGAGGAGTACTTCGAAGGGGACTACGGTCTCTTTCTAGTCTTTAAAGACTATTTTTTTCAAAATATTGTGTGGCTGGATAGTTTCCAGGAAACCCTTGTATGTAAATGCATGCATAGTATAACTGAAGATGGTATTTGCAAAAATAATAATACCTAAGATATTCTCCCATTGGAACATAAAGATGAAGGAGTTGTACGTATCTTGATGTCAGGCATTTTTCCGCAAATTCGATTGAGTATTTTCGGTAGAATAGATGCATAATAATAGCTCAAGGAAATTACTTTAAATGCATGACATTGACATAAAAAACAGCAGATTCAGAGATAGTTGAGTTATTTAATTCTCAAAAAAAGAGAATATTCGCCAACAGTTTACGGAAAGGAGGAACATAAACTCTCCACATCCAACTCTACAGTTGGATATTCCGTTAATTTTATAAATAATAGGATTTGTCAGCATCTTTCTGCCGTTTGACACACATTTTTCTGACAGGACTGCGTGAAGACAACTAAAACATGATTCATGTCCAGGAATTCAACGATGTGTGCAATATTTTCACCAAGTCGATCTCTCAATTACTTCCCTCGAATTGGCGATTGGCAATATTGATTCCAAAACTGCTACGCAGCAGAAGAACTCAATGACGGGCCATCTATCAACCGTCGCCGCAGGCAATGCCCAAATGTCACCACTCCGGGTCAAACAGCGCGCAATCCGTGCCATCAAATGCGTCGAACTCCGGACGCCGCACCGGCCAACGACGCGACGGATTCCAAGGCAGCGTCGAGCTCCATCTCTGCGAGGAAACAGGAGTTTGGGGTTCGTTCCCACGCGGTTGAAAGAGAATGCGACCCGCCCTCGTGAGAAAGCCCCGCCGGGGCAAAAATCCCCCGGTCGCAAGCTCACGCAGTGATGCAACGGCGAGGATCACCGCGTGGGTCGAAAGAGGACTCGCCGCCGCCTCGCCACCTGCGATAGGAGGGGATAGGCTGGAATGCACGCGCGCCACCATCCAGTGGAGGGAGGAACTTCGCGACAGATCATTCGATCCGGCGAGGTCGTGATGATGGAACGCGAAGGCTGGAAAGCAGTCACGAGCAAGGAGGATGAATTAATACTCATTGCTCAAGTTAAAATTCTCCTTCAGTTTGCTTTTTATCGGCAAATTGTACGACATTTACGAAAAACGTATCCAGTTCCTTAAAATTCAGGACCCACATTAAGTCCTCCTAATCTACTATAAATGATGCGATACTAATATGAATTTTTATAATTATTTGTCCGTCAAAAAACACCGATACAAGGGCATGCACGCGGAATACGTAATATTTAATTAACAAAATTAGTTCAGAGTGTAGTTTAAAAAGTTCTCGGAATCACCACCAGATATCAGTGTTAGTGCAAGGAGTTTCCCGCGCAGTAATAGGTAATCCTTTTGGGTAAACACTCTCCCTTGTTGTTTCTATCTAGTGAATTGTGAAGATGGAAAAAATTGAGATTCGAGCAGTGATTAAATACTTCATAAAGAAAGTAATTAATGAAAAGGAAAATTATGCCGACTAACGGAACACTATGGGGGAGACTTTGCTCCAATTCATCTATTGCCAAGGGGACAAATGAGTTTATGTTTGGTAGGTACAGATCCGCCCAGTGGTCTATCTAAATGTTTCATAAGCTCATAAATTATTGCAAAAGTGCTCCATGACCATAAAATGGTCATGGAGGAACGCTGACTGAAAGTGCGAGAAATTTCTTAAGCTCTACGGAGGTCATCTGAATGGGCATGTCACATTTTAACGGTAGAATTAAATATGAGAAAAATTACACAGGCCTACAAAAAAAATTTTTTTTTGGTGCCGGGAATCTTTGTGATGATTTTAACTATATTTTTAGAGCTGAATCTAAATATGAAATCCGTTTTTATTTAACAGCTCTACTTTTTTAGATATGGCACATCTTACGATTAGTTGTTTTAATATTTGATATATTCCGGAAAATAATTTTCAAAGTTAAATAAATCTATAAGTATACTAATTTATAACCACTCTGCGGTATTCCTTTTATTTTCAATAAACTGACTTTGTGAAACGTGCATACTTGGGATATTTTGGTGTTAAGCTTGGTGACCAAGATAAAACATGGGCACCGTATTTTGTGTGTAAAACATGTACTGAACATCTGCGGCAATGGACAACAGGACAAAGGAAAAGTCTAAAATTTTGTGTGCCAATGGTGTGGAGAGAACCTGTGAACCATATTGACGACTGTTATTTTTGCATAGTAAATGTTTCGGGAATTAATCGAAAAAATCGCCACAAGTGGACATATTCAGATTTGCCTTCAGCTAGACGCCCGGTACCCCAATCAGAAGAAATACCGATCCCAATATTTCGGACGTTACCAGATATATCTAAGGAAGATTTTGAGTTATTTGAAAACATTTCTCATTCTATTGACGATAGTGGCAGTGACTACGAGGGGGTATCAATAATTCCTCAACTATTTAATCAAGAGGAACTAAGCGATCTTGCTAGAGAACTGAACTTATCGAAGGAAGCATCCGAACTACTAGCATCAAGACTGCATGAAAAGAATTTACTGCAACCCGGTACAAAAATCAGTTTTTATCGCACAAGGGGAAAGGATATGCTACCCTTCTTTACTCAAGAAGACAATCCTACATTTTGTTTAGACGTTAAGGGTCTTTTGGAAAAAATGGGATTACTATCACAATATGATGCTAGTGATTGGCGTTTGTTTATTGATACCTCCAAGCGTATTTTAAAATGTGTACTTCTTCACAATGGTATCAGGTTTGGCGCAATACCAATCGCTCATTCAACTAAAATGAAAGAAGAATACGATACAATAGCATTGGTCTTACAGAAGATAAAATACCAGGAACATCGCTGGGTGATTTGTGTAGATTTAAAAATGATGAACTTTCTTCTTGGGCAGCAAAGTGGCTACACAAAATATCCTTGTTTCTTGTGCCTCTGGGATAGCAGGGACAGACAGAACCACTGGATTAAGAAGGAGTGGCCTAAGAGAGAAAACTTGGTTGTTGGGAAAGAAAACATCATTGCTGAATCTTTAGTTGAAAGAGAGAAAATCATCTTACCGCCCCTACATATTAAACTAGGCCTAATGAAGAAATTTGTAAAGGCTCTTGACAAGGATGGACCATGCTTCGGCTACTTAAGACTAAAGATGCCCCATATAAGTATTGAAAAACTTAAAGCTGGTATTTTTGAGGGGCCACAAATCAGACAACTTACAAAGGATCCTGATTTTGTCGAGTCAATGAATGAGATTGAAAAAATTAGTTGGATATCATTTGTTGAGGTCATAAAAAATTTTCTAGGAAATCACAAAAGTGAAAATTATATTGAGCTGGTAAACATTATGCTCAGTAACTTCAAATCACTTGGATGTAATATGAGCACAAAAGTTCACTACCTACACAGCCACTTAGACAATTTTCTTAGAAATTTAGGAGACACAAGTGAAGAACAAGGTGAAAGATTTCACCAGGATATAAAAACAATGGAAGCTCGCTACCAAGGAAGATGGGATAACCATATGATGGCAGATTACTGCTGGTGCTTAAAACGAGACTGTTTGAACAAAGTACACTCAAGAAAATCGCGCAAAAGAAGCTTCCGATGTGTTTAGTGATGTTTTTATGTAATTTTTTCTATTCAATTTGTTTTATTACAGTAAAAAATTTTAGTATTTGTGTTCAATTGAATTGTAAAATTCTGTTGTGTTTGTGGGTGATTTAACAGCCCTAGAAATAAATCAAGTCTTTATATTTAGTTGGTTTTATCATTAATATAATATTCCCATATCATCATGTAGAAGATTTTTTACGTAAGTAACAACATATCTATATCTTGAAAACTATAGCTGATAGGAAAAAACTAGTGCCATAATTGGATTCAGCACCCCAATTGTTCTTTAAATCAACTTTAAAAGCTCCGGCACCAAAAACACTGTTGGCCTGTGTTATCTACCAAATGGCTGGTACTGCGGCTTTTGACGTAGGATCACCAACACATCAGAATGGAAATTTCCGAGCAAATGTCGTCCCATTTTAAGATTTTCAGCGCCGGATTGTGACCACAGATTAAACTTGGGTATTACACCCTAGAGACGAAACAGCAGTCAAAACAGTGTAAACACATTGATTAACCACCACCAAATCAATCAAAGAATTATTACTTATTAGTAACTAATTGCGAAAATTAGGCCACATCAAAATGAAATTTTCAGAATATTGATACGAAACAAAAACGATTTTTTTCAAGTGCGTTTGCCGATGCGAAATATTTCATTTCTGATTCTCGCCAAGTACTAAGTATGGATTTCAAACACTCAACTTTCATTTTTCCTTCACGTTCAAGAGTTTTTAGTCATCCTAATAAAAAGTCTCATCGCTGAAAATTTAGCAGTTATGATGAATAATAAATAAATTTTCGTCATCACTGCTAAATGATTTTGTTTACTCCCCTAAGATTGACTCCAAAGATGAGATATAGATATATTTCCTATTGACTCTTAAAAGAGCGCCTGTATTATAGCAGTTTCATAAAGTTATGAATTTTGAAAAGGAATTAATGAGATAACGGAAAATATTTTTCAAGCGTTTCCTAAATAAAATTTCCACTCGACCGATGCGAATTTCCACATCCACTCATCTGTATATCTAATCCTATAAAACCACCAAATAAGTATGTGCCACATAAATCAACAATGGAAATAAATTTAAGGGATTAGATGAAGGATGGGAACTTTTTTAAAGTTGTTGATTTCACATAATGTCCGGGGAAAAACGGTTGTCATAAATTTCTTGTTTCTGTCAACCCTTAACTCTAATTCAATATCCTTGCCCCGATCGAAAACGTAAATTGAGCTGGCAATAATTGATTGCACTTCAGATATGAACCTAATTTATTATCACTTGTGTTCTCTGTTTGCACATCGTGAAACAAATACCGTTCGTCTGTCCTCTCATCACTCGGAAACGGTTCACTGGATTTTATGCAATTTCCACGGGACGATGGCTCATTGATCGGACGGGGTTTAAAAGTAGCACAAAACTACGGAATGAATCCAGGGTTATTGAGCACAAATAAATTATGCGATAAGAGTCATATCAAAGAGTAGCAAACGGATATCTCTACTGGATACCCTATCAATCCAGAGAGATTTAAAATTATCATCATTGGTAATCTAAACATTAAAGCTAGGTTTTTGACGGCGGCTAAAGAGTTCTACGATGGTGAGTCAAATGAAAAAACCTTAAAAATATTTAATTTTTCATCTCTAAATTTCTTGAAAACTAAAAGTTCTCATTCATACAATTAAAATTCATCTTGGCGTACAATAGAAGTGGTTCAACGCTTCGGAAGTCCACGGATACCTCTAGATAAACCATGGCTTTAACTACTCTAGAAGTCTCCGCCGTCACAACACGGTGTGTGACATTTCTGTACTTTCATTCTTTAATGAATTAAGACATATTTAACCCCCCTTACTAATTAATAAACGAATGAAATATCATTGTTGCTTTATGGCGCATGTTGAAAGTAGCGCGGCCATTTTTAGTCCATTATTCCGCCGTATTGTTGTGTTCTGGTGTCGTACTGCCGTTTGTAGACCACTCGTCAGCCCATGGCTATTACTCTGGGAAACGAACATCGGCATTGACACGATGTTTTGAAATTTTAGCGCAGTTTTTAGACATTCACTTGATTCACCCCCTTTTCTCTTATTTACTAGCTGAACCTAACTACACCCTTATCCTTTGTGTGCCGTATATAATTTATTTCTTCAGCTTCATTTAACCATTTTTTTAAATTCAGTCTCCTTTACCTTGTGCAGTCTAAAACGTTTTATTTTTTCCATGTTACCCAATAGTATTCCTTCAATCAGGGCCTTTAACAGCCAGTTGCTTCCAATATCTCCTTCGCCAAGTTTCACTACCTCATAATTTTCCCCAGCAACTTCCATTCACTCCTCCCCTACTCAAACCAAACTTCCTGGTTCTGCTCTCTCCCGGTCAAAACTATTTTCTTCAAATACAATATTGAGATCCTTTATTCATTTCTACCTTAGGTCGCTAATTTAAGTCCTTGTCATCAATCCCCTCCCTCTTTGCAAATTCCTCTTCATTGAACGCAATTCTTTTCATTCTTACCCTCACTGATACTCACATTTTCTTACAAAATAGTTCTCAAATATGCAAACCTTCACACATTTTTAAATAGAATTACTTTCCGATTCGTGGTATTCATCTCCATTCCATCCTTATCACATTCACACTGTTATTGCCTATTGATTGCGGTTTGGTGAAATGCCTACAGCATTTAGATACATTTGTAGACACCAGCGCAAAAAGAAAGATCAGATACTCATGCTAACTATAATTCATATATTGCCATTTTTCATCGCTATTTCCATGAGCTATATATCTATCTGTACTTCACTTTTCCTATGCATCTGTCCCTTGGCCTCCCATTGGATATTTCAATCTCTCATTTAGCGCGCCCCCAACCAGGTATTGTAAACAATCATCCTTTCAAGAGGGGAGAAATTATTTCACCTGTAGACCACCACCTCCTTTACAGAAACGGCATAGATAATTCATAGTTTGAAATGTTTAGTTTTTTACAGCGCACTAAAAATTAATTCATTATCTCCTCGATTAATAATTAATTGCAATTTTTTTACATATTTCATCGATCAATAAGATGGTGAAACTTTTTTCTAGAATGTCTAACGGGGAAGTAAGAAAACTAGAAGTTCCTTCCTTTATTTCGATGAAGGGTATAAGGATTTACCGGTTTAACGGTACCCCAAATTTCGGGATGGCAGGGGTTGGGGTTTCATTCCTGTCTGATTATGACACCGGTAAATTTATTTTTTCTCAAATAGCATTTGATACCTAGACATATTTTAGAACAACAGAACCAAGACCTTCGGTAGGTATCAGTTGAGACGGTGGATGAATGCCAATTTACTCCAGCTAACCTATAATGGTGAAAGGTTAGCGAAACTCACATTAAGAGTCCTTAAATTCCATTTAATTTTACGTGTTAGGCCATAGCTCAGAGTCGCAGTTGAAAATTGTCAACTTAATTCATTTGACTTTAACTATTTCGTACAATTGTAAAACATTCTCCGACTTTGAATAGCTTTAAATGCTTGCTGGAAGACTTACATAATGGTAGAGAAAACTGTTAAAAGGAGGGGAGAATATAGAAACAATTTAACCGTTACTTTTTGGTAGGTTATGCCGCAACTTTGACCAATAACGAAATTCATTCTCAATTCATAGACTTATGAATCAGGGAGACTAATCTATGCACAATATTGCTCTTCTTGAGCGTACAAAAATAGCAAAAATCTTTGTCATCGAGGTGATAGTGCAGCAAATTTTTTAGTGGCCTACTTATTCGCTTGTTTTTCAAACAACTCTTATCGTGTACATGTACGGAAAACCCGACTCATGCTGATGGAGAACCTACTGAAAATTAAAAAAAAATGGTTGCATCTGTAAACATATAGAAGAGAAGAATAAAGGGAAAATTAGAACGTTGCGAAAATAAAAGAGAATGCATCGTAAAGAAGGAAAAGTGAACACCATGGCCTAATAAAGATGTACTGAATATGCACATGTAATAGGACTAGCTTTGGAAAAGAATGAACAGGGATTTCAGTCAACATCCTTCGGTTTGATGGAATAATGATTGTCACTGAATAATCGCTGTTGCCTTCTTCATATAGGATGTATAAATTCTCTGCTCTGATGGATGGTGCACGCCTGTTGTGGATTCCTCCCATGCAGCCGACACGCTGTGGCGGTGGCTTTCAGGCCGTGTATGTGTCAACCTTTATGATGTCGAAGTCTTATATCACGAAACTTTCGGCGACCACTAGGGGGTTCGAGATAGAGGGGGGATTGTGAGGGGGAGGTGCCACGGGGGATGGGGTGTGGCCGTCGTGGCACACGCGACACCCCCTCGAGCGCGGTCACCCGTCTCATGGCCGACTGGCACATTGAGCATCAGGGGATTATGAATGAAAGGACAAGGGTCGCCGCGTTCCGACTTCATGAAGGAACCGCCAACTGAGCACACGTCCGCCTCCTCCCAGAGGAGTCGGGGGGGAGCAGTGAAGGCTGGCTACCCCTCTCGGCCCTGGACCGATGAGGGAGGGGGTCGTGTTTACGCAGCGGCCACCCCCCGACCGCACGCGCACCTCCCTCCAATCATCTGCCCCACCCTCGCGGGGGGCGTCAAATCTCACCTCACCCCGCCGTCTGGGGCGGGAGGGGGAGGGGAGAGGGTACGGGGATCCCTCCCCCCGTCCTCCAGGGTACGCACAGGGCGATCGTTCTTCACTTGTCTCGAGGGAATGCTCTTCCTCGAAGCCGTGAAGGGTCCATGGGAGCTGACATTTATCGGTTTGGAGCGGAGAAAGGGTGGAGGTGAAGGGGTAGAGGCAGCAGGGGAAGGGAAGGGACGGAGGACGTTTAGTTGAAGTTCCTGCTGGGGGAAAGGCCATAATGTGAAATGGCTGACGCTTTCGAAAGTAAATCGATGTTTCCCAAGTTTGTATAAATATCAAAATTATGTTTAAAGTCCCCAGGAGAACTAACATATGGAAAAAATATGAAGGAGAAAATAAATGTTGGTCTCAAAGCCATAATCCAATCATATTGAGAGAAATGATAGCAGCACTGAATAAATAAACTTGGTATTTTTACACAAAAAAGCATTATTAAAATATTAGCGGCTTCGACGCATAGGTGACATCATCAGGTCCAAATATATCATGATTTCGCCCATGCGTCGAAAAGGTAAGTTTACAATAAAGGTTTTTGTGTGTAAAACTACAAAGTTTATTTATTCTCTGATAATGAATTTTCACAAAGTAGAGCCTCAAACCATCGAATTCACATGATAGGAATTTCACACTTATGGTCGAACTTGTTTGAAGCACCCCAAACACTAATCTCTCGTAGTCCGGGATCTGCTTCTTCCTTTCGCTCGGACTGCATTACATTCTCCACGATATCTCGGTGGTATGTTTGATAACCTTTTATATTAATGTAACTTACACTTCTTGGATGTCTTTCACCCCTTCGTTATCACGAAGAGTTTTAAATAGTGGATCATTTTGGCTCAAATTACAAAGGAATAAATTATCCTTTATCTGCATTAGCATATATTTTCTAACTTTAAGGAGTTTGCGTAGAAATGTCGGGTGCATGTCATTTTAATAAAATATTCTGTGTTTGTAGTTCTAAATGAACACTAAAATGGCGATAATTGAAAAGGATCTTACAATGCTAGTTCTCATATGAATTAAAAACGAAGGTCCAAGATTTTATACATGATCTTATGGCAGTGGAAGGCTACGGCCAGAATAATAATGGATTTATAATTAATGAATTCGTGTCGTTTACTAAATAAACTGATATCATGTGAGCAACTATAGAATAGTTGTAATAGTGTTAGTAAAACAATATCTACTCGCTTTTGTTCCAATGATATTGATTCATTTGTCAGATAAACAGCCGCGAGCACAGAGTTTCCAAAATTTGACACCTTTAAAATTAACCCAATATTAATTTCAATACAATTTTAAAAAGTTTAAATTAGCTGAGATCCTTAAAACCTGCATATTCACCAAGTATCTGTTTACGAAATACACATGAGAGAGCATTATAATAATTAACATGTATCGTTAATTCATTAAGCTGATTCGTGCAGTCACGATGGAGCCTCCTCTTAAGTGTCTTATTGTACTTCAAAATCTTAATATCTGCCTCTAATAATGTAATAATGGTGACTTGAAGAAATATAGAGGAATAGAGTGATACTTAAGACGGAAGGGAAGTAAGACCAAAACGACAGTACAGTTGAATAATCTTCAAAATAAAGTAATAAAAAATGGCCTTACCTTGCTTTATGAAGCTAAATGTGCTTTCTCAATGTACAATGAACTGTACTTATTTGAAAAAATAGCGAGATAATAAAGAATTCGTTTATAAATTACGATGGCATACGTAACTATGGTATGAAGGAAAGTGAAACGACGGAACAAACGGCTCGTAAATATATGGTACGTAATTTTATTTCGGCGTAATTATCAGGCATTAGGAAACAAAATCATGGAACGCAAGGTTTGCAGTTATGGTTGATAAATGCCTGAAAACTCAAGAAACTTAATAATCAATGATTATTGCAATCCTAAAATATATGGAAAATACGTGGTATTGTACAATGGAAAATTGTGGCATCGTTAATTAGATTCAGTGATGGATAATGTGCTAAGATATTTTGAATGAGGAAAGAAAAATATAAATTTTGGAAATATGTAAATATCCTTACAATCCATCCCAATCAATCCTGCGAGTGCGAAGTGGATGTTTGGATGATCGGTGCGGTGCACATCACCGCAAATGGCGGCTGCTGAGCACCGGAAGGTCAAGGGGACGAGATCGGCCCGTCAGCCAATGAGAATTCCTTTGGCGTGCGCCTCGTGTGCTGGCGATCGGTATTTGTTTTGCCTCTCGCCGCGGGTCATCGCAGCGCACCCCTTCGATGCCAAGCGGCCCACGCACAGGTGGCGGCGGGGCGGACGGGCCGCTTTCTCCAGCGGTCAACGCGGCCGTCCGCTCGGCGGATCGCTCGCTACAGTGCGGCTCGCCTCACTATGTTCCCCGATTCCAGGGCCCCATTATTGCATTCCCGGCCCGATCCATATCAGGCGAGGCAGAGAGGTCACTCGGCCAGCCGCAATTCGTCCCTGCGTACTCTCTTTAATTTCAAGTTATACTACCTGCCTATTTAAACGTAGATCATGGGTGATCCTTCACGAATATTTATTCCAAAGCGTTGCTAAAATATTCCTCTTCATTTGCCTCTCAACACAACATTTCTTTTTACTTTTATTCGTGACTCCTGTGTACCTCCATGCCATCTAAGAAACCTATTCCCTTCCTTCCTTTATCCTGCCAACCAAACGCCTCCCTTCTACCAAGGTATTCAACGGTCACATATTTCTTCACATACCGTTATTTTGCGCTCTTTTGAATTAGGATCAACATGAAATATTATGACAAAACTCATATATCATAAATACAGACTGCGTGTGTGTTAAAATATCTTCTCCTTTCCATTATTTTTCCATGAGGTTTTTATGAATCCTGAGTGAATATTATTAATTCCTAATGCCTTTTTCAACTTTACCTCTGCTTGTCCTTTTCTTGTATCGCTAGCTTTGTAAGGCCCTGGACCCAAACTAAGTCGTAATCCCTTTATTTTTCTAAAACAACTGGCTCTCCTGTGTATTCTGTCCACCTCCCCTGAATCTCTGCTGTCTCTACATCTTAATAACTTCCGTGTCTATCTGTTATGGTATGCATGATTTTTTATTTCTACACCCTGACAATTCACATACTTGTTCATGTAACGCTTCTATTATTTTTAGGTAATCTACCGGTAAAGGTAGGTTTTTTGATGGATACAACTATAAAATAAACATTTTGTGACTCCCCACCAAGAAAACTAATCTATATCAGGTCCCTCTTCATCTCTGTGTACTTCTTTCCTCCCTTCATCCCGTCCAACATCCCTATCCTGTTCCTGCCCTTACCTCGCTTGCCCAACATTCTCCCCTCTATTACCTTCTTCAACATCCCACTACCGCTCAATGTAACGCTTCCACTTTTCATTATCTTCTTCAATATTATAACATTGGTTTTTCACCATATCAACATCAGTATTATCCTAACATTGGTTTACTCCAACCTTCCATTCTTGTCTGCACAGTATTGATTCCTTCATCTCTCTTCATTATGACTTACACTTCTCCTTCTTCCTGAAATTTCTCCATGTCCCCTCATTGATCTTTCCAGCACATTTACTTGACCAATTAGTTACTCGCCAATGTTTATCATCAAACTATCTGTACAATCTTCCTTCCATTTACTTTTATTTTGTTTTGCATTTTCTTCTTTCATCCATCCTCTTGAGCCCTAATCCATGGATTCTTAATAATTTCATTTTCTAACATTTCAATATCCTTGTCTGCTTTCTATATCGTTCTGAACAACCACCCAATTTTCCAAAACCGTTTTCATTCCCCTGCCTTCATTTAAACGTTTATTACATGTTTCCTGCTCTCCTTCATTTTTACTGCGGTTAAATATTCAAGATTCTGCAATGGAGTTTTCGAATGCCTCCTAATATTCATGAATTTTAAATTTTACTTCAAGTCAACTAAATTATGGTCCTACCGACCAAACCCAAATATATCTGAATCAATCTCTGCCATGAGTATCTCAATTACTTCTTTTAAATATAATCAGAGGCCAACACAGTCACGAGAGGAAGATTCCTTCGAAAACTGTCAAGGAATAAACCTTTGCAATCCCGTCGGTCTACACACTGCTAATCAAAGGGAGAGGAATTGCCGCCGGGGGAGCATAATGGGCTTTTTATCTCAACTTCTTACAGCATCTAGAGAATGTGAATAATTTGAATTTGCCATCGGCACGTCCCTACCATGGCAGCATTACTAATTGGCCAGAGCTCCAAAAAGAACCCATAAGGACCATTTTGACGAAGAAGGAAATACAAACGTGCCAATAAAGTGTCATCCATCAACTGAGACAATGGTTTTCAATTTGGGAGACAAATTGTCTGTTGGGAAATTTATCTCCTAGACGTTTTTCTCCCAAAGTGCCTTCCAATTAAACTTCTATTCGACCCCAGACAACTGACAGCTCCACAATTAACATCTCCTCTTAGTTAACCGACCCAAAATTTCGCCAAAATTGAAGGGAAGGCAACACTCTTGACCTCATTAGTTTGTGCTGAAAATTGTTGATTCAAAGAGCACTAGGTGATCGAAGAATAAACAACGCTCGCATCCACAGGCTCGCCTCCATGGAAACGCGCAAACGAAATATTCGAACCGTCTCAGTCCATCAAGGATTGTCGTCATCCACCCACTCCCCGGCCCCTTCGCCCGCCACTTCCAAGGGAATCGTCTCCCGGACTCCATCGTCAGACTTGCCCCTCGAAGCCCTGCCAGCGCACCGATATCCTTCCTCTCCACACCTGTCCCTGGCACCCGTGTGTTTGTCGTTCATTTTCGAGAAGCCGGGTGTAAATTGAGATGGCGCCCTCTTCGTCGATCACAAATGATGCGCCCCCGAAACGCTAACTCGTTCCGACTCCCCGCGTTTGGATTCGCCTTCAAGTACTCATGTCTATCAATTTTAGTCGTTCGCAGGGCGGTGAACGTCGTGCTAATTTTCCTTTAGAATTTCTTTGTCAACTGCGCTGACGGTATGCAATCACCTACAGGTAAAAACCTTTTGAAGTTAATTTTTTTAAAAGCGACTATTATACTATCAAGTTTTCATTAAAATGAGCTGTCGACATTGTAAAACTTCCCGTGGCTGATACCTATTCACGGTGGAGGACTGTTTGAAATTAAACATGCAAAATTCCCAATCAATATACTATATTTTGAGGAAGTTAATCATTGTATTTTGGGAAGATGTTTGAATGTAGTGTGGTATCAAACGAAATTGGATTGGAATAACGTATTACAATTGTAATTAGAGCTCTTTAGATGGGCTGTGGTCATGGACATGAAAACTTCATGTCATCATAATTGAAAAAGAAAAAACTGTTCTCACAATGTGTGACTGCAAATCTGCTTAAAAAAAGCGATATTTATGAAAACTTGTGTAAATATTTTTTCATAGGCTCTTAATATGGGCTCCGTCCTTCACGAACCCTCAGATATAAGGAGGCAGATATTTTTACGATTATGGAACTCGAATTATTCCATCACGGAAATTATAAGGAGTGAAATAAAACCGTTCTTCCGAGGGTCACAACAAACATTATCACCAAGAGACACGTGCTTTGAAATTGATTGTTTGAGGCACTACTTTGTGAAAATTCATTTTCGCTGAATAAATAAAACTGGATATTTTTTCATACACAAAATTGTGAAAAAACACAAAGTTATGGGTATTCAGTGAGACATGTACTTCTTGAAATTATATTTAAAATTCAGCATTAGTACTAAATTACACACTTTCGGGTAAAAACATGTAAATAAGTATAAGTAATAGTAAGATTTTCATTGGCGATTGGATTGTATTCGCAACATATGTTCACCTTCCTCTTTTCCCCTCGATGACGTTTCCATTGTAAAATTTGACGCCAGAGACGACCCAAGGCCGAGTATAACGTACTCCAGTACGCTCTTTCATGGATCTAGGATATTCAGGGATGTTTTTCTGTCAGAGATACAATCCACCTTCCTTTTTCATTTTCTAAATGAAGATGACTTATTGTGTGTGGAGCGTGAAACGAAGAAACCCGAATGAAGGATCGGCCGGCGAATTAATTCTCACGAACTGAATAGAGAGATGGACATGTCTGATTTCAAATCCAAATGATGCGTCTTGGTATGCATGTTAAACACACCATGCGACATATTCCGATTTTTAGCCCTTCAAGATTTATCGCAGGTGACATAGGGAGAGTAAATTTTCCTCCCTCACGAATATCTCCATGCTTGAAATTTACTTGGCAAGCTGCTTAAGCCATAGTAAAACAGCCTTTGAGTCCACGATGTGGTTTGGTTTTGTAGAAGCTGTTTCTTAAATAAATAGAGAGAAATAAGTAGCTTATCCACTCTTAAATATTAGTTATTCAATTTTGGGGTT
Organism: Hetaerina titia; assembly: GCA_037158775.1. Lineage (NCBI taxonomy): Eukaryota > Metazoa > Arthropoda > Insecta > Odonata > Calopterygidae > Hetaerina > Hetaerina titia. Next base: position 97,408,645 of record CM073775.1, on the reverse strand, counting down.
AATGGCAACAATTAGGATTCCATTAAAAGTACTGGAACCATAGGTTGGACGTTATTGTATTGATAATTATGAGTACGGAACTCATTTATGGTATAAAAGTGAGTCTTAAACTGTAGTAGCAATACTAAACTTTTGATGCTTCAGACTGTGAGCACATGAATATGAAATATGTGGTGTTTTTTGCATTGGAAGGTCAAATTAATGCTGGCGGTAAGAACTAACTGGTATTCTTTAGACGTTCGACTAAGCATTCAATGCATCACATAAGTTACCTCCATTCCGGAACTCCCACCCAGCTCCGAACTTATATCCTCCGCTCCAAGAGAGAATTAATACAGTATTGGTTTCATGATAACACCAAACTTTTTCACTTAGCTCAGAGACTAAATTCGAGCGTTCGAATCAACTGAAGCATTACGAAAATGGCATCACGGTTTCCCATAGCTCTCCCGTTCTGCCACAATTGGTCACATGTGGATGATCAGCGTCACACACTCCCGCCTACAACCGCAGGTGTGTGACGTAATGTATGGAAGACCCCTTTCTGAATTCCGACCCGAATGTTTGTGGTGAGCAAGGTGGAAACAAGTTGAACGTGGGGCTGCGAGCGAGAAGGGGCGGCGGGCGAAAGAAATAGCGATCCTCTTCCCCTCGGCCGCCGAGGGGCGGGAACGCACCGCCGTGATCCCTAGCGCATTAATCAGCCAACCCTAGCCAGTCTCCACGCCCCCCCACCCCGCGCCCCGTGCCGGCGAGCCCAAGAAGAACCCTTTCCCCTCCTGAACCCTAGGGAAAGTCCCGTCAGATGGGAACAAACACACCTCGACTAGCGGCAATAAATATCCAAAACCTTTCTCCTGCTTTCTGCGGTTCAATAAGGGTTTTAAGAAAAAAAAGAAAAGCGGTTTCCAGGAGCCTCAACCCTCGCGCAATCTCGCCGTCCGTCAGTTGTTGCTTCTAAGCATCCATCCCCCTCCCCGATCCTCCCTTCCCTCCCAGCAACCTCCCTCCGCTCTCCTCCCGACTGCCCGCCAAAAAGAGATTCATCAATCCCGCCTCCACGCAGTGCTAAGTATACAATCACCCCACCATGCAGCGCCACTTGTCCGTTCACTAATTCAGAGAACCCGCGTGCGATAGCCTCCGCCTTTCAAATACTTCATCACTTACGCCAAGGCATCACTCGGCTGCTAAACAGGTCACCTTTTCTACTTTTTCTTTTGTCATCTCAAAAAGTAGGATTTGGCATCATCATCAATATTTGTAGTTTCAAAGTTATGATTTAATTACTCTACATGTGTTGTTAATGTTATTGATTTCTTCATTTCTATTACAGTGACATAATAATATGTATATCATGTGAAAAATAATTGCTACAGTGTATATGTATCTTACATCTAATTAATAGGGTTTTCGCAGGTTTTTCGCACCCCCCTTCTCTTCGTGGTTATTTTCCTGCGTAGGATTTTACGGTGAGCCACGCTGTCCCTTGCTTTTCCCACAAACCTCTTTCTTTGCCTTTCTATTTTATTGTTTTCTTTCTCCACTGTAATTCATTTTGAGTAGGTGTAGGTGCATATCAATTTATATATGTACATGTATAAATGGATGTACACATTTGTTAAGACATGCGTATCTGTGTGTAATGCACCTTTCTGTCTATATGTATTTAAGTGTATGAACGTGTACAGGATAAATGAAAGAGAGACAATTTGATCTCTATTTCGCCCAAATAAATACCTCTATCTCCCACTTTAAAGTAGATATTTTTCCTGTTCAGTACATATTCAGTGAATAGTTAAAAATGACGATGCTTGGGAAGATTTATGGAAGGAGATATGGAAAGATAAAGTTTCAAGGGAAAAAACGATAACAGATGTAATATTAAAATAAGAACGCAATAAACAACTAAAAAAGATATTTTTTTAAATAGAAGTATTGTTGAATGGAACCAGCTGCCTGCAGGGTTGTTTGAGCCCTTTACACTAAATTTTAGGAGATTTAAGAATAGATGAAAAGCAGCGACAGGACAAAGGACTGGGGAATTAACGCCCTTGGTCGCTTATTAATATATTACATTATTTTTTAGAATATTGTTCTGTGCTTGATGTGGACGGCATGATAAGTTGGATTGCAAAAGTGTGAGGTGTCATAAGGATGCGTAATTTTGGACGTGGTATGATGTAAAAACAGTGCGCGATTTTGGGCGGAGTTTGATGTTCAACGGTGCTTTACTTTGTGTGCTGTGAACCTGGGGCGTACTTTATGCGTTGGCATAGGTACGGCTGGAAATTTCGACAATCTTTAAGTGACATTGTTTTTAAAGCATTTTGTTCCACATATGTTTGTCTTATGGTGCATTATAAGGGGGCATCACTAGAGCGTTGCCAGCGGGCTATTTGCTTAAATGTAAAGAAATGTAGGTAATGATAATAATATCTGACACTTCAGTAGAAAATTAAAATCACAACTCAAGGTTTACTGGAAAATAGTCGAAAAAATATATGCACGCAAACTCAAAAGATAAGAAAAGTAGGGTTTCCGAATCCGAAGGAATAGTCCCCGGAAAACAAAGCACTAAAGCCAATAAGACCCCCGTGAAAGCTTCTGCGGAGGGAAGGGATTGAGATTCAAATCTTCCGGCGTTTCTTTCGTGCGAGTCCATTTCTTGGGACAAGACAATCCTCCTGGCAAAAGGATCCATGTGTTAGAAATTTCGGAAGATTTAAATTTTCAAGCCAATAAGATGTTAATACATTCATTTAGTATTTTTTTAAGGGTGTGCGACAAAGATGAGTTTCCTTACTGATTACATGGAGTGGAGGGCATTCCTTGAAATATGATTTGGAAAAGTCAACCGCCTTTCTATATAGTTTCTTCTGCCTTGAATGCACGGAGTATGCACGTCACGGAGTGTACACGAAAACCTTGGGATACACGTTTTGTAGTTGGTACGTGGTTTATTTGAAATGAGATAGCACGACCCCTGTACATATGCAGTGCCCACGTTCCAGCCATGTCCACATGGTTTCGTTTGTCTTGATTGCGATACAAACAATGCATCACACCATATAAATCTCATGCATAAAACAAATCCTAGACTGCACGCAAATAATTTGTTGTCGAGATTGCTAACCGAGAGAAACGATGCTCACGCCACCGCGACGGGACAGACGGAACATTATGGAAGATCATCAAGAACTCAATGCGTCAATGACAAAGCGCAACGATGTTGGCCTTACACACAACGCAAAAAAAATGTCGAAATTTGTGGAAATTGAAAAATGTTTCAATTTTTGGAAAAAAGGCCATACCCACCCGAACGCATACTGAATTGGGAACACCGCAATGGAATGCGTTGACTCGATTAAATTCTTAGGCGTTACCCTCACTCACGATCTTTCCTGGGCGTAACACATACGGAGAATATGTGAAATAGCTAACAAAAAATTAGGATTTATTAGAAGAGTACTTGATAAATGTGATGAAAAGGTCAAAAAGAAATGCTATGTGTTGTCATTTAGGCCTCAATTAGAATATGCTGCAAGTATATGGGATCCTCACGAAGTTGGATTAATTGCCGAATTGGATCGCATGCTACGTAGAGGAGCTAGATTTGTAAAACGTTGTTTTGATAAACTCAATAGAGAATCCAAAATACTAGAGGGGCTAGACTGGGAATCACTCACGGAGCGAATTTTAAATTACAGATTGAAGCACTTGCATAACTTGGAAGGAAGTCTTTTTTAGCAGTGATGTTGAAAATGTATTTTTACCCCTAATCGTACTACGGTAGGAGAGATCATGCTAATAAAATTAAAGAGATTAAATGTAGAACATATAGATTTGGAATGTCATTTTTTCCACGAACGATAGGGGATCATAATAATAACATAGTTAGGCCACGGTAGAATCATGTTCAGGTAAAATTAATTTGTTGTGTATTCACCCCCTGCCACACGCCTTGGCAGTGGCTGACAGGGTATATATTTATACAAACGCATGGATTTTATCCATCAATTCATCAGTTCCAGAGTGGACAGCTCGAAGGGAGCTAGCCTTAAGTTTGAAAGTATTCGGAATTTCCAAATTCGCGTAGCCATTTTCAAAAGATTAGTGCGTTTGGTATGGCATTGGCGGCATGGTATTTTCAATCACAGTAGTTCCAACATATTAAAAATATGCAAGTATCCAAATTTGGCCAAATGTTGCGAAAATCATCTCACATAGATTTTAAAATTTAATAATTATTATTAAACTTTCAAATCAAATTCGTGTAAGTAATTAGTATTTAAACTTAAATTAATTGTCAAACGTTTTAATTTCTGACATCAACCAAATGTGAATCGTTGAGCAGAACCTTTATCAAAAATTTTGTTTTTTTTCCAACTTCTGTTCACTGCTAATAGCATTCAGATTAATATGTTTTTATTTCAAGTCTTTGTTCCATTTCATAGGCAAACATTAAGTAAAACGATTAATTAGAAAAGATAAGACAGTACGTTTCACAACAATGTGCATAATCTAAAAAAATGACCACTCAGACAATATAAAGCATGCGTATAAATAAACCCCTTATTCCGACAAACTTGAATAAACCTATTTTAACACGTAACTCGACAGCCAAACGTCCCCCCATCTGTCAGTCTTCAGCATTTCATCGTCAATAAATATGCTCTGCATCCGACTCCTTTGCCTCCTATGAATTTCTCCCAGCAACCCTCTCTCCTCCCTGATCATTCCCGATTTGTTTTCCTATCCAATAATTTTAGTGTCCAAGCCGCGGATTGGCAAAATGTCACCATAATAAACGAAGTAGCGTAACAAAATTATGAGTGAAAATAAGGTGGGAATCATTCACGGAGCGAAGGTTAAATTATCAATTAAATCTCTTGCAAAAATTAGAAGGATATTTCCTTAGTGATAATGTTGAACATTTTCCATTAGCCCCATCGTACTAAGGTAGGAGAGATCACGTTAATAAAATAAGATAGATTAAGTGTAAAACAGATTGATTTAAGATTTCATTTTTCCAACGACCGATCAGGGACCAGAATAACGTTATCGGACCGTACTTGAGGAAGATAATATTTTGCATAAAAAGTAGTTTAGAGTGTGGTCATCCTCTGCCACACATCCTATCCGTGGCTTACAAGATACCATGTATGAATGAAAATAAAAACCACTCGCCATACCAAATTTTAACCAGTCTCTTCTTATCATCCATACTCATCCCTGTCACCACTCCCTTCTGTTCGTGAAAGCTTCTTTCCAAAAGCCCTTTTTCTCAATTTTTTCTTTTTTCCATGATAGGTCTTATGCTCCACCTTATATAATATATTCCCCCTATCTTAACGTTTAATTGTCTCTCTCTCTCGACACCCTGATGACCTTTGTCTCGTTTACACTGATTCTCATTCTAAGTATCACACTGATTTCATAATGTGCGCATCATCAGTTTTAACCCTTTGACAGACTGGCTAACAAAAGATGATCGGCCACATAACTAACAGATTTTATGAATTCCACTCCAAATCCGATTCCCATCTCCAGTTTCTATCTCATTTGGATAATTTTAACCAAAGAAAAGTAGTGAAAGCCAACCGTGTTCAATGAAAAACTCAACTGAACTCTCCAAAATTCGTTAAAACGTTTCAGCAACCTGATCATGTTATGCTATAACGAAACCTGGGTCGTGAAAATAAAAAGTTTATGTGGAAAAACAAAGTGGAAAAATAAGCAGACTGATCCTGGATCACCTCAACCCCCTCACCTTATACCATCGAACCCTACCTGACATACTGACCCCAATAACCTCAATCCAAACACACCCACCGTCCATTAATCACTTTCCTAACTATTCCAACTTGTTTAAAAATCCATTGAACAAACACTACTACATTAACAACATAATAATAATGATAAATTAATCAATAAAAAATAATGAAGCAAATAAAAAGAAATACAAATAAAATTTTAAAAACACTCCATATGGAGTAAATTCCTAAGAAACCAAGATCACCGGACTCATCTATTAACTCTTCCAAATGCACTCGATGCCTCCAGTGGAACCTGGTTCCGGGGGATTAGTAAAAGAAACACTAACTTTGCTCTGGCTGGCTGAGTCCTTGGATCCACTGACTCACTTCGAACGTCTCTATGCCTGCTTTCGATTTCCAGGTTAAACTACAACCCTAACAGTAAGTACTGGACGAGAAAGAGTAGCTAGCCTGAGCATTATAAAACTCGTTTGAAGAGGGGAGCGGGGTAGACGCTGAGGATATGATGCTCGTATATATGGAGCTAATGAATTTTTTGAACACTGCAGGATTACTATTTGTCACGCCATGCACGTTTAGCGTTTATTATGAATCATTCATGTGGATTATCTCACCCCTTCTAGAAATATACGCGGCAACACGTCAAGTTGAAATCTTACTTTTTCTTTGTGGAATGAAAGAAAACACTCGGTCACTTTTAGGTCCGTTTTGAGACTTGCACATGCGGTGACGTGATGTTTAATGACGCCGTTAGCATGCAAATAATCTCGTCTGCACGGCATTATATTTTGCTTTTGACACGATTAGGTTTAACCTGAGGTTTAGAAATAGATAAAGAAAACATTAACACTGCATATTTTACATTTATCTCTAAACATTTTCGGAGTTTGGTGGAAGGTCCAACCGAGCCTCGTGGATGGTACATAATTAGCCGAATTTATTGTAAATTTAGTCTTTAAGCAGTCACGCAGCTTTGTATGTATATTAACGATGTCTGGTATATTAAGTAAGTTTCATGGCTACGACTAAGTAGAATTCTCACTGTCGCTGCTTTATAAAATGAAAACCGAAATGTTTAAGTGATAGATCTGCGCACAGTAATGGACTCCGTTTTAATTATGACATTATGAAAACATAGGATATGAATATAAGGAAATTCTCTCCCGGACAGTAGGATCTGCATCAGAGTTCTAGTTTATCAATACATCCACGCAGATACTTTTCCTTTTACAATGATATTCAAATGAGGAATCAAAATATCGAAATTGGATTAACTTGTATTTTACATCGATTGCCTCCAGGAATTCATCACCTTATGGCAATTGACACTAACGGCTCCCTCGTCATTGTTTAGTTAAGAGGCTTACTGGAAAGCCACATCTCACAATGTTGATTATTGTTGAAAAAGTGGAGACTGAATGGTCCGAAGGTGGGCTGAAAACTAATACACACATGCTTGTAGACCATACAAAAATGATCTTCAGAAGCACTCCAGGTGTCATGTGGAAGTAACATTCCTCCTCAAGACGCATGCGCAGGTTTGATATCGTTAATTTAATCCAGTGTACTTCTAGAAGCGGAAGTATAGAGACGTGTTCTAGTACTATGTCAACGGCCGTCCACACAGCTCGCGCGCAACTGGAGAGGCTCTGCGAGACCTGAAATTTTAACCGATTCCATACCCTCCTTATTCCCCCGATCTTGCACCTTGCAATTTTTATTTTTTTCCTCAACTCAAGAGACACCTCAAGGGTAATCATTACACCTCGGACGATGAGGTGAAGGCAGCTGTCAGCAAACAGCCCGCTGTGTAACTTGCGTTGAAATAGCACTAGAACACGTCTCCATACTTCCGCTGCTCAAAATATACAGAAAGAATGAAACGACCTCAAACCTGCGCATGCGTGTTGACGGGGAATATTACTTTTACAAGTCACCTGGAGTGTTTCTGAAGGTCATTTTTTTGTGGTTTACAAGCATGTGTGCAATAATTTTCAGCCTACCCTGGTAATTGAGGTAAGATTCAAAACGAAAACAAGGGATGAATTTATATTACTTGTTCAGTGAACCTCTCTAGCCGCAATACAACTCTTACGAGGCAAAAAAAGAGAACGGGAGATAAAAGCGCCAAAACGGATCCGTTTCCTCATCTTTGCCCCCCCCCGCCTCTGCCCCACACAATTTTTTACGACTCCTTGGCGTGACTTCTTTTTACTTTCAAATGTGAAGAAAAGAAAAAGATTGTGAATTTAAAGAATACAACTATCTACCTATCCGTGAAAGATCGTCCTGGATAAGCTGTTCAGAATGTTGAGCGAGGAGAGCGAAAAAACTGCGAAAAGGTTCCTTTTAAAGTTTTGATGAATGAATCCATTTCTCATCACCGTTTTCCATTATCTGATCGTCGCTTTCCTAAGATTTTCATACGCCTCCCTCTTAAATCTCCAATTCGGCAGCGACGGCAAATGAATGGGGTTTCCTTAAGGCGTCGCCTTTGAAGGGAAGAAAGGAAGAGGGAAGGGAGGAAGAAGGGAGGGAGGGAAAAACAACGCAACCTATCTATCTCTCCCCCGGGGAGATAGACCTCCACGGCGGCTAGCGAAGGCAGAGATTATTAAAAAAAATATGTCATAGTTTCATATAAACTCTTGAAGCCGGAAATTTTAGTTTTTCACCGTTGGGGGGGGGGTGGGAGTGTGCAAGGCGTGCTTGGAATGGGGAGGCGAGGGAGTAATCAATAGCGCACGCGACATTCTCCCTGTTCGCCGCAGCGTCGCCGTTCTCTTCAGACGTGCTCATCGCCCTATGTGAAATTTTGACACTCACCTTAACTCCCGGATGTCAAGTTTTAAGAGATCGACAGGAGCTAATTCATTTGGTTTCCATGAATTTTCATTTCATATCGGCGCCTTCTTTCACCTAAAAATTGACCTAACAAATTCAATTGAGAATCTGAAAATATTTGTGTCCATTAAGGTGAAGTAAATGTTAGTACGTTATGGAACACGTGGTTCTGGTAATTTTTAACGGTAACTCTCCACTGATAATATACAGGAAATTAATGCGTACAAGGTCTGTCCCAAAAGTAGTACGACTTATTTTATCCCGAATAGATGGACGAAGCGGCGGCGGTTTCTCTGCCAGGGTTTGAGGGAGGAGAGTCTCAGCAAAGGCTAAAGGCCGGTGGCAGTTGGATCCCACCCTTTTCGGAGTGAGGATCATTCGTTTGCGAAACCTCTATAACGTGATCTCGTTACGCTCTGTAATGAACCGGTTATTGGAAAAGCGCCAACCCATAAAATTTGGTTTGAAACTGGGTAGCTCTCGGATGAACAAAAGGAAACTCGCACGTGGATCTGCCAAGAGCTTCTCGACCATGTGAGTGAGGATGCAAATCTTTTAGACAATGATCCACCAGACAAACTTCTTCCCCTTCCCTCGCCTAAAATCCGTGCAGAAAGGACGTCACCACGGCCCGGTGGACGTGTTACAACAGACCATGACTAGAGATCTTAGCAGTATACCAAGCGCCGCCTCTCAGAAGCCGTACGAGGCTTGAAAAAACAGCCGACAGCGGTGTGTGGACGCACGAGGGTGCTCCCTCGAAGACTTTTAACTGAATGTATCAATTCAGGCAATACTGCTTTTTAATCGACTCTATCCTACCACCTTTGGTATAAACCATGTGTATTAGGACAACTTTTCAAAACGTAAATAAGAATGTCAGTTTGTGAAAATACTGGACTTCAAAAAAACAAGAAAGTGACGATTCTTAAGCGTGCCGCCAATTTTAAGTCTGTCATGTACATTTACTTCAGTTCGGTGGCGAAATTCGTCTTAGAACGGTCAGTGAGTCTCAGTTCACCTAACACTGCTAACAGATGTGTTGCGTCACTTTTTAAACCTATTGCACCACCAATTGTCTTCAGAGGTGTGTCTAATTCCGTCCGTTTGCTCAAATTACAAATTGATAGAATGTTTGACGAATATATTTAATTTTCCCTTACAATTAATCGTTTATTTTTGCCAGCTGCCTATATCAGTATCCTGAAATTCATCTTGATCTCAACAGAAAACATCACGTGAGTATATATTGCCTGAGCGGCAGAGGGAGTCGTGGAAATAAGTGCATATAATTATAAAGAAATAATTATAAAGGTTACATGAAAGAGTAAGCTTTTTATGCTGCTGTAAGTTTTTTATTTTTGTTTTTCTTGCGAAATTAAGATTGCATCCAAACCATATTTTTACGTTACTTGAATACCCGTGAAGAAGGCCAAGAAAACCACCTGGTTATGAATGAGACATACGTGTACGCTACGAATTTTGTTAGACAAACGGAAAATAAATGCGCACATTTAACAAGCATGGAACGAGGTATTGTTTTTTTTTGCAATTGACCACTCTCAACATGGCGTTAAGTACTTCATTTTGCATTGAAATTGATAAAGGTAAAATAAACTCCGTTTTCGCTCTTTATCGACTTGGACACACTTCTGTGATCCACTATAAAGGGAAGAGAAATGTGTCATCTGATGTTTGTATATATTCTTTTAAATAAGTACCCATCTTTGAATATTTTAATTAGAAATACTGAAAATGGAAACTCGAGGAAGTGGACATTGAAAAAACCTCATCTACATTCTGAAGCATTATATTTTTAAGAATAAATTAAGATTTTTTGAAAAACAGCAGTATTGTCTTTCAGCGGAATCCGGTTATATGGTCCTTTGCAGGTTTTTTCTTTAATTTTCAAGGTTTGGCAAAAGACGTTGAAAACGAGATTTGAACAATCGATTAATTCTCTATCAATAATAAAAAAGCTTTAAAATTGGAAACATTCAGACAGGGAGAAATTAATGCAAAAATCTACTCAAGCGGAGAAAGTGAGGCGCAGGGAATAAAATACGAGGAGTAGAAACCGCTTTAATCCCTCTCGGAAAAACCTCTTTAATCATCTCAGCCGCGATTTTTGTTCTCGGAGGAGTAGGCATTTGTTCTTGGTCAACTAAATCTTTGCTCCTATCTAATCCGCCCCTGAAATCACTCTTAATTGGGAGCACCATTTCTCACGGGAACTTCAACAGCGGTTTCATCGAAATACACCCCTTAAATTAACCCCTGTTCATATTACTTTTTTTCAATCAAATCTTATTAGACATACATATTTTCAATTTTAATTGTTTTCTTCCCCCGGGAAATTCTCTCACGAAGTGAAAGATTTGGGGAATGATAGATGGAGAGGGTATGGGGGGAGAGGGGATATAACGAAGAGGTCAGAGGAGGAAGGGGGGGTGAGAGATTTCGCGAGCATTTCATTCTTTTGCTTGCGCAGTGCAGGGGATGCAATTAGGACGCAAATACGGTAGAAAAACTGGGTCGGTGTAATAGATAGGAGCTGCGACAAATTGTCCATCAAGAGGCTCTATGTTGGGAGTGAGTTCAGCCCCAAGTTCTTCAAGGCTTGATGCGAGGACTGTGACAATGTGGAAGAAGGAACAGCGGCGGATAAGTCCTCTCGAGAAGTTGGGGTGAGTACAGAATTTCAATTACCAACATTTAGTAAAGCACGCGGAAAGTACCGAGAATTAGTAAGGACTTCGTGCATCAACTTTCTCGATTTATATCTACGTGTACACAATACCCCGAAAGCCGCCACGATGGCGATGGTGGGAGGTGTTAGGTCACCAGTCATGCATGAACAATTGCAATTATACCACCTCCACACATACATTAATTTGATCATGCACTCGAATAATTTGAATCACACGAAATAAAGTACTTGCACGCAACTATAATCAATAAAAGGATACGTACATTCAGATCATTCCGTAGAACAGTTAAACAGATGGGTCTATTAAATAAAAAGTATAACATGCAAGATATCGAGAAGCATATACGAGTACACTACCAATTCTAATTATCTCCTACGCGATTGCTGTCATTTTTATTCTGATATCTAATCGTACAAGGAAAAAAACGACATTTTTACGACATCTGTTCTACTATCCATCCTACTGAATTTAAATGCGTGATCTGATATACCATTACAAGTCGGAGCCAGTAATATGGCCATAACATACTCAGATACGTAACCGGCCTCAAATTTACGCAGTAAATGTCAACTAGTGACTCCAATTTTAATTCTTCCAACAGTGTCGTGACAATGCTACCTGTATCATAAAAACTTTTCACAAACCTAGCTGTCCTACGTTGCGCTCGATCTAGTTCAAAAATTAAGCCTAATTCATGAGATTCACGTACTTGCAGCATACTCAAGGTGTGGCCTAACTTACGTGAAATAACAGGGCTCCTAGACCCTTCATTACATATTCAAAATATCCTTTTTATGTATCCTAACTTTTTATTAGCGATTCCGCAAATTTGACAAATGTGTTTTCCCGAGACATATAAGTAGTTATATTATTAGGTAATCTACCAGTTAAGGTAGGTTTTTGGATGGACACAACTATCAAATAAACATTTTGTGACTCCCCACCTAGCAAACTAAGCTATATCAGGTCCCTCTTCATCTCGGTGTACTTCTTTCCTCCTTTCATCCCGTCCAACATCCCTATCCTGTTCCTACCCTTACCTCGCTTGCCCAACATTCTCCCCTCTATTACCCTCTTCAACATTCCACTACCGCTCAATACGCCCTTCATCCATTTTTCCTGCCTCCATAGGATTTCTCTCAACAAACCCCTCTCCTCACCCACCATCTCCAGTACTTCCTCATTTGTTTTCCTTTCGGTCCATTTCACCTTCTCCATTCTTCTCCACACCCACATTTCAAAGGCCTCCAATCTACGTCTATCCTCCTGCTTCAGCGACCACGTTTCCGCGCCGTACATAGCTACGCTCCATATCAGAGTTTTTACGAGTCTTGTCTTAACATCCCTACTCAACGTCCCCGTCATCAACTCCCTCCTCCTTGAGAAAGCCTCCTTGCCTAGCGCAATTCTTCTCCCTACGTCCCTACCACTTTGACCGTGTTGGTCCAAAACACTTCCGAGATATGTAAACTCTTCTACCTGCTCTATTTTTCCCCGCCTATTTAAATATTTAGCTTAGCCTTTTTCTTTCTGGAAAATCGCATAACCTTTGTTTTATTAATATTGATTCTCATCCCATATTTATCGCACTGAACCTCCAATTCACTCAACAATGCTTGCAACCCCTTGGCTGACTGAGCAACTAATGCTTGGTCATCAGCAAACCTAACCGATTTCACGAATTCCCCTCCGACTTTCATTCCTACCTCCAGTTCTTCCCATGCCTCTTTAATCATTCCCTCTACATATACGTTGAACAGTGCCGGTGACGATGGGTAACCCTGCCTTACACCTCTTCCTAATACTGCCCATCCGGACTCTCCATTCCCCACTCGCACCTGAGCAGTCTGAGACATGTATAGGTTGCGGATCAGTCTCCTGTCCCTCCAATCCATTCCTATTTTCTGCAATACACGCATTAATTTTTCCCAATTCACTCTATCAAACGCTTTTTCGAAATCTACAAAACAGGCAAAAACGTCCTGATTGTATTCTATATTCCTCTCGACTAGTGATCTCATTACTGCAATGGCATCACGCGTACCTCTTCCTTTCCTGAACCCAAACTGATCATCCCCTAAGTAATCATTTGTCTTACTCTCTATCCTTTTGTTGATGATCCTGAGAATAACTTTAGCTGCGTGGGATATCAAACTTATTGTTCTGTAATCCTCACATGACGAAGCCTTTGCCTTTTTTGGAATAGGAACTAACACCGATCTCACAAAATCTTCCGGCCAGATTCCTTCCTCATAGATACTACGAATCAGTCCATATATGGCCTTCTTCCCACCTTTCCCTAACCATTTCAACATTTCTACAGGAATATTGTCCACCCCTACAGCCTTATTTGCTTTAAGTAGTTATATAAGTATTCAAATAAAGTATTTACTCATCAGTTAAGGTAACAACCACTTTTAAATCACCCAGCGCACAACTTGTTCTTTAATATAAATTCTTCACGATGATGTATGAACTTGGCGGTGACTCACTCGTAGGAAATTATGCCCTGGCTAAGCCTGAATTTTTTAATTTTTATTTCCTGGCCAAAGGTCCATCATTAACTGATAAATTACTCTCAAATCTCGATACTATGATTCGATAAATAATGGAATAAGTACTGAGCAAAGGGTCAGGAAATGTTCCCGGGCAAAGGATCGGGTTGACTTGACAGGGGCATGCGGGAGAGGGGTGGAAAGGAGGAAGGGGAGGGTTTGGGCTGGCCGAACATACTCGAGGCCGGCCCTTGAAATATACGGCGGTTCGTTCCTACACCTCTTGGGCCCTTCCCTCCGACTTCTACAGCGATATGGCGCGATATGAGCCCCCTCCGCCAAAACTCACCCCGAACATCCCCCGCACCCACTCACCCCTCCCACCCTCCTTTCGCTCGAGGCGCAAACAACGTTTCGGAGGAGGAGATGTGAGGGCCGCCATAAATATGGCTTTGCTTTCGGATATCACAAATTTCTCATTTCATTCCACCCTGCGAACTTGGGGGGATGCGCCTCCCGTTCGTGAGGGGGTGGATGGTCGGTCGGGGAGGGTGGGGCGTGTCAGTAGACGCTTGAAGGGGTGTCTGGAGAGAAGGGCTGGAAGGGGAGACTGGAGGGAGAGGAGGAGGCAGGGAGTGTGGGACTTCCAAAAGGAGGACCTTGTGGTCCCAGGAGAAAAATCCTAGCGTCCGGGTATGAATGCATGTAGGAAGGAACACGTTGTGACGGGTGTGGAGGGAGGGCGGGAGGCCGTCTGCCGGGCCCGGAGAGAAGTAATGCTCGAGAGAAGCACGGGGCGGTGGAGGGCAGGCTGGAAAAGTGTGGCGGGAATATTCGTAGAGTGGCTGGAGGCTCCAGAGAGGAGATGGAATGGGAGGAGGAGAGGGGAGGACAGGCGGATGTCGAGGGAGAGGTGCAACTTAATTGAACTCAACCCAATGAGTTATTAGTAAGTAGTTGGTGAATAAATGTAACTTAAGTAAGTGTTTATGAAAAACACCAATGAGACATCATACGTGTGCTTCTATAGCAGTTTAAAAGATAAATATTCAGCAAGTAAAGAATATTTTTTACTAGGGCCACCAGAAGAGAACGGGGAGGAAAGAAATATATAGTCCTCTCAAATGCAAAGTTTCAAGCGTAACATGGTGGAAATATTTCATCATGAAAGAAGACACTTTGCTATTTCACAAAGAGTATTTTTTATTACGACCTAGGTTTCGAGGCAACGTAACATCTTCATGTAACACCTGAAGATGTTACGCTGTAACGAAACCTAGATCGCAACAAGAATGCATAAAAGCAAAGTGTCTTCTTTCATTATAATGCTTTCAACTCTTTCATTGTTTCCATCCCAGTAGTGAGCGAATGAAACGGCCAAATATGGGAAAGAAAGAAACGTAAATCTGTCTTGAATTCCGTGAAAACAGCATATTGTATTTGTACATGAGTCTGTAACATCCGTAGCATCGGCCACGAATGCATTTAGGATTGGAATTTACTTCTTTTCACTAACGCCCTCCATTCCATCCAATGCTCGTATTCATCATTCGCTAATGTTCTTCAACATTTCTACATAGTTGCAAGCACGCTCTCCAGTTCCCAAGGCAGCTAATATTCCTTGTCTTAAAAAGATTTTCTCCCGAGACATTCCTCCCCTTTTCACTCGCGCCATTCTCTCGGTTCTCACGCATTCGTTTCTCCATTCGTCTCTCATCCTCTCTTTCAACTTGACCAAACCAGCGAGGGGAGGCAGTTCTTTCATCATTTTCTGTTAGCGGTGTACGCTGACAGCCAACTCCTCCATGGCCCACTCATCCCTTCTCCATCGACAAAGTTCCTAGAACAAACATCTTTCTGACACACCATATACTGCTAATTTTTTCCAGATCCAGGATTATCCAGGCATTCCCATTTCCCCTCCCATGCAATGATGCGTGGAGATGTACCCTTTCAATATGTCCTGATATTTTGTTTCCTCAGACAAACATTTAGTTTTTCCATACCCCATCAACCTTCTTGTTGGACTGAATGATCTCATAAAATACCCTTCACTGATAATGCATCGCGATATATTTTCCTTCATTCCATAATGAATCTCAAAAATAAAATTCAAGCTCACTCTTATACTGTCAAATAAATTGAAAAACTATTCGTTTCAATTGGATTGCATTACCATCCAACAGACTTCGAGCTCACGACATTGTGTAAGAAAAATCTTTTTATCAAAAAAAACTCCCATAGCACCTCATCTCTTTATACGTCATAATAATCTTCATTCAATCACCGGAATTATTATATTTGAATGGAAATAAACTAAAAGGCAATCAGTACAGCTGTTTTACGTTAGTATAAAGTAAAGGGGAGACAGTTTTCTAGGAAGTAAAGTATGGGGAGATATATTATTTATTAGAATTATTTATTCATTAGATATAAGGAGAAATGCGGCAATACTCTCTTCAGATGAGCAAACATTTGGATTTACTGACTGAATTTTAAAATCTTTATTTTGAACTGTTAAAGACTCATTGAGGTATTAGACAATAATAGGAATACAATACGCGTAAATAATAAAAATGCTCTCGTAAGATGCATAAAGAGACTTCAAGCAAACGGAGAATTAAATCTAGTAAAATATTCCGCTCATTCTTAATTCAACATATTCTACCATTAAAAGTCAAGGTGTTTGCGTTATTTTACAATCATATTGATCAGAGGAGATTTTTGTAAGTAGTGCGTCGAAGATGCTACCGTGAGGGTGCAAATATGACGTCGGCTGGGTAATGACTTCTTACAGATCAATGACTTCTTCTTTACAAAGAGGAAACTGAAATAAAATCGTTCCCAATGGCGACCGATCCGGAGGCGGAGAAGAGGCCATACCTTTTAATTCGGGGCCCATATTTCCTGGGTCTTCCGAGAGGTGTCGCATCGTCAGCAGACGGCGGCGCCGAGCGCGGGTGCCCTGTTGCCGTTGTCATGGCGACCGCAGGACGTTGCAAGGGGAGGATGGTCAAAAGGGGAAGCATATGTCTGCGGGAGGCGGGTCCACTGGCGCTAATCCCGCAGATAAATGAAGCTCTTCCGCGGGGCCACTTTCCCGGCGCACACCTGAAAAGGCAAATGGTTGTCCCACAATCACCATACGATGAATGCAGTCGTGGAAATCCACGGAAAGCCCTGCCCGATGGGCGTACCATAATTTCCGGCCTGGACGCTAGTGTACATGCCTAGCGACCGCCATGCTTGGAGAGCCGGACGCAATGCGGAGTTAATCCCAGCATCCGAGCGCGCGTGGTGTGTGTGTGTGCCCTGAAGCGTGATCCAATAAAGCGAGCGCTCGGACAAAATGCATCCTTGCTCTTGGGAAACGAATGAAGCTCCGCCCTCAATGTGATCATGAGGAAGTGACCCGAGCGCCACTCGTTTCGGGGCACTCAAGGTCGTGCGTCCCACGCCGGCGGTATTTCCACCATATTAACGCCAAATTGAACAAACTCCAACACACAAACACACGCAAAAAACCCACGCGACATTTTCACTTAAAAAAATGATACGTTGCCTATAAATCAAAAGAATGAACAAATGTGTTATTTCTTTTTCGAATCACAAGATTCGGTGGATGGGTTGTAGACCCAAATAATGACCTCGGCGAAATTTTTTAGAATGATTCCGAAATTTATGCGCACACAGAGAACAATTTACCTTCTGAGGATTGCAAATTGATTGAAGATAGGGTGACGCTTTAGCCGCGTGGTTGAGAGACCCGCAATATGAAAAGGTGTGATACTTTACGAGCATTACTTTAGACGACAATCGGGAGCGAGGAATGAGAATTGAGAAGAAATGAGATATCGAGGAGAAAAACATTTGAATGCGCAGACTGAATTTTAAAAAAATATTCATTTTGAACTCTTTATCGACTCACAATCCGCATTTTGAAGGGTTAGAAAGTAGGAAGAATAAAATATGAAAAACATAAAATTGCACTTTTACACAGATCTGTGGCAAAGTGCACATTTTGTTGTTCTCATAATGACGGACTTCCACTACATCTCGCCTGAATCTGTTGAAGAATACAAAGGGCCTAAATAAGAGACATACCCTCATACTATGTTGCATGAGAAGACTTCAGACAAACGGAGAATCAAATCTAGTAAAGTATTCCTCACACATTCTCATTTCAACATACTATGCCATTAAAAGCCAACGTGTGTGTGTTTTACAACCTACTTGAACTCGGTCATCGTTTTCATAAAAAATAATTATTAGTGCAATTGACTCTCGACATTTTATATCAACAAGAGTCTATCAACACACGCATAGAGGAAAAAAAATTAGGTCACTGAGTGAGGGAGGAAGTAAGAATCAGAATGACTGATTGCCATTCCGTGCCTTCGAGGCTACAGACACAACCAGCGCGTGGAAGTAAGGAGACATTCAAATAATCCTGACCTCGGAGGGATGGGGTGGCCGGGCGGGGGCGGTTAACGGCAGAGAAAGAAAGACCGCTGCTTCGTGTCCGGGTGGCGGTCGACCCCAAAACCATCCTCCTCCCCTCCCCCCCCCGAATGAATGAAGGCGCTGCGAGTCGACTCTGAATATCAACCCGAGGGCTTTCGGGGATCGGTCCAGCCACCGCCGTTTTTGACCACTGGGGGGGGGGGATCGAGGCGGGTGAAGATTCGTCCATCCGTCTGTGGTTCCCCTCCCCCTGCAATCTCCAGCGGCCCACCCTCGCCCTGCTACATTGTCGTTCCCTCCGTTTTCAGTTCTGGAGGCGGGAATCCCCTCCACGTCCCGGAATTGCAAGCTCGCGCGAAATGTGTACTCTCACGATGGAGAGGAGGGGGGGGAGACGTGGAACATAAAAGCCTCCCCCCCCCACCCTGCCCCGCCCCCAAATCCAAAAGGCCCACAAAAGGGCCGAGTTGGAGTTTCCGCTCCGGCCGCCGGACAGCGAAGCCGCCCCCTCCCACCGACCGATACAACACCGCCGCTGCCGCTGCTTCGAGCAAAATGCCGTTAATTCCGTAATGCATCTCTCCCCCTCGATGGCCGCGCGAGGATTGATTTATTCGCTAAGCCGATCGGAAGGGAGCGAAAGTGCATCGTTTTAAGTGCGGAGTTTTGCGAAAATGGGCGGAAGGGGGTGGGGGGAATGAAAGGGGGACGATGGGGGGACAGCAGGGAAGGGGAATGCAAGTGAGTTGCTATCCGACGCGATGTTTCGGAATCCATTGGACTCGGGAGCAGGGGTCGGTCGGTGGTGTGGGTCGGCGCAGGGGCGATTATTGAAGTCCCGGGGTTGAATAAAAGTGTGCCTTTAATGCTATTCGGAAGTCGAGGATTTAATTTATTTTCCAATGGGACCATTTGCCCTGCTTCCCTCCGGAAAGCATGCGCCCATCCTATTTCATTTATTCATATCGACAGATAGTTTCCTGGAGAAAAAAATACTATATTTTAAATGAATGAGATTTGTGTTCGAATTTTCCATTGCCGTTCAGTCATCTAATTTGATTGGGTATTCGAATCAGGATATACTCAGTTCGTATTCGGATTCGATGTTTTTTTAAATGTTGCACGAGTTATAGCTGTTTTATATTACTTATCGAGATTTTTCCGTCATTTTATTTTACCACGCAAATTTTGTTGGCAGAACAGAGGCCCCGATCGTAAGAGAAACATTCGTGGAATCCTAGCAATGGATGCAAAGAATGCAGAGTTCAAATTCAAGAGAGAGTTCCATATTTCTTCAATATTATTTTTTATTGCTTTAGATGCAGAAAAAGTAAAAAACGTAGCATAAAATATCTACCAAAGGTGAATTAGGGTTCAAAGTTATCATTGCATTTTCAAAGAATGATAAGTAGAATGGAAGGACAGCAAAATAGAGCTGAAAGTTTTTAATGCCAAGTTTTTTTGAATAGCGTTAAAAATGGCGATATTTTCATAAATATTTAATATTTTGTTTGCATAAAAAGTATCGGGAAACGTTTCTGGGGGTGGAATATTTCTTTCAGATATTGTTGCACAATGCCTCAAAATTCTTTCAAGTGCATCCCTTGAGCGTCGTTGCACTTTACACGACTCGAAGGCTACCTGGTTGGCGGATTCCGGTGTCCTATGAGGGAGGATTTCATTTTTGGGAATAAGAAATGGTCTGTTGGTATCAAGTCGGGACTGTAAGGGGATTTGGGAATCGTCGCAATATCGCTGCAGAAGATCATTAACTTCAGACACTATACTCTGCTCTTGGTTGTCCATCCAAAGTCTTTCTTCGAGAGTACGAGTTTAGCACAGATCCTTCGCATCGCCAGATTTTCAGTGATTATGGTGTATGACTTTACCTTGTCTTATTAATGCCAATATACGATCTGCGATTATGCGCACAGTTAACCGATGGTCTAAATTCAGTACTTCACGCAAACGTCAGGAACAAAATTGTTACCGAGAATTTTTGTGCAAACCTTGTGGGGTTAAATTATTTCCTTTCACTCGAAGACGTTTCTCTATTTGAAGAGCAAGTCCGTCCGAGGGGGAAGGATGAAAGGGTCATGATTGGGGGCAGGGGCAGGAGGTGGGGAAGCGGATTTCGTAAATAAATTAATATTCTCCGCAAGAGGGGTGGAGGGCGTGTATCAGAAGGGAGGTCTGACGTTCCCGGGCACAGAGAGCGCCGATCTCGGAGCATGGGACGTCTGTGGGACGATGATAAGAGCGAGGGGGGGCATGGGTGATCTTAAACACGACGGATGACCACGGAAAGAATGAAGGTGAAGGCGCATTCGATATAACGCAGGATTCATTCCCCAGGAATCATCCCGCCGGGTGAAGGGCGAACGAAAACACACTCCCTTAGAAAAAAAAACCCTTGGCGGCGGCCAGTCCCTCTTCCAAATTGAAAAGCCATTCTCCCTCTCTGTCTCACCGTCTTCCTTTTCCCTTCAGACTGAAATTCTAGAGAGCAGGATGGAACTCCAATTCCACTTTCTTCTTTTCCCAAAATGAAAGGCGTTAGGCAGATTTCTTTGAGCTTCCACTTCTCGAGAACTTCTGCTGGGGCGGAGATGTTTTACGTACATTTAAAAGACGGCTGTCACTATTTAAAACTCCTTTATTTTACAATAAATTCAACGGTATAATTATGGTACGTACCCATCTGGAACTAAACAAGTCAAAGGTATTCTTAAGTGTTACCCTTGATTTTCCTACTGGATATTGACAGTAAAATAAAATGCTAAATTTCCGAAAGAGAAATATCACTTAAATGAACCAATTCCTGTCGGTACTAACTTCAGTGAGATTCTTTTTTTTGCACAGAGACATGCGCGCTATGAAATCATTTGTAAGGTGTGATACACCTTTTTTTCATTTTGTCAAAAAATAGGGGCCTATGGCATCCATTTTGGAACATTCCGATGGCAAATACCGTTAAAAATGGGACCCGCGGTTGCGATACTTCCAGCTCGAATACCGATCAAGGGACCAAGACGGTGAGGTTTTACATTACTCGACGATGCACTGGTGCCACTGGTGCCCCAGGCACTGCTTTTTCATTCGTTTCGAATTTCGTGGCGAGTAAACGAGGCATGGTCCCGTGGTACATGAGGTGAATTGAAAACCGCAGGAAAAACAAAATTATTTTATTTAATCTAACAGAAAATTCCATCTATCGGTGTCTTCGCACTGAACCCCTGAATTCTAGATGGCTCAGAGCGATATTAACCTCAACGCCAATGCGTCATGCATGTAATTATACCTGAAACGTGCATAGAAAATAATCAAACCTCCTATAATTCATTAAAAGGGGTATCCTTCTCAGGAAATTAATAATTACGGAACCAAGCATACTACAGGTTGCAGTCAATTCCATTAAAACCTCTAATTTACTGAGCTTATTGGTTGGTAGTATTAAAAAAATGGGTTTTTCCTAAGTAAAACTATTGTAGAATTGCAAGTGAAAGAGTTAAGAGATAATAATTAACGAAATTACAGAGGGATCATTTCGGAAAGAAAGATTTAAGATTTAATTTCCCGGGACCATAATGGAATCATCTTAAATCGAACCTAATCATTAATTCAATGTCGTGCAAAAATACCAGTATTACAATCGCGAAAATTTAATCCATGGAGTATGTAGGTAGTCGTAATAGTGATTTTCATATAATAAATTACCATTTTCATTGAGAGTGCGTTTTCCAAGCATATTAAAAAAAACGATTTCCATTATTTTATTTTAAGAATTTATCGTTGCAATCAGGCAATTGTCCTGGTGGCAACGGTCAAGTCTGGTCAGCTGTCACTCATGACATGGACATACATGCATCACAAGAAGAACAGATAGACATAGCTCTTATAAACAATAACACTTAAAGGATTACCAAATACATTATTACATTTGCCATCATCCGTGGGCTAGGTTTATAACATTCGAGAACATACTACGCACCGTCCATCGCAACACTCCGTCCATAATCACGTACTCTTCAATGTCATATCTTACGAGAGTAAGTTAAATATTTTTAAATGCGTATGGAAAGCTGTAATTAAATTGCATTTATTTAAAAGATATATATTATTTGTCCATTGTAATTGGAGTAATGCTGTTTTTGGACTAAATAAATAAATTCTTCTTATTCATCATCACCTGCCAACAAATGAAAATATCTGCAAATCTAAAGTCATCACTACACATTGATTTCCTAAGTAACTGTAACATTGGAAATTCGTACTAAATGTAAAATTTCATAGAAATTAAGTACAGAAGAACGCTTTCAGAGTCGCCTATCGCATACCCAAGTGGAAGTTGTCGTAATGTGGAAAAGAGAAACAAATCAAATCGATTGGGTCGAGAATGTTTTATATTATTTAAAAATATCGTTTAATTTCACAAAAGGCTTCCGAGACATTCCGCGGAGGGAGAATGTGTCCGGGTGTATCTATGGAGACCAACGACGCCCACCGAAATCGATAGCCCACCTACTGATTCGTGTTCACTGCTCGGATGGTGACAAAAGCGGGACAATATTTCCGTTTCCTCGAGACATTTTTCCCAATCGAAGATTTCACTCGCTTTTGTCCGCCATCGTGCGATCCGAGAGCACATTTATTTCCATTCCTCCCATTCTATCGCATCAGTTGATTTCCCACGAGGTCCACCTGCCTCTTCCACGGGTCCACGCCGAATGACCCCACTCTCGACCCATCCTCCTTCCCGCGGGCGACCTCATAAACGCTCCCTATTGCCGCTCACCGTGAAAAATCGCCTCCTTCTCATCCTAGAGGTGGGGGGATGGGAGCGGGAAATTGCGTTATGAACGCACGCACACGCGTTGCCCCGTGCGACCGGAAAAGGAGGGAGGGGGCACGCGCGCCTTTGATCGAGGCGGGTCTTACGCTCGCTTTCCCATTATTTCTGCACCCTCACTCACCCCGCCTTCCTTAATTCCCCCTCCCCGCCCTCCTATCGTGCGTCATCATTCACCTTCCCTTCCCCCTCGCAGCCCCCTTCCACCTATTTCGCGCCAAGTCACTCGAAACGCCCTCTCCCCCCGCATCTTCCTCTCGCGTCAAATGTCGTGTCGGGTGGCGCTGGCGTCGTCTCACCGGGCGCGCTGGGGCACACTAACACGAAATCCCGGGGCAGGCCTCCTTTCCCAAGAGGGTGGAGGCCCACGTAATCGAATCAACGCCCCCCAAGCGAGAATCCTGCCCTCTCGCGTTTCTGACAGCCAATTCCACTTCAAAGGCGACGCTCATATCGATTATCTTTTATTGCGATGTGAAATACACATGTTGTTTTTGTGTACGCTTGTATATTTGTGCACATGTGTGTTTGTACATATGAGTATGTGTATATATTCCCAGGAGGGTCTGGTACCCGAAAAATCCCACAGCTTGGGTGGAGCTGAGGGTGCCCAAAGATACTTGCCCAGTACTTTCGTTGTGTACACTAGCCTCCACTTCGATCCAGGACGGTTAGTGTATCGTCGAATGGATGCCATCGTCGTAGCGTGTAGCTTTGTCTCATTTATGTATGCATAATTATAAATATAATTCTCTCCCCTTTAACACTAAGGAAAACTTTCCAAATAAACTATATATTCTCCCCATTTCTTTGTCTTTCCATCACTTTAAGGATTTTACTAAAACAGCAATGCGTCTTAATTTGTTTTGATAACAGTATGTATCTGCGTGGGGTGATTTATTTTCTTTATAATTTTCATTTATACTGCTATGTTTTGCAGTTTAGTGTCGTTGAAATAATTTTAATACCACTTATGTTACATATAAAGTCTTTTTTATTGCAACTGAAGATACGACCGTTTCCATTGGCTCCTTACGGTTTTATATACAACCTTACAATTCAATATTATAATACTATAATTAGCCTTACGGCTAATTATGAGTTAAATAATGTTTGAGTTAAACCTTCCATTTTTGAGCTTGTTACAGACTATGGCTTGTGAATAAAACTTCACAATTTTCATATATATTGCAGCTAAACTATATATTAGTACATTGTTGAATTAATCTAATTAATATATCACTATGTACATTACAATTTTCGTCGGAATTAATAAATATTTTGGTAGCGATAACTTGCATCAGTATCAGATCGACTCCACGACACTTCATCAGTCACTTTCCTAGTTGCTCGAAAGATCGAAAGTACGGTAATGGTACGCAATGCTGAGTAACTGCACAGACTATATTCGTATTCCCGAGTGCATTTCCATTCACAGCTCTCTGCCACCGTCAAATTTCATTTGGCAGACGCACATGAGCATGTCGAGGCGGCTCGGACAATTCCTTTTTTTCGGGACCGAACACGGAAGATGGACGGAGATAACCCGGAGGAATGGAAGCAGAAAACACTGAAGAGGGGTTAATCGAGGTACTGCTCGTCGTTCCCATTGCCGTCCAAGAGACAAATCTGGCGAGGGGCCGTCCGCGGCCCCTTCGTCCTCCACCACCCCCCTGGTTTCCCTCGCCCGAAGAATGAGAAGAGAATCGAGTGGAAGCACGAGTTCACCACCTCCGATTGCCCCGAGAGCCCTCACGGCACGTGGAGCGGAAAGTCCCCCTCGTCACCCTCCGCCCTGGGAAACCCCACACCCCAGGGAACGCTCTATTGTTCGGAGGATTTGCGGATGGAAATAAATAAACCAATGAGAGAGCTTGCTTCGAGGAATAACTCGAGGAACTGCTCTCTCAAGATCCTCCCCTCCTACAAACACACACATATATGTTGTATTCCCAGTCCTCCTCTTCCCACGAGTGGCAGCTCCAGCGATACGTCCACCCCCCACCCACCAAGAACTCTCTTTCGAAAACTCTTCCATGTTTTTTTCCGGGCCAGCCTTCGGATCAGGCGGGGATATTCTAACGTTTATAGAACGGTAACCAAAATCTTTCAAGGCTGTGGAGGGACTGAAATGGAAATAGAGAGAGTGCGTGTGGAAAGAGAGGAAATAAAAATAAAATAGGAAGTGGGAATCATTTTTATTTAAAATTCTCGCACAAAGTCAAAGAGCGGAAATAGAGTGAGAAGATGTCGAAGGACTTTAGTATACTTTTCCAAGCCCTCGAGGCCAATCCTCCGGGGGAGAAGAGTCTCCTTCGGCTTAAAGAAGCCGAAGGAAACCAACTCCCCACTCCCCTCTCACCCCACAGGACTCCGAAAAAAACTCAATCAAAATAAATCCCAAGCAACAAACTTTCTCCCTTTCCGACACATCCCTCACCCGGATTCCTTGGTTTAGAGATGGCTCGGGAGCTTCTTTTGCTCTCCTCTGGGCAAGCATTCCATCGCAGGCCGCTTCCTCCCACGCCCACCGCCCAACGGGAAAGGAGGAAGCGCATTTCGAGGCTTGAGGGCCCATCAACCTCGGAAAACGCCCACGGCGACCCTCTCCGAAAGGCAAGAGGGCCTCAGCACGGTCGAGGATTATCTATTGTATTAATGAGATTCGTACATAGGGGCAGAGTGTAATTTTATGTATAAATTTGTCACCTGTAAATTAATTCGCTAATTCATCATCTTCTAAAAGCGGAGACTTGTCATTGCAGCCATTGGTCTCCCTCTCTCCATTGCCGTTCTTTTCAGTTCATTGTATGTTGCTACTCTTATTTTACTTTTTATATCATCCATAAATTTCATTCTTAGCTTTCCTCTTCTTTTTTTCCTATCATCTTCCTCTCAACTAAATTTTTCAGGAAATGTTCACGTCTGAGAACATGTCCAACAAATTTAATTTTCCTTTTCTCCATCCTTTTCTCTTCAATTTCTCGCAATACTTCTATGTTGCGTTTCTTCTCCGTCCATCTTGTTCTTGTTATTCTTCTCCAAATTTAACGAAATATCCAAGCTGTATTCACGTATATGCCAAGATTATTAGACGAGGAATTAGTTGTTGTGTAAATTAATCTTCTTTTTAAATTTTGAATGAATATTATATCACATAATAATGAATAGACCAGACTATTAAAAGAATATTAAATAAAATCTAAATCACTTCATGGGAAATCATATGTTCACTCGCAACAAAATATTTTCTGCCGGTTTGGACTGGTGCGTTGCCACCAGGACAAATGTCTAATTGCAACGTGGTTTATATAATAATAAAATAATAATAATAAATATAGCCGACTGCATCGTCATTCCTCATTCCCCGACACAAGAATCATCTGCAATCTTGGACACTATAATTTTCAACTGTGTCATTTAGTTCAAAGTAGCTTAGCCTCATCGTGTTTTATGTGACATCCTTATGACACCAATATCGTACACCATCTACCAATCGGCCGTTTGTTTTGTTTTGTGTTCCTTTCCCCTCACGAAGGAGAGTCAAATAGAGTCACTTCAAACCAAATGCAAAACTACTTATACGGAGTAAAAATTCCGAAGAAAGAGAATATTCACAAGTGATCGAACAACAGGAAAGTTTACGTGAAGACTAAAATTTAAGAAGCATTTCTCCGGGAATCGACTCTCCCCGAGAAAGGTCAGAACTAAAAGTTTGGAATGGATTCTAAGAGTATTTGGAAGCCTTAAAAAGTAAATTAAATGATGATGAAAAGAGATTGAATTTCTTCATTATTTATTGGGGTATATAAGGAACAACTATTATTATAACAATACCGTCTTAACTACCGAAATCACTTCAAAACGGTAATGAGCATCATAGATGTAAATGCACTAAGGTTAACGGTAGAAAAGCCCTAAAGAATATCCTCCCTCGGGCCAAGCCCTCCGACGAGCCCTGACCCGCTTCGTCCCTCTCACTCGGCGGTCCCTTCCCCGTCCTCCACCCGGTTCCAGGCGGGAAAGTTCCGTCCCCTTGAAGATCCACCCCTTGCACCTAGAATTGCAGGGGATGGACGGAGAGTGATGGCGGACACGGCGGAGGACTTTCTAGTGCTCCAACATTCTTACTTAATTCCAGTGTCCTCCTCCAAACTACTGATGAGGTGAAAGGTCATGACGTCGTCTTTCGAAGAAACGGGCAAGAAGACAACGGTCTCGACTAGACTCATTCAACGTTCTCGAGAACCGCTCTTGCGCTCTTTTAATTAAGAACACCGCAACGAGGGCAGGAATCGCCCATTCCAGCCCTCCTTTGACCTCCGCGCCATTTTGTCAGTCTTTTCCTTCCGGCAAATGGATGACCAATAGTGATTGACTATCTAATTCGGAGGAATATGGTGGGGCATGGCTAGGAGGAGGAGGTGAATGCGACGACCTTTCAAATAATTTCGCCTTTTGTTCGAAGGATAGTTGAGGCCGATGCTTCGTGAATTCACATAGCGTAAGAAATGGAAGTAGCAAACGAGAATTTTGGTTTCTACAGAATACGTGAATTTGTTCTATTATTTGGAAAAATCTATTCGGTGGAACTTTAAAGTCTTAACTGCTACTTCCATTTCAGTACTCCACCTACTAAAGTCAAATTTTGGACGGCATTAAAGGACTATTACCTTGTGTAAAATCAAGTGTGCATCCTATTTCAATTTTAGTATTTTTAACCAGCCTTCTTGCTGTCTGAAAAGTTTAATCGCTTCCTTCCACTGTCCCGCTTAACTAATAATTTTTATAAATAAACAGACATTCCAAAATATCCAGGCTCTTACCCGTACGATGAGTGACGCGTTATTTCGGATGCTCACATCTGCAGATTCAGTACCTGTTTTACCCGGCACGTGTGATATACGTATATGCATGGCTTTCATATTTACAGGACTATTCCTTCTTTTTCTTCTTGAGGAATGAAGCTCAAGAGTATCACCAAAATCATAATTTGAGGTGCCGGGGTTTTGTGAAACCTTTCGCGGAAAAACCGACGTCCACCGTGCATCGTGACTTCTTGCCCAGGTATTTCCTCGACCGGAAAATAACCACCTAACCTTCACTGGAGCATTTAGAGAGAATCGATTCACTTACAGGATGCTGTCATTCTGAATGAGCGCATTAGTCAGCACAGGCAAAAGAGTAAACTTATGCGCTGTAAACCAAATATTTCTACAAAATGGGAATTGAATGAATTAATGATGAAATTGCACTTAGATATAAAGAAGAGTAAAATTTAGATACTCGTATCACGTAGCAGTTCCATCATCATACACTGTGGCGACAAGAACTGGGATTAAATGGTCCAAATTTGCTCCGATCCTTCTTCATTCCGACAGCAGTATCGATACATTATATGGTCATGCAGTATTATTTCAAATATTACAGAATATGTCGGTTCCTTTTTGCGTCCTTCCCCTTTGGGCTCCGTCAACCTCCCCTCCTCCTCCCTTCCCCATTCTGGCCCGATCCAACTCCTCGCTCAAGATCGCGCCACCCCCAGAGAGCCCTGACCGCGACCCCGACGAAGAGAGCGTAGAACTTCCCTCCGAGGATTTGGCCGCGAGGCAATTAGTGCGAGGGGAGAGCGGGGAAATGGCCCTAATGGACCCAGCGGAACGAGCAGCAAAGAAACAATGCTTACATGCGCCGCTTCCCCGAAGTTTCCAGACGGTAATCGGCACACAGTTAAACGGAGAAAGGTAGAAAGCTCGTTACGATGGACCCAAGGCTGGTGTCAGGCACCTGGCCTGCGGTGCGTCTCGGCAGGGGATGAACGGACAAAATGTAATCGATGGAACGAAACCAATCTGCTTAGTGGAAGAAGTATTGTTCGGAAGAGATTCGCTCGCATTCAGAAGTTCCCCTGTATCCCTCGAAGCCATTTCTTCGGGCACAATGTGGTTTCGTAAGCGAAATGTCATTTATTTATCCTGAAAGTTTAACTGGAGACAATCCCAATACGATTGGAATGAACGCCACTTTTATTGGAATGGATAATTCTATTGAGGTTTTGATGCCCTATTGCGCTTTTTAATCCGATTATGATTCTGCTCTAAAATTTTGCTTCGTCAAAAATATATTGGAGAACTTTCCAACTAAGAAAAACACTAATCAATGTATTACATTATGAGAAAACTTATTTAATCTGATATCTAATTTTGTTCTGTATGTGAGGTGTGGATGCTTCATGCAACTAAACAAAATTAGAAGCAATGAAAATATTTTCTTTGTGACTGAAGAATGCCATTGTCATATCGGGCAAACACACATAATTATGAACGGGGTGAATCTTAACCAAGTCGGTCATGAAAGGAACGTATTTTCATCAGCACTTCAAAAATTGAACAAAAGTTTTGTGAAAATACTCGGAATGAAGTTATTTGGAAAATGAAATTGAAATGAAGAAAACGCATCTTTTGTGCCCAAGAAGCAAGATTAACCAGAGAAGGGTGAATGTAAACTTGACGCGAGACTGAGACTTTTGGAAAAGGTCTGAATAAACGAGTTTAACAATGACACTACTGGAATTGTTATGGCCCTACATAATTTGAGTAGGTCAGATCACAAAGGTAAGATAAGTGAGATAGAGTCCAGTAAAGATAGATCCAA
This sequence comes from Hetaerina titia, assembly GCA_037158775.1. Taxonomy (NCBI): domain Eukaryota; kingdom Metazoa; phylum Arthropoda; class Insecta; order Odonata; family Calopterygidae; genus Hetaerina; species Hetaerina titia. The sequence continues at coordinate 97,378,848 of CM073775.1, read as the reverse complement.
TAAATACTCGTTCTTTCCGCGGAAAATCGGTAATCATAATAGTAAGAAATCGAAGACATAGAAATATAGTATTAAAGCCATTCAATTTGCTAGTCAGAACAAAAGTAGACGTAAGAGACATTCGTAGGTGCACTCGTTTGTTAGTTGATTGTATATGTATTTACATGTGCATTAAAGTTAAAAAGTGCATGTAAGTTAAAAAGATTTTCCCATGGATAACGCATTCGCTTCTGTGGGTGTAAATTTACGTAAACTTGTGGGTTTTGCGAGTGGTTTTATTCTCTTTTATGGGGGTTACATCTACCTTTTTTGACGTAACTTCCTTTTTTAAAGAGGCTTTGCTTTTGAAAAAAGGAAATTATATTACCTCACTCTGCGCATTGCTACGGGTGACACAAAGGCACTGAAGACAGTAAAAGAATGAAGTCGGCAAATGATCACCCTTGATTCTGATCAACCAAATGAAAGCAACTACATCTACGAATCATCCTCAAACCTTAGGGACAGGAACAGTCGCTGGACAAAAAAAGGTGACTCGAAATTGCCTCATATTTCACGAGCAGGGGTGCTCCCACTTCACCGGAGACCAATCATTGGGAATCGGCCCCGGTTTATCTCACGGCGAGTGCTGCGTGTTAATCAATGATGACCGAGCGACTTCAACTAACTTCCGTGGAACTTAATTATAACCGCATCAAGGAACCAAACCTCGCCCCTCCTTGGATGTGGAAAAGGGATTCGGCAACGGGAGAGGAGGAAGCTGCACTAATCAGAGCGCAGGGCGGAGGGCGGGAAGAGGGACGCTTTAAAGGGCACCGCATTGTTAATCCGTCAGCGCTAAACGCAAGCGGGTGGAGGGGGCAGAGGGGCGGGGCGGCGCGATTGAGAGTATGGCGCGTGCCCTTGAAGGAGTTTGGACAATTAAACTTCGCACGCACGAGTTACTGATTAAGGCTGAGTGGGGAAGGGAGGTGGGTGCCAAAGAAAGTGGCACTTGGAGATTGGATGCGGCAACCAAACGGATGACATTCGTTCCAAGTCCGGGAATTGGTTTTCCCATCCCGCCATCTTACTCAGAGCTCCTACCCCCGGCCCTTGAACTTCGCCGAAAAGTAACAGCCCTTCCTTCCATGAAAATCTTTCCGATCGCGTTACGCAATCTGGTTACTGCGCACGATACACATATCTAATATAAATACACACATCTCCAATCTGACGAAGACAAGCTGTTCTAAGACCAAAGAGTAGCTAGACCAAGAAATCGAAGTCACGCTCTCGCACAAAACTAAACTTCCAGGACGGCACTATGAAAGAAAGGAATTTTAGCTCCTTATTCCAATCAGGCGAATAGGTTTTAACAATTTAAATTCTGATATGTTGACATTTCAGTTAACATTTGAGTGGCTAATACATGCCAATTTTCTTCCTCTACGCATCTCCACTATGCCGACCAAATTACTGTAACCTGAAATTTGCTAAAATTTTGAAAATAATGGAAATATTCCCTGCATCCCCCTCTCAAAGATTACACCCGTGACGTGATGGAAGGACTTGAGCGTTCTGATGACCCCTAGAGCTGTGCTGCGAGAGTAATGATAATTGCTCCTGATAGGGTAACCCATGCCAGATAGGTCGAAGGTTAGGAGCCAGACGAAAGGTAGTCCACGCAGCGTCTGTTCCTCAGTGAGGCGGCTGCAAAGGCGTCTGACCCCAGGGGGGCGGCCATTGAGTGATGGTGTCACGTTAAAAAACACTATTGCGGAAGGCTACGGGAAACCACCTAAACTATTTTTCGTTGAACATAATTATTAAAATTATGTGTGGCAACAAGAAGGTTCTCTAGCGTAGGGAAAGATACGTAGTGAGTGGTTAGAATAATATTTACCCAAATGACCGGAAAAATCATAGTATATACATAGCAGGTTAGTATGACTACAACATTAAAGGTATAAAACCTAAATCAACGAATTTCGTGAATATTCTGGCCTGTTAGACAAGAAGTATAAACAGGGTGTACGCTCAATTAGAGAAATTGGTAGTGTATGTCACTGGAACGAAATATTTGATAGTAACGGAGGCATTGAAACGCGGCGGTGGGCGGAGGTAGAGAGGGAAGCGAGGTGGGCTACTTCGGTGTAGGAACAGGGACGCACCGCGAGTTGAACACAATGGTGTGCTGCAGGAGTCAATGGTTTAATCACAACGAAAAATTGAATTAAACGCTGTATCACACGTAGTGGGAAATCATCGTGAAGTCAGAGACATACAATTTGGACTATAGTATGTTGAGGTTAGTCACATAAAGTTTCAGTGATTTGACAAATCCATGGATTTAGCAAAATTTCCACAGAGGAGAAGAACTTCATTTGGTAACCACGCCATCGTTGACTTGAGGTATTTAGTCCTGTGTACATCATCCGTGCATTGTACACCTGTTACGCGATTTATTGCTGCGCAATCTAGGAACCTAATAGCAGACTGACTTAATTATAACGTTTTTGAGAACCTGGTGATTTGGACTTTTTTTCACTAAAGTTCATACTTCGTCTTCTCTCCTCGAAGAATGGTGTACCCCCGCCTCGACACTCTCCCAGGTCCACTCGCCCTCCCTGTCATCTTCCCGCCTTCCCTTCCTTCCAGGCTATCCCCTCTGATCTCCTGTAGTAAACGCCGTCAATCATATTTCAGATTTTAAATACCGAGCTGACCTAAAACACTCATTTAGCTGAAATTTTTGCATCTTTTCCCTGGAGGAGCAGAAGTTGTTTTTGTTTAAAAATGATCCTTTAGAAAAATGCAATTATTATTATTCATGTCGTTAAAAGGTCATATTACGCTAGGAATTGAATTTCCAATGAAAAAGAAAAGTTTTGCACCCCTAAGTCATCAATGGATATATATAAAAATTCTCGCTATTTTTTTTCTTCAATATGATCAATTACTTTGCGTCAAATTTACAACTCTTAATTTGTATTATGACACCAAATGCTGAATTAAATATCTGTAGCTGAACACACATTCTACGTATTTTAAAAGTTTCTCTGAAGTCAACGCCGTGACAGAGCACTTTGGCTTCTTTTTATTTTTTTAGTGCCCTTCAAGCCGCCGTTAGGGTATGTGGCAGGAGGTGAATACAAACCAGATTAATTTTGACCCGAATATTTTTACCCCTACCCCGGTCAGACCACGTTATTCTGATCCCGTTTCGTCCGCGGGAATTATAAAATCTTAAATCTGTTCTACACTTTTCTAAACTTAAAGATGTCTCTTAGTACTTAAAGAGTCATGCGGAAAGCAAAATTATGACACCTGAGAGCAACGTCGTATATTAAAATAGAAGGGAGAAAAAACCTTTCCATGCTCTTTAATTTTTTCAAACACGAAAGCCGATGGTCTCCTTCCCCACTTCACGGTAAGTCCTCTTCCCGTTAGGGGGTGTGGTGGGGGGTGTTGGAAAGGGAGTGTGGGGGAGACTGTTGGGAATGACGATCGGGGTTGGTCGGACGAGGAGAATACAGGCATGGGGTAAAGGTAGCTGAAAGCAGGATCAAAAGGAATGTAATGGGTGCCTGGCCAAATTTTATTTGGAATTCAGGCAAGTTCTGCTGAACGGCAGTGTCTGAACACTGCTGCAATCTTTTTGCGGTAGCTGAGCAAGGAGAATTAACTTTGTCCTGCTCGGAAGGCCTAGTATAGTCAAAGAAATTCAAAGCCGAGTTCATTCTATAAGAGGAATTTTAACTTCGGGATTAGTTAGCTTTTGCGCCCAAAAGGGGAAATAACTGGGTCGACCCATATAATAAAGTCCACTGAAAAATAATTCTTTCCCTGGCATTCGGAGTATTATCGACGAGCGAAGGAAAACTTAATGGTTCAGATTTGTGATTACCTCCATTAAAAGATCAAGGTGGATAATTTTCGTTTAGGTATTAATACTTATATCTCAATTCTCTTTATTATACCAATTAGTTATTTTATACTTGAAACTTATTACATAGATTTTGAGTGATTCCAAAGTTTGGATTCAAGGTTTCTGATAATTAACAACGACACATTGGCAATTAATTTAAAAACCATAGTAACATTTATGAAGAATGATTTTTGTTGAGGGCATATCTTCACATAATAACAAATTCAGCGCTGTAAAAAATTCTCTATATAATATTTCCTGAGTCACCGGGGAGGTGTGTGTTGTATCCACGCAAGGTATGCACTTAACACGAACAGACAAGGTCACAAGAAACATGCTTGAGACACAACTGCAGAAATAAATTCCGACATGCAAATGAACTAGTAACCCTATTATCGGTCCTAAGAATAAGGCACATGGTACCAACATGATCTCTAGTAAAATAATGCAACAAGAGTATAATATTTGTTATTAAATACTACCTCGACTACTTCAAATGTATATGCGCATGTTATATATGCATGCATGTACATAACATGCATATGCAGATGCAATATGCATATTCTTATACACACATTTTAATTCCATTATCAGTAAATCCTGGCTGTTGATATGTCTCAATATTGATGTGGCAAATTTAAAATCTAGAGCCTTACATGAACTGTCAAAGTAAACGGTTAGAATATGAGGATATATAGATCTGCAAAAATTATTTATTTATATTGCACCTGAAATTCGGTAACTTTACGTTAATCACGTAAATATACATGATGGAAGGGTGAGGCGATGAATCTTTGGGAAGGTGTGGTCTGTTGGATCGAGTGAATGGAGGGAGGCTCAAGGAAATTGTTCCCTCTCAACTCATGCAAGGAATGATAGCGGGACAGATTTTTGACTCATAAACTATAAATACTAATGGATTATTTTCAAAGAAATCATTATTTTTTTATGGAATTGAATCAAAATTAATGGATTGGACATTTTCTTAGCATCGGTGACAAAATCCTTGCCGAGGACATTATTTCTGCAATGGAGAAAGAAATGAAAGGCCACAAGGAAAGCGATCATTCTCATTTTAAAGGCAAAATGAAGCTTGATAAAATCGGGAGAAATATATTTTTTGTATAAAAAGTATCGGGAGATGATTCGGAAAATAGATTTATTTCAGATATTGCTACAACGCCTCAAAATTCTTCAAAGTACATCCTTTGAGAATTGACACCCTTTTGCTAGCAGTTCGACTCGAAGGTTCCCTGGTCAGTGGATTCCGGAAGGTCCTTAAGGGTACGCGTGCAAGCTTCTTTGACGGCACTTACGGTGGTGACCTTTGAGGGAGGGTTTCAATTTTTGGAAAAGGAAATAGTCAGCGGGTGCCGAGTCGGGACGGTAAGGGAGATGGAAAATCGTCGCGATGCCGTTACAGAAGGTATTCGCAAGTAAACACTCGACTCTGCTCTTGGTCATCCATCCAAAGAGCTTTGAGATGAGTTCAGCACATCTTTTGCATTGCCAAATTTTCAATGAAAATGGTGTATGCGCTGTCATCTCATCAATACCAATGCGATATGCAATCATGCGCATACTTAACAATCGAAGGTGTGAATAGAGCACTTCACAGATACGTCACGACAAAATTGCTACCAATGCTATTTATACAAGCCCCGTATAAGCAGTAGTCTAGTGACGACTGGTACCTCCCGTAGTTGGAAAAAGACCTGAACCACCTTCCATGGACTACAACGTGATACGCAACACCTATCTCGACTTCGGCCAAATGCCCACTTGGTGGTGCGAGGAAAGGTTGAAACGTGACAAGCCGAAGGGAGCACCGAATGCTTACTTCTTCGCACTCACGCGAAATTGCGCCGACGGAACGGATTATCAACCCACGGAGTAACCCAGAGACGGATCCACTACTTCCCCAATTTCTACGCGAAAAAATGACGAGGGTGTGCGTTGCCGAGAGTGGGGGGGGGGCGTTTCCATGGCGCGCGCGAGGGAAGCGGTTCGGGATGAATAATGGGCCAATTCAAAAAGTTCGAGGTGCAACCCTCACGGGAACGATAAACGTGCACGGAAAAGAGGAAAACTGGCCACGCTTTCCCAGATATCGGTTAAAAGTTTAGTCGAAGGCTACGCAGCGAGGCGATGGGGGAGGGGAGTGGGGGAAGGGTGAGGGAGGAGGGAACCCGAACCTAGGCTCACGTACTTCATCCCCAAGCGGCGGGAGGGCGGAGCCGCCAACAACTTTCGAGAGGAGGAAGAGCGAGATGAGGAAGGCGTCCCCCGCGGGGGGAGGGACGGAGGCGCGGGGGGCGGGGTCGGCGGGGGTGGGTCGAGGCGAGATGCCGAAATTTCGAGGTGCCCAAGGGGCGTTGACCTCGTCTCTTGGCTGAATTTTCGAGTTGCCGAGACTGCCGCCAGAGGGCCCGGTTGGGCAGGAGTAAGGGGGAAGTCATGCAACGGTGCTTGGAGCGAGGGCAAAACTGGAGAGAGGGAGGGAGAGAGGCGGAAGGAGGGTAGGGGAGGTGGGGGGAAGGGGAGGAAAACCGTAGGTCGGGGTGGAGAGAGCAGCGCTCAGATGTCTCCGGGAAGGATCCCGTTAGCAAGTTATTCCTCGGGTCCATCGATGAAAAAGAATCTAGAACCACCTTCTCCCGTTTATTCTTCTGACGAATATCTCCCGCTGAGCTTTTAAAGAATTTCAGTAGATGCATTCATCTCCCTGAAGGATGCTGGACCATAACGGTTTAGTGGCGAGGGTTTGAATATGCATACATATACACTCAGTTGTCGAAAGGGGTTGGTAAATGAGTGTGTCCGAGTGTGACTCACGGGCCACTTACACGTGAATGATTCTGTCTTTCCAAAGATTATTAATTTATGTCTCTCTATGGAAAAGAATTGAGATATTTGACACTGTCAAATTCCGGAAAAGTGCCGGTTGTATTGACTGGAATTAATGGTGCACGAGTTGATTCAGCGTCAGTAAGTTAAAGAGTAAAATTGCTGAAGATGTACCCTAGGGTATGGCGATGTTATGCGTGGTCAGTAAACTTAAAGAGTGCGACGGAAGTCTACGCTCACTTGTGACCCTCTCACTCTACAAATACTTGGACACAGAGACACACACACGGCCCAATGACGGGGAATTTGTACTTTTATCAATTATCACCTTCGTCTCGACAAGTAAAAAGTCACAAAAAAGTGCGCGTGTGAGTGGAAATGGATCTTCTGATGTGAGATAACAAATCGGACGGGGACAATCACCGGACGACCGACGGAGAGGATTGACCCTGGTTCGCTTTCGTCGCTGCAATCGTCTCCGCCCTCTCCCCCAACCCCCGATCTCCTCAACAACCACCTCGCATCAAATAAACCCCTCCCCGGCACGCAATGCCCGCTTCCCATTGTTGCCGATCAATGAGTTCCATCCTGGAGAACAATGAGCGCTGTCCCCTCGCTCCAATATCTGCTTTCGGTCGAAAACCCGGGCTGTAATTCCAATCATTACCGCCACGGGGCGTGTTGCGCAAAGGAGCACCATGCAGTTGAATGTTTGCATCGTATCGTTATGGAGGCGGCGGGCATTCCCAGTGCGTGAGACACGAGGAGGGAGACGACACGCACGTTAGGGTGGAGTGCAATTCGTGGGCTTATCGCTGAAGGGGTGAATTAAAACCGCCGCTCTCATAATTAGGAAGTACAACTGAAAATTGTGACTGAAATGTACCAACGGAAAATAAGCCCATTACCTTTATTTTAAAAGCGCATACCCTTCATGCTGAAAATTCAAGGCTTGTATAAAAAGTATCGGTAACAATTTTACCAGACGTGCATTGCCTGATGTGCTGAATTCTAAATGGTCGGTTAAGTGTGTCCATTATAAAATATCGCATTGGCATTTGTAAGATGACAGTGCACAACATTAAAAATAAAAATTTGGCGATGCGAAAGATCTACGCTAAACTAGTCGTGAAGATCTAGAAGGACAACCAAGAGCAGAGTCGAATATTTGCTTACGAAGACCTTCGACAACGGCATCACGACGATTTCTCAATCCCCGTGGATTTCTCAATCCAATCTCAATCATGACTTGGCACCAGCAGACTATTTCCTATTCCCAAAAGTGAAATCTTCCCTCAAGGACACCACCTACCAAGGGTCTTAAAGTGCCGTCAAAGAAGCTTGAGCGCGTACTCTAAAGCATCTTCCGGAATCCGCCTACCAGGTAGCTTTCGAGTCGTGGAAAAGGCCCTCTGGCAAAAATGTGCCGACGCTCAAGGAATGTACTCTGAAGCATTTTGAGTGAAATCTATCTCAATATCAATATCTGGAATATCAATATCTATATCAATATCTGGAAAAACATTTTTTTCCGAAACTTTTCGATTTTTACGCAAATCATGATTTTGATAAAAAAATTGCTCTGAAATAATAAATGTCTGTCATTAGTAGCTCCAAATGAAATGTTGAATAGTACTTACGTACCTATTGTCCATTAAGGAAGGTGTGATGTGTACCTAAACTGCCATGAGTACTAGCACAACGCATACCACCTGCCGGATGAAAATGGGAGTAATGAAGGCGAGAAACGGATTTTGCAGACCGTGAAAAGTCGTGGTTCATTGAACTCCTCTCATCGAACGGTGACATCACCGTTGAACGCTTTCTTTGTAAAAATATCGTAGAATAGTTGCCATTCTACGGTCTTCTAGTGCCTCATTCCACGTCCCGCACAACGTATGCCTACACTTTGAACTGGGGCAATTAACCGTTGATTTGATTGTTTAGGTAAGAAAGACATTGAATTGAAAGTGAACAGCTGTTCCTATGATGACGAAGCGTAATACCCCTTCTGGCGCTCTATTCAAGAGCCAAGAGTCACTAAATGGTTCAATTGAAAATCTCCATTCCGTTGCAAGACAAAACATCTTAGGGGAGTGTTTGACACTTCTTGGAGGGATAAAAAATTGAAACACTTGAACCGAATTAACTGGCGACGCTTACTTCCGAATTTATTCAATCTTTAGTTTCGAATTGAATGATATTTATTACATTTCCTTTATAGTCTGATCCCTACTATAATATTTCTGAAAAGTATACGGTCTTATGTGACCTTGGTCTTCTGTTTTAGGCAATGCAACCTACTCTCTTTTACAACTTTCGCTGGTTCAGGAGTGACATGGTTGAGTCCTTAGATATTAATGAACAAATAATAACAACCGTACGAATATTTCCGTGGCGTTGAACTACTCGTCCGACACTCGTTACTCGTGGCGACAGTTTCACTGGCCATCCTGCCTGCCTCTTAAGGTCAAAGGTGTTTCAAGAACTGCGGGAGATGCCGCAACAGTAACTTTTAACAGACTCATCCGCTACCGTGCATTTCAATGCAACAATTTCAGAGTGCAAAAATTATTTGCCTTGACCGGGATTCGAACCCGGATCCCTCGATGCCCGGCCGAGTGCTTTAGCCAGTTAAGCTAACGCGGCGTCCTACATGCGTCCTAAGCTATCGCGCTACATGTGTATTACAATGCCACATTTCCGGAGTGTAACAGGGCGCCTCGACAGCTTAACTGGCAAAGCATTAACTGGCACTAAACAATAACTAAAGCACTCGGCCGGACATCGAGGGATCCGGGTTCGAATCACGGTCAAGGCGAATGATTTTTACACTCTGAAATTGTTGCAGTCAAAGATGTTCTTGGAAGTTTTCTTACCCGCCTAATATTGGGCTCGCTGTCAAGTACCGCGCTCTGATTGGATATTCCTTTTCCACGCACTGTTTAATGGATATCCATCATCCCTGTTGATGTTTCGGGGTCTTTTCAGGATTTCAAATGCCACGCGGATTTTCCGGAGGGAATAGCGCTTGTCCTTTGCTATTACTTCCGCACCCTCGGAATAGATTATTTCTCCCGACGCACTCCAAGTGTACTCGGCGATGGCTGATATGCTAATTCTTTTCTTTTTCCTCATTAATTTTAAATGGCTCGTGGTTTTTTGCCAGTAAAAAGCTAATCATAGATCGCACCTTACAAATCGCGGGATTTTCTATCGCAGCGTACATTTTAACAGTTCGCAAGTGAGCAAAGTAGAAGAACCACAATCTGCACACTGCCACAGCAGGATGCACCCTGAGTGTAGGGACTTTCAGGCACCAATATGATGGCTCTGCCACGCTAGACCGAAACGCAAGTTACTTTCTGGTCAACCCTTGTTCATGTATTACACGATCGGTTTCAATGCACTACATCATCACAGATTGGTACAAACTGCCCTCAAGTGCTCTCTTATGTAAATTATTTTTCCCCGGAAGAAAGAAGAGGGAAATATGGTGACCTGGTAAGCACCCCCGTCTGCTCTTTAGGCATGATTTCCTGCTACTACTATGGTGCACCGATATGACTGCTCCAAAGTAGTTTAAGAATTTCTCCTTTGTATAAATTTATTTAACGAAATATTCGAAATACAACGTTGGAATAATTTCGAAATATATATGTTGAGAGGTTTCCCTAATTTCCAATGCTGTGCGGTTCAATTTACACCCGTTAGAATTGCGAATATTCCAGACGACATAATGTATAGTTATTGAAATGAATTTAGTGACGTTTTATGAGTCCAATGAAGGAATATGGTGCCCTCTTAGTCGAGTTTTCACAGTCAATGGTTGCATTATAACGAAATTTCAGCGGTAGTGAAGGGTTACATGCAGTGTCTCTTAGTCTAAGCTCCGATGGAAAAAAAAGGATTCACAGGATATACCGAAGGACGAATGGGAACATTCGATTTAACTTTTAGGTATGCGTAGATCTCTTGGGTTTCCTCTGCTGGAGTAAAATCTCTGGCAGGACCTTAGTATAAGTTAGGCCGCAACTTTCATCGTTTTGATGAATTTCACTTTGCTCCTCAGCCCTTTTTTGACTTTCATTAATTTCCCCTCATTTTTCTTTCACTCTTTCACAAGAGAGAGAGAGGGGGGGGAGACTCGTACACGCAAGAGTGCACTCGAAGCACTAAACCTCTTAAATGCACGAACCCTTAGAAAAACCACCTTCACCCCCTAATGCCTTTAATTTCTCTTCCTCGTTGTTCCCGGGGCGCCCTTCCGTAAGCTCCCTCTAAGTTCAGCGCCGATATTCCGTTTCATTTTACCCTTGTATAGAGATAAAATAAGGGTAGATGAAATTACAACATGCTTGGCCCTTTATAATAAAACAGACACCTTCCTCCCTCTGGGGCGATCGCAAGCCACATCAGATGAAGACCCGAGGAGAGGCACTCATTTGTTTGGGTTTCTGAACAGCCCGGAGAAAACGAAGCGCACTACTAATAGTCACCATTCTCACCCCACCACAAACGAGACGCCCACCCACCCAACTAAACTGACTCATATTTGACTTAATCTTTAAAACGTCATTCTTCTTCGTTTGATGGAGGTGGCCTGACCACGAAGAAGTTATAAATAAATAAACTTGCGAACGTCTTTAGTATTATGATATAAAATATGGAATTTTACTTACATTGACTAGTTTTAGGTGCTAATATTTATCTTGTATTATGTTTTGTGTTCTTTAGTACCCTGCAAGCCAATACAATGGTGTGTAGCAGGGGAAGAATGTACACCAGACTAATTTTGAACCGAATATTTTTACCCTTACCGCGGTCGGACCACGTTATTCTGATCCCTTATACCTAGTGGAAAAAATGACATCTTAAATCTATCTGTTCTACCCTTAATCTCTCTCATTTTTTTCGCTTATTATCTCGCCTACAGTAGTACGATGGGGGTAATAATACATTTTCAACATCATCGCTAAAGAGACAACCTTCAAGTTTATGCAAGAGCTTCAAAGTGTAGTTTAACCTTCGCTCCGTTAGTGATTCTCAGCCTAGCTGCTTTAATATTTTGGATAAGCTACTAAGTTTATCATAACAACGTTTTACAAATCTAGCTCCTCAACGCTGCATATAATCCAATTCGGTAATTAATCTTAGTTCGTGAGGATCCTATATACCTCCAGCATATTTTAAATGAGGCGTAATCAGCGAGAGATACAATTTCTCTTTGATCTTTTCATCACATTTACCCAATAATCATCTAATGTAATAAATCCTAATTTTTTAATAGCTTGTCCACATATTCCCCGATGTGTTTTCTCCAGGAGAGGTTGTGATTGAGGATTTCGCCTAGGTATTTAATCTTTACACGTTCCATTTCGGTGTTCCCGATGCAGTAGGCGTTCGGGAGAGACGCTCTTTTTCCAAAAATTCATTACTACGCCCTTTTCTAAGTTTAATTCTAATTACCAAGTTTTGCACCAGCGTTGCAAGGCGCTTCGGTTATCTAATAAAGCTTTTTATGTTTTCATAAACATTTTTTGGCGAAGGTGGAGAGTCATAAAGAAGTAGTAGTTATTAGGTGAGGCGACCGACATTTGTCATTTGGCGTTATCTGAGGTCATTTGTGCTGTTAGTGAAGGACGTTGTCCGCCGTCGCATTAGCATACTTCTCTTAACGAAAAGAGCCACAGCTTAACCTCCCATCCGACGGACGACGCACTCATTCAAAGTGCTCTCCACGAAGCACCTCAAGTAGGGATCGGGATACCAATGAAAAATATCTGTCGCCTCCCGGGATCGAACCCAGGCTCTCTGGGTTGGAAGCCATTAAGTTAGCCACCCATCCTCATCCCAGTCGTAAATAAATAAACATATTTCACACACACATACATACAAATACGAAACGCAAACACAGAGACCAAAATATAAGCGGTTTTGTGTATGCATGAATTTTTTGTGACCTGCCGCCGGTGCGTTCCGTGCACCCAAGGGGAACGCGGAAGAGGCACAGAGAGATGACAGGGGGAGGCGCAGAGGTCGCAGCCCTAAGTCCCGTGCACTTACACTCCGACTCTTGAATGTGTCACTGAAAGGCGGCCGCCTCCCCAAAGGATCCCGCCCCTCCTAATGCTCCCCAAAAGTGACAGGGGAAGGGGGGTGCTAATTGTGCGCTGCGTGCATCTGCAGAGGAACACTCCCTCTTTTGTGCACAAACATTTTGCGTCCCCGGAGGAAGGCGGTGAGACCACGAAATACACTCTCCTCCCCCCCCGCTCCCCCTACACCCCCCCCCGCTTCCCCTACACCCCCCCCCGCTCCCCCTACACCACCCCGCCCCCCATACACCCCCCCCACTCCCTCTACACCCGATCCCCCTTGCGATAATTGCGCTCTGAAACGCGGCGGTCTCGCATTTCCTCGGAGCCATTTAAAAGAAGCCGCGCGGAGAAACTCTCACGAGGGAGGAATAGGGCGAAGGACACCAAGAGCGCCATGTTGGTGCGTAGATAGCAAAGGAATTCGGTGACGGGAGAGAACTTAGAACAGAGACAAATTATTTCCTTAGGATCGTTAATGTTTTTATAAAGGATAGTGTTAAATAGAAGTAGGAATAACTAACAAGGGGGTAGAAGGTGAGAGCAACGGGCAACTTTGATGGCAAGAGAAATGAAAATGGAAATTTGAGTCAGGAAATAATATTGTTCCGGTTTTTTTTCGAATAGATTCCAAAAATGAGTACTTTCCAAAAAATGTTTGTAATTTTCAGTAACCTTACATGAGTTTCCAAGGATAAAAATAAATTAAAATAATAAATGTCTTAGCTGGAATCCTTGGAAGAGCTAGAAACGCTAATGGGAAATACACGTAGATGAAAACTAGATGCTGGGTTTTAAAAACTGACAAGTCATATTATAAAGTATTAAATGATGAGGGAATAAGAATTAGCTAGCTCCTTCTGGCTTGAACACCTATACGTATACTTGAGAGCAAATAAGTAAGCTATGTCTTTACGGTTCTTCGCCGACGTTTAAGTCGACATTGACATAAATACCCTGCGTTCCACGAAAAAGGTGCGTGGCAGGGGGTGCAAGCATCAGGTAGGAAGGGGAGGTAAGTAATAAGGGAGAATATGGGAATGGACGGGAAAAATATTCAGCTAATACCTATGAAATAAAGTGCCTATTCGTATACAAGCTTAAGAGAGACAATTCTCAGCATGTGTTAATTAACCTTAAAAATTATTTATTTGTCATGCAAAATAGGGAATAAAAATGATCCAAAAGCATTATTTTTACGATAAAAAAACCATAAACATAGTAATCAACCCGAATGTCGGTTTGGTAGGTGATGGTAGAGTACTAAGCCTGACGGCGTGTGATATTCATACATTATCAGGGCAGGAGAGCCAGTTCCTTTCCCTGTGCCGGTTATGATTTTCCAGGAAGATCTAGTACCCGAAAAATATCATAGCTTGGGTACCAGTGAACCAAATATCATAGCTAGGTGCCCAGGGAGATCTACCCCTGGCATTCCGCAACCCACACTACTCCTACGATAGATCATTATTATTACTAGGTAATCTACCGGTTAAGGTAGGTTTTTGGATGGACACAACTATCAAATAAACATTTTGTGCCTCCCCACCTAGCAAACTAATCTATATCAGGTCCCTCTTCATCTCGGTGTACTTCTTTCCTCCCTTCATCCCGTCCAACATCCCTATCCTGTTCCTGCCCTTACCTCGCTTTCCCAACATTCTCCCCTCTATTACCTTCTTAAACATTCCACTACCGCTCTATACGCCTTTCATCCATTTTTCCTGCCTCCATAGGATTTCTCTCAACAAACCCCTCTCCTCCCCCACCATTTCTAGTACTTCCTCATTTGTTTTCTTTTCGGTCCATTTCACCTTCTCCATTCTTCTCCACACCCACATTTTAAAGGCCTCCAATCTACGTCTATCCTCCTGCTTCAGCGACCACGTTTCCGCGCCGTACATAGCTACGCTCCATATAAGAGTTTTTACGAGTCTTGTCTTAACATCTCTACTCAACGTCCCCGTCATCAACTCCCTCCTCCTTGAGAAAGCCTCCTTGCCTAGCGCAATTCTTCTCCTTACGTCCCTACCACTTTAACCGTATTGGTCCAAAACACTTCCGAGATATGTAAACTGTTCTACCTGCTCTATTTTTTCCCCGCCTATTTAAATATTTAGCTTAGCCTTTTTCTTTCTGGAAAATCGCATAACCTTTGTTTTATTAATATTGATTCTCATCCCATATTTATCGCACTGAACCTCCAATTCACTCAGCAATGCTGGCAACCCCTTGGCTGACTGAGCAACTAATGCTTGGTCATCAGCAAACCTAACCGATTTTACGAATTCCCCTCCGACTTTCATTCCTACCTCCAGTTCTTCCCATGCTTCTTTAATCATTTCCTCTACGTATACGTTGAACAGCACCGGTGACAATGGGCAACCCTGCCTTACACCTCTTCCTAACTCTACCCATCCGGACTCTCCGTTCCCCACTCGCACCTGAGCAGTCTGAGACATGTACAGGTTGCGGATCAGTCTCCTGTCCCTCCAATCCATTCCTATTTTCTGCAATACACACATTAATATTTCCCAATTCACTCTATCAAACGCTTTTTCGAAATCTACAAAACAGGCAAAAACATCCTGATTGTATTCTATATTCCTCTCCATTAGTGATCTCATTACTGCAATGGCATCACACGTACTTCTTCCTTTCCTGAACCCAAACTGATCATCCCTTAAGTAATCATTTGCCTTTCTCTCCATCCTCTTGTTGATAATCCTGAGAATAACTTTAGCTGCGTGGGATATCAAACTTTTTGTTCTTTAATCTCTGTAATCCTCACATGATGTAGCCTTCACCTTTTTTGGAATAGGAACTAACACTGATCTCACAAAATCTTCAGGCCAGAGTCCTTCCTCATAGATACTACGAATCAGTCCATATATGGCCTTCTTCCCACATTTTCCTAAACATTTCAACAGTTCCACAGGAATGTTGTTCACCCCCACGGCCTTATTTGATTTCATCTCCTTTAATGCCCTATAATGTAATGCTTCTATTTCATCGTCGAGTACTAACCCGAGTAGGTAAGAAACGCCGAGTAGGAACTAACACTGATCTCACAAAATCTTCAGGCCAGAGTCCTTCCTCATAGATACTACGAATCAGTCCATTTATGGCCTTCTTCCCACCTTTCCCTAACCATTTCAACATTTCTACAGGCATTTTGTCCACCCCACAGCCTTATTTGCTTTCATCTCCTTTAATGCCCTTTCTATTTCATCGTCGAGTATGCCTGGACCTAAGCTATCTTCTTCTACGTCATGTTCCTTTTCTATGTCTAACCTTGTCGGCCTAAGTTCTTTACCATACAGTGTTTCTATATATTCCTTCCATCTCTCTTGGATTTTTCCTGGTTCAACTATTATCTTACCCCATTTATCTTTAACTGTTAGCACAGATCTTACCTTCTTACTTCCCGACAATAACTTAACCTTTCTGTATAGATCACCAATTTCACCCTTCTTCTGTAAACTTTCCATATCCTCGCATTGAGTTTTCCACCATTCTTCCTTTGCTTTATTTGTGGCCCTTCTCAATTTATTGTTTAACTCTTTCTACTTCATTTTGCCTAACTCTGTGTTTACATTTTTCCATCTTCTTCTGTCATCCATCTTTGCAATCATCTCATCCGTTACCCATGGTTTCCTTATCCTTTTCCCGTTAACGGTTCCTATAGTGTCTTTAGCGGCTTCCAATATCCCTTTCTTGATACATTCCCATTTTTCTTCGATAGTACTCAGTTCTTTACCGTCATCCATCATTTTCTCTACAGCCTGCTGATACTCATTCCTCGTTAATCCATTTACTGCTTCTAAATTCCATTTCCTAACCCGCCGCCCTTGCCCTATCTTCTTGAAACCAACATTACATTTCATAACAACTAAATTGTGGTCAGATTCCGCATCCGCTCCTGGGAAACTGTGCGAATTTATCACACTGTTCCTAAACCTGTGCCTAACCATAATATAATCTAACTGATACCTTTCTGAGTCACCTGGCATTTTCCATGTACTGTATACCTACGCCTTTTGTGGTGTCTAAACCATGTGTTAGTGATGACTAACCCCTGTCTCCTGCAGAATTTAATTGCTTTCTCCCCGCGTTCATTCCTCGTGCCTAACCCATAGTCCCCCACCTCACCACCATCTCTTCCTTCGCCTACCGTTGCATTCCAATCCCCCATCACTATCAAATGTTTCCCTGCAGGAACATTCGCGATGATATCCTCAAACTCATCATACATCCTATCGACTTCTTCCTCCTTGTGGTTGCTCGGTGGCATGTATACCTGAACAATGACCAAGTTCGTCGGCTCTGCTTTAATCTCTACGAGTAAAATTCTATCTGTCGCTTGCTCTATGTTGAGATAGATCATTGCTAATGCGAAAATCGTGAATCAAAT
The DNA here is from genome assembly GCA_037158775.1 of Hetaerina titia. Classification (NCBI taxonomy): domain Eukaryota; kingdom Metazoa; phylum Arthropoda; class Insecta; order Odonata; family Calopterygidae; genus Hetaerina; species Hetaerina titia. The sequence goes on along the minus strand of CM073775.1, from coordinate 97,361,579 downwards.
ATGACAAATTACAGAATACAAACTATTTACTCCATTAATATAGATGTTAATTAAACAGATGTCAACCTCTAAAAATTACGTAAATAATTACTCCTCAGGGTTTCCGAACTATTCCGATCATCTGCCAAAGCTGAAATAATATTCTATGCTGATAAAAAATCATCCGTCCACGGTAACTGCGTCCCATTGCATTTATGCTTTTACTAGTAGTAGTAACTAGATACGTTCCGAAATTATGAGTGAAAATTAAAAGATTCTAAAATGGCCTAATGTACCGTAACAAGGAAAAGCGTTTTACAATATCTGCAGACCAGATCCGATGGCCCAGTATACGACAGCAGTACATGCAAAGCTTGTGTGCTCTATTTTGTTTCACCTACAGGGAACCGCTCGCTCTCTTGCACACAAACATTTCGCCTCCCCGGGGAATTCAACGACATGTCCCGTGGGCCGCTTGCGTGCCTTCCCTGGTCGTTGCCGAGATGAAAAATGAGGCGAGAGAATAGGCACAGCCTCTCCGTGTGGCGTTCCGAGTTTTGGCGGGGTGTACTTGCGGCCGGCATCGCTCCCCTTTTGGCGGGGGCGAGATAATGAGTCCTGCAATGCGGGTGCCGTCGCAATTCCCCGGGGGCCGCGCCGCCGCGAGCAGTCGAACGACCCACCTCGTCGAGGAGGGAGTGTCCCTCGACGGAGCGTGGCCACGCTGTCGGCGCACGCGGGCGAGGAGAAACTGCGGGAAAAAAGCATGATCAGGCACGAGGGTTGAATGATACTCGGAATCATCACCATGGTAATAGGTAATCCTTTGTCAGTAAACACGTCACGCGTTAGTGCTCTGGAAAGAGATCTGTGGTGCGGACGCCTCTATGTTGTTGTTCCCGTGTAGTGATTAGTAAAGATGGAAAAAAATTGAGATTCGAGAAGTGGTTAAATACTTGGTTAGAAAGATATGAAAGCAAAGAATATGCATGCCGACTTTCAGAACACTCTGGGGGACTCGGGCAAGACCTTCATATTTAACTGTTGCAGTGTGAAAAAATGAGTTAAAGTTTGGTCGGGACAGCTTAGATGATGATCCATGTAGTGGTCGGCCAAAATAAGCCACTACCCCAGAAAGAATAATAGACGAGGCAATAAAACCATCTCCACCACGGCAAAAGGTAGTAGTATAATGCAATGCATAAGTTGCGGAAACGCACTTGATGCAGGAGTTCTGATAGTCGTTCCGCCAGCACCGACATTTGGTGGTGATTCTGAGAACTTTTCAAACTACCCCCGTCTAATTAAAGCATGCGAAATAATAGATATCCTAAACATTATTCCATATCTCAACATCCCCACTAAGACAGGCAAATTGTGCCTTCATTGTGAAGCATATCTCCTTGTCTACCTCAGATAATGCCGGAAACTGTGATCCTTTCAAGCACAGAGATGTGAGTCAAAAATATGTTTCCACCTAGCCTTTTTGCAAATATCAGTAGTTACATTTTAAAATTTTACAAATGGCGCAGCAATGTCATGAATAAAATGTACGTCTATTCCTCGAAACACTCTTTGCTGTACAACCAAAGCAATATCATTTTATTAAACAAATGTATTTTCTTTTCACAGGTTTGTGTCCGTTTTGAAACAACACAAGCGCTACCATGGTCTTGTACAGCGAAAGCAGTTCTCAATTAGACTCGGTAAGTATGTGGTCGGAGACCTCCGGCGCTCAGGGTAATTCGACTCCCCATCCCCCTTCCTTTGAGAATGGCAGGTTGTTCAATTCTCCTTCTTCGTGAGTCGAAACCACATAAAGACGTATTTACGGAGTTCTAGTCTAAAGGAAATTAAGTTAACAGAGACCTAATGGTGGGAATCAATTGTTCACATTTAAGTTAATAACATTAGTTCACTCCGTTTATTGGCAAACTGTTGATGTGATACTATCTGTATAATGAAAGCGTGAAGGCATTTGTAACAACGAAAGCACCAATCATAACGGGTTGGGAGCTGTTTCCGTCAGGTGACGTAAACAGGCGAGGGTAGGCTGAAAAGTAATGCACACATGCTTGTAGAGCGCGAAAAAAATCGAATAGTAAGATCGGGCAAAAATTAAATTAAAGTGCAATTCTTAAGTTTCATAATCACATCTTTTTTTTCACCATAGTCACCGTTAAGGCTAACACATTTCTCTCAACGCGTAACAAGTTTTTTCATTCCTTCACTGAAAAAACTTCCGACTTTTCTCAAATGCAGGATTTGACAGCTGCTTTCACTCCATCGTCCTAAGGGTAATGGTTACCTTTGAGATGTCTCTTGAGTTTAGGAAAAAAATTAAAATCGCAAGGTGCAAGGTCGGGGGAATAAGGAGGGTGTGGAATCGGTTCAAATTTCAGGTTTCGCATAGCCTCTCCAGTTGCGCGTGAGTGTGTGGATGAACGTTGTCATATTGCAAGATTATTGGCGCCAGGCTGCCTTTAACACGACAAAATCAATGTGGGAGGTATTTTAAAGTCTTTATATACTGAGAAGGATTTACCGTTGCCCATCGTTTCAGAAAATTGGTCAAATAAACACGGTGAACATCCCAAAACACAGTCAAAAGAAGTTTCATCAACAATTATGGCTTTTCCAGGCTCGCAACCACGAAATTTTACTACCCATCGATTTACAGTAGACCTTTGAACAGCATTGTCACCATAAACAGCCTTTAAACGACGATAAATCTCCATATCCAAAATATTTATCACTAACGTTGTGGTAACCATTTAAAAATAATTATGATGAAAAATATGAATATGAATAATAAACAGTCTCAAAATTAATAAATTCCATAATTCAAACGATGTTCATACGTAGAACAGACGTACGTGTATGGTTTCTAAAAAAGGAATTTTGAATAGTTTCGTAAAAATAGATGTCTCAGATATTGTCGCAATGCCACAAAATTATTCAAAGTGCATCCCTCGAGCGTCGTTTTGCCAGCGGCTTTTTCACGACCCGAAGACTCCCAAGCAATTGGTTTCCGGAAGGTCCTTATTTTAACGCGTTCGAGCTTCTTTTGCGGCACTTATGTCCCATTGTGATGTTTTTTGAGAGAGAATTTCACTTTTGGGAATAGGAAATAGTCTGCCAGTGCCAAGTCGGGACTGTAAAGGGGTTGGGGAATCGTTGCGATGCACTTGTAGATGGTCTTCGCTAGCAGACACTTGACTCTGCTCTTGGTCGTCCGTCCGAAGACCTTCGGGACGACTTTAGCCCAGATCTTTTGCATCGCCGAATTTTCGGTGATAATGGTGTGTGCACTGTCTTTATACCAATTCCAATATTCATGAGCGATCTGCGATCATGCGCCCACTTAACTGACGACCTAAATTTAGCATTTACACACACGTCAGGAAAAATTGTTACCGATACTTTTTAGACATACCTTGTATTTGTTTGAAATGTTCTTTCCCTTAAATTATATTTACGTGGTCCATTATGAAAGTAATGCGCATGCTTTTATTGTGAAGCGAATATCCATGGCAGTGTGGTAAAACTGGTCGGGAAATGTGGTGGGGGGTGTACCCTTTTACAGCAGCTATTTTGCTCCTAGCAGCCTGGTAGGAAATACGTGTCTCCGCGTGAAGTGTGTTTTCCGACTTCGATGGAGCGCCCAGCCACATGACCCAAGCTACACGTCCTTCATCGTTACCAATTTCCTGGACCGGGGCACCATCACCCCCAGGTGATCCCCCGAGCTCCTTAAAGTTCCGAATTGGCTCCTTGTGACTTTTTTTGTTTCCCCGACGGAAGAGAGAGCTGAAAGGAAAGTAATGGGAGACCGTGGAAAATATCCGAAAGCATGTCTACTACGTTCCTGAGGGATATTCCTGTAGATAAGAGTTTCAGGGTGCCTTTCAGGCGTGGCAGACACGTCTCTGCAAGTGTATTGTTGCAGCGGGAGAGAGTATTTTGAAGAAAATTAAGCATTTGTATAAATGCGATCGATACATCTATTTTTCCCAGAGAATGCGCATTGATTTTATAGTGGTCCCTGTATTTCTGATTCGGGCTTTGTAATTCGGGTGGCACATGAACACGCGCATTAGGTCGCCCGCGAAACGCCACGCCCACTCCGGGGACGCACTCGAGCTCATTTTACTTCACTCGGGTCTGAAGAGGTGGAGGGAGGGGTCTACGGAATGATTGCAGGTTGACGCAGGCTGGAAAACAGTTACCCCCCCTTGCTCCGCAAACGTGCACGCACGCGGGGGCATTCATTCTCCTGAGCAGAGCGGCTGTGTTTGCTCGAAATCGCCGGAGGAATTCGACGGAGCAAAAGGGGGAAAGCGCAGAGGCCGGATGGGAGGAACAGGACCCCCCCCTCCCTCTTCCGCGCGGTGATTGGACCATGAGAGGGGAAGGGGAGGGCATGCACTGAGGGTGGATGCCACCCGTTGGGTTGACGCCCCCGACTCGAGGGTTTAGGTTGGGTGGAAGGAACTACGTACACCGCCGTGGAAGACACGTGGAACGCCGCTAAACTTCTAAATAAGTCCAGGGACAAAGTTGTCCGCTGGACATACCTAGAAATTCTCGCGAATTTTCTTCAATACCTGGAAGCACAATGAGAAACAGAAAAATTTATAAATTGATTCATTTTCAAAAAAAATTAAGTTGACAATGATTGTGTTTGTTAACTAAATTGTCATTATTAGAGAGACTCAAAAAAGAAAACTTTGAAACACATATTTATAATCTCGTAATTTCTGTGATACAAAATATTCTTAGTTGGTATGCTTGAACTGGTCAAGGGGAGTCTCTTAGAGAAGTAAAGCTAATTTGGAAGTGCCTAGTTCACATGTAAACTTCTTGGAGGTAGAGAAATGAATATCCAACTTTTCGTTCATTGATGAATTTCAGCGTATCGCGTCTAAACTATTCAACTCACAAATGAGGATATGATGTTCCTTTTTGGTTCATGCTTCAAATGCAGCCATCGTTTTTACAAGATTGTTGCACCATATTGTTGCATTCTGGCATCATGCTGCTGTGGGACACTCATCAAACCATGGCTATCATTATTGCCAACTAACAGGAGGATAGTGCGACACCACTTTCAAACGTTGGTGCACTTTCAAGGATTTCACTAGATACGGCCTCTTAGTACTCGGTATATTTCTTTGCATTCATATACGGATTTACTTTCGTGATTGTAATGAAGTAGTTTATTGTGATAAGAAAGATAAAATATCTGTCATATTACTATTTAGAGCGGATTTCTATCGACGCATAAATATAACAAATAAATTAACCGAAAGAAAGAAAGAGGATTGAGTTTCTGAAAATAGAGCAACCCTTCGACCACCGACTTTTATGCCTTTTCAAGAGATGATGGGGTGGTACGGGAAGTGCAGAGAGAGGGGTGGGTGTCAAAGTAAGCTTAAGGAGGGGGCGCGGGGGAGGGGCGAGGGGCGAAGAGGGGCTGGCGTGGTCGCCGTGGACCATTTCCCCAAATGTAGGTCGGCGGGCGCCGGTCGGTTCGCGGGGCCGGACGGCACGTCCCGTCGGGGGCGCGTTTTGTGCGTGGGAAGGGGGGAAAGGAGGGGGGGGTCGTGGGATGGTAATGAGGAGGAGGGGGAACGGGAGCGCGTTTGACAAAGGCCCTTCTTACTCCGAAGAGGGAGACGGTTCGCCTCGCGACAGTCCTTTGTTTCCTTAAAGCACTCGGCGCCCTCCGCCGAGCGCGCGCGCACGTCGCGCGGTATGGCGGCGGAGAATGCAAACATCCCAACTAAGCCTTCCCCTCCCCCTCTTCTGCCCCTCCCCCCCCGCGGAGAAGCGAGACCTACCCCACTCCCTACCCAGTCACACCGCCTCCATCTGCTCCCAGTCTCAGAGAGATCTTTTGTGCCTTCCCCCAGCTCAAACAAAAGAAAAAAATGGTGGAATATACATATATAAATAAAAAAATGCGGAAATACCCCAAAGAGCCACGTAGTCTCAAAGCGAATGCGAAGGCGGAATGCTAAAAAAATGCGACCAAGTCCATTCAAGCACATGCGAAGGTTTCAACCTATTGGCAAGCCCAGTGGGCTTTAGAGACGACGACATTCGCAGGAGCCTATTATCCAAGGACTATTGAAGTAAACACAACCGAAGGGAAAGAGTTTCTGAAATTACGTGCTATTTCATGAGGTCCTTTTCTTACTCTTTGAACTCTTTGACTTCAATTTATGCGTATCTATTCATCAATAAACCAGGAAAACCGAGTAAAAACGAAAAAAATATTTATAGGAGAGTAGTAAAGGAAATTCCGAATGATTAAATGGGCAAAACGCATCAGTTCAAAGACTGTAGTATCTCTGCAATTGGAAACAGCTGAAGGTAACATAAATCTGGAATTTCGGTAGCAATCATCTGAAATTAATTAGATTGATCCCCAATAAAATTGATACACTTTTCATTTTGACGGATGAGGTTTTTAAATAAAGTCAATAGTTGGGGAATTTGTTGGGGAACCACTGTTTACGTGTCCAGTTGCTTAGGATTTCGTGCTTGGGCGGCGGGGTGATACCCTGATTGCAGCCAGGCAGTGGCCATGCTTTCCTACGGCCCGATCTTCAGACTAAACTATGTACTTTGCCTCGGTCTTAATTTAGGAACATATTGCTTAGAGGAGACCGAACCAAGTCGCCGCGAGCTTAAATGGGAACTGTTAGCATGATGGACGCATTTAATTAAGCATATTACGCACGGGAAAGCTTTCGACTGAAAGAGATTTCAGCGAAGAAACGTCCGCTCCGACCGAACGCGACTTAGCTTGGCACTTTTCATTTTCAGCCAAGCTGCCCGGGGAAAATCGACGAATTGGAAGGACTCGTCGTACTGGTAATTTTTCTATGCTGTTGCGATGTTTATTTTTCTTTGTCCAGGGTCTCAGATGCTCACATGATGTCTGACTATAACTTTGTAATTCAAATATTTTTCCAAAATTCACTTGGTGAAGCAATTTTATAAAAAGTTTATCCGTTAATACTTTAACGTTTTTACACCCACGCAAAGTGCTTTGTTATTTTGACTCCCAAGGACATATTTACTCTTACTATCAGATGTTGAAAAAATGTATTCGTTATCAACATGCATAAGCATACAAAAATTATATCTCAGATCTCCGTGTAGTACTATATTCCAGATATTATTACCCAATGAGGTATTTACGTACAATAAATTCAAGTGTACAACGTTCATACAAAAAATATCAATGACAATTTCTTCCTAACGTGTGCGTAAAGTCCTGAATTCAGATCATCGGTTAAGCGTACGCATGGTCGCATTAGCATAGATAAAATGACAGGGCACACCATTATCAGTGAAAATTTGGCTATGCGAAAGATCTCGGCTAAACTCATCCCGAAGGTCTTCTGACGGACGACCAAGGGCCATAGTCGTGTTTCTGCTTGCGAAGACCTTCTACAACGACATCGCGACGACTTCCCAACCCTTGTAGAGTCCCGACTTGACACTGGCATACTATTTCCTATTCCCAAAAGTGAAATCCTCTTTCAAAGAACACCACCATGGGACCCTAAGTGGCGCAAAAGAAGCTCGAAAGCGTAAACATAAGGACCTTCCAGAAACCACCTACGTGAGAGCCTTCGCCAATTTATAAGAACCATGTACTCGTATATATAGTATATATATATATATATATATATGTGTGTGTGTGTGTGTGTGTGTGTGTGTGTATGTGTGTGAATATGTATGTATAACCATAAACGCAGTAATCAACCCGAAGGTCGGTTTAGTAGGTGATGGTAGAGCTCACCCATGTACCAAGCCCGACGGCGTGTGAATATTCACACATCAGGGTAGGGGGGCCAGTTCCTTTCCCTGTGCCGGTTATGGTTTCCCAGGAAGATCTGGTACCCGAAAAATAAACTAGCTTGGGTGAAGCTGCAGGAACCCAGAGTGCCTTGGTCGGGAATCGAATCCGAAACCCTCCGGTCAGCAGTCCAACGCTCTACCTATTGGACCACCGCGACCCACTATGTATGTATATGTGTGTGTATATGCATATATATTCGAATTTATGTAAACGAGAGTGTGCATGAACGTGTATATATGTGTGTATATATACACACGAACACACATGGATATAGATATAAGGAAAAGGGATAGGAACGCACATAAATGACGAACACAGGAGAGGTGGGGAAGGTGGAATTGAGCAGTTCACAATTGCAAAAATATTTCCTTGTCCGGGTCTTGAAAACCGGATCTTTCGACTTACCGGGATGCTCTTTTTTTCAGTTGATAAAATATTTTCACATGCTTTCCTTTTATTAGACTATTGAGATAGTTGCGAGAGAGTTGGTTTGCATCATGAAGCTTGAATTCCTTTTACGAGGTTATCATGTCAGATTTTCTTGTGCATGAGGAAATGCAAAATAAGTTTGCCGTTTCGTAACAGGGGAACAAACTTCAATTTATTTCTCTCCCTTGACGTCGTTTAGGTCACGAGACAATTGAAACTCGTGCGTTCCCAAGAAGACGGCTGGAAGTCCCTCCCATCCTCTCGTCCCGCTCACGCAATACCAACCCCCAACCCCCCGTTCACCCTTCTCTGCCTCCCCTCCCTCCGTCACTTTACGACCGGTGTCTTCAAATTTGTGAACACTCGGAACTTTAACGGCAGGAGGGCTCCATGGAGACGTCTGCAGAGGTTTTTACATATTCGCAAAAAGAAACCTGGGATTGAGCAAAGGTAAAGTCGCAGCAACTCGAGACGTGCGGCTAAGATTCGGAATTCGCGGAAACGCATCGTGCAGCAGGAATGCCGCATTCGCTGAAAACACCCTCCCCCCCCCCCGGGCGACGGATCCGCTTGAATGCGGAGAGGGCGGTTAGAACGATTTCGAGCGTCGTTTGACTTCGCTTGGCGAGATGAGAAGACGGAAGAGGGAGGAAAAGAAAAAAGCTATTGAATCGGAATTTCGTAATAATGAGGAAAGCTCCAGAGGGATCTTGCAATCTTCAATGTCTCCGACTTGAAACCTAAACCATATAAATTAACAGAATTTTAAGCTCCCTCTCTCCCTTCTCCCAGAATGGTAAGAAAATTAATATTATTACCTATCACCCTGCAAGCCACTGTGGGGGACAGGGGGTGATTATACACCAGACTACATTTGACCCAAAATACTTTTCCCTCCTAGCGTGGTGGGACAACATTATTCTGCTCCCCTATTGTTCGTGGTAAAAATGACATCTTCAATCTGTTTGCTATGCACTTATGGATCTCTCTCCAATTTGATTGCAATTATCTCTCCTACCTTTGTACGATGGGGGTAATAATACATTTTCAACATCACTGGTAAAGAGACATCCTTCCAATTTATGCAAGAGATTTAATTTGTAACTTAATCTTCGCTACGGGAGTGACACCCAGCCTGGCACCTCTGATTTGGCAAAAGAGACTCCATAGTCTCAATCTCGTCCCAAAATATAGAGGTCTTATCTATCTAATAATTTCGATACGCTGCTCAGTTTATCATCACAGCGTTTCACAAATCTAGCTCCTCTACACTCCACACGATCAAATTTGGAAATCAATCCAAATTCGTGTGGATCCCATGATATACTTGCATCATATTCTTAATGAGGCCTAACTAGCGAAAGATAACATTTATTTTTCACCTTTTTTATTATTATTATATATATTATTATATTTTCTCCTTGAGTTTCATTAGCACCATAATTTAGGGTTATTCCAGGATAATAAAATACTCTAAGCTATGAAACCTTGTCTGAAAAACTGCAAAATAGATGGTGGAAGTAATTATAAATACATTCAAAGATTACGACAACTGTTGTAAATGTGCTTTACCTTCGTCGAATATGTATAAACTTAATGTAGCATTATGTAATATTTATAGCCATAATTTTATTATTTTGTGGATAACATATAGGTTTAAGATATCATTTTTTTCCACGAACGATAAGGGATCATTATAGCGTTTTTAGACTACGGTAGGGTCATGTTCGGGTAACATTATTTTGGTGTGTATTCCCCCCCTGCCACACACCCTGGCGGTGGTTTGTGGGTGTATATCAATACAATAAAATAAATGTTTTTCATTGCCTTCTTTTCTACAAAGATGCTCTTAATGTATTTGTTGGCTTAATGTGTTTTGTAGGTCCCTATCATAGCAAAGCACCCTATTTTTCAAACCTTGGTAAATAATATGTTAGAACCCCTGTTCATTTCGTTTGCAAACTGAGTGAAGCAATTCACTTCTGGCCAGATGTTTCTTTTATCGTGATCAGAAACTTCTTATTACCTCAATAAATATTCGTGAAATGCCAACGGGACCCGAATGAATGAATACTGTGATTTGTTTTAATCTTTTGAGATGATTTTTGGATTCATTGGGATCTCTTAACCGGCCAAGTTCTGATTGAAGCGAAGTAGAACGTATTTGGGTGGCAATAATCCCCCGAACCAATGCACAAATTGCGTGAATCGGTCCCTGGGTCTATGTTGGTGACTGGTGTGTGCAGGGACGAAAGAGGAGGGCGAGAGGTGGTAGAGTGGGGAGGAGGAGAAGGAGAACGGATAGCTCTCTGCACTCCCCTCCTCATGGCTCGATTAACACGGGATTATGGAATTCTAAACTCTCAAGAAAAGACCTTTCGGTTTAACTGCTCACCCGACCAAATGCAAAGGAGGGATATTTCTCATTGGTGTTTCTACTGCCACGTGTCTCAAAGCCATAGCAGGAAATGGTATTCAGAGAAATTAATTCCTGGATTTTTACTGAAATGATTATAATAAAAAATATCGTTTGAGGGTAACGTAAACTATTCAAAAGTTTTGTGTGCTTTAACCATTATCTCAGGATCGAGTCCTTGACCATTTGAATCTTTTTAAAGATATTAATTACTTCTGGTGGTGGATAGTATGGTTTTATTATTTATGTAGATGTTACCAGCCTGTTGGAAGCGTATTTTTACATTTTAAAATTTGATATTTTTCGATTAGAGCTGCTCTACTAATCTCCACTCGTACCTGGGAGAATTTCCTCAAAAGAATGTTATCCATTGAAAACCAGACTATTGAGAAACTTTCATTATAGATTGTAATACATATAAAAATATAAATTGTAGAAAATTTAAGCAATTACCTGTATTACATACTTCATAATAGTAGGTATAACATTGAAAGTTTATGGGAAAGTTTGGGTTAGAAGGAAAATTTAACTGAAAGAGTTTTTTGTATTCCTTAGTACCCTGCAAGCCTAGCGTGTGGCAGGGGGTGATTACACACAAGACTAATTTTGACCCTTTAATACTATATTATACTCCTACCAATAGGATAATGTTATTCTGATCCCTTATCGTTTTTGGAAAAAAAATACTTCTTAAATCTATCTGTTCTACACTTAATCTCTCTAATTTAATTGACCAGATCACTTCTACCGTAGTAAGATGAGGGTAATAATACTATTTTCAAAATCACTGCTAAAGAGACGTCCTTCCAATTCATGCAAAAGATTTGACCTATAATTTAGCCTTCACTCCGTAAGTGATTCCCAGATGTTCCAATATTTTGTATGCGCTACTAAGTTTATTATAACAACGTTTAACTAATCTAGTTCCTCTACTCTGCACGCGATCCAATTCGGATCTATGATCTAGGATACTATGGAATGGGTTGCATTGCTGGGTAAAAACTTAGTTTTCCATTTTCAATAGGCAGCTCCCAATTTGACGCATAACTCGTAATGGAAGAATGGAAAAAATTGTAAACAATACTATTTCTTATTTTATCATTTGTTCGTAAACTCGTCAAAATTTATCCCTTGGAACGACAACATATCCGATGGAATATGGCGCAAAAGTTAATTTCCAGTTAACCTCTTGACTCTTGAGCGAAGAATCGTATTAGATAATTCACGTGTAGCTCCCCAAAGTCACTTTCCCTCTTCAAATGTGTTCCCGGAAATTACGTCGACAGTAAAGGAGCAGTAATCAACCGTCGGAATCATCACTGATGAGTCAGTGAGGGAAACTTCGTGTGGACGGAGGGGGTTTACAAAAAAATGAAAGGAGTAAAAAACTTTCGTTCGCCAAAGTAATTTAACGAACTCTCAATGGAATTAGGTTCAGCAGAGAGGAAGAGAGAGAGAGGACCGGATGACTGTCTCGCCAACTGATGTCAGCACCTCCAAGCGAATAATAAAGTAGTACGATTCACCGGGAGCCCAATCCCATACACTATAATAGTATCAAAGCAGTAAGTTCATGGGATATTATTACTTACGCACAATAAATAATAATAATAAAATTTTGAATCACTGAAATGGGATTGGTACATTCATCAGTGGTGGGAAAAAGAATTACAGACGTCGGATGAAGGAAGATTATATCAGAATGCTTTCGAATGCTGGCGCGGCGAATACGTATTAAATGATTTCATCCAGCGAAGTGAGCATCTAATGTAACAGTACATCCGTCGCTTAGCGATGAAATGTGTTTATATCTGCATATAACCCAGCACCGATGAAACAAATTGCTGATGTTGGAAATATAGTATTCTATGACAGTACGAAAAAACGCATTCAATGTACACCTGATATAAATCGACAGGATTGCATGTTATTATCCTACAATCTCCATCAACAGGCACAGAAGATGATTTGAATTGGTTCATGATGGGGTTGGTTAACGGTTTTTCACACTTCTGAATGCGAAATTTGGCAAATTAATTAAAAAAAATATCTTTCACTGCGATTACTCACTGAAAGATCAAAGTGTGCTCCTCGCGTCGCTAGGGAGAATAATGACCCTAATTTAAAACCGAGACACGATGAGAATTCTTCTTCTTCTTAGGTGTAATTATGCTGGGTATTTTGCGCCGACTGAGAACTTGTGAAAACAATAAACTACGAATGTAAAAAGGGGCAAAACGATGGAAAGCGGAGGCTCAAAAAAATAAATTCTAGATGTAACTATGTTTCACCATCATGATTTTTTTCAATTACCATTTACGTTTCATATCTAAAAATTCCTAATTATTATGATTCCCTCGATACGTATTGAATTTACGCATTATTTGTAGGAAGTACCTAAATTAGATAACCTAAAGGCTATACAATACTGGTGCTGATACTTGGCTATTAGAATTTCACTAAAAAAGTTCGTGGTGAAAAATACTTGAAAAAGGGTAATTACCTCCCGAATGCCTACTGCATCGGGAACCCCGAATTAGAAAGTGTAGACTAAATCAAATATTTAGGCGCTATCCTCACGCACGACCTCTCCTGGGTGGAACATGTACAGGGAATATGTGGACAAGCTAACCGAAAAATAGGATTATTAGAATGGTACTTGGTAAATGTGATGAAAAAGTCCAAGAGAAAGGCTATCTTACGCTGGTTAGGACTCATTTGGACTATGCTTCTATTATATGAGATCCTCTTGCAGTTTGATCAATTACCGAAACAGATCGCGAGGATTCTAGTAGCGTATCCAAAACATTAGAGCAGCTAGGTTGGGAATCACTCACTCAGCGAAGGGGGGAACGGGATGGTGCGGAGGCTAACGTACCGGCTTCCCACCGCGAAGGCCCGGGTTCAAATCCTGGTGCAGTGGTATCCTGATCCCTACTTGAGGTGCTTTGTGGAGAGCACTTTGCCGTCCGTCGGATGGGACGTTAAACTGCGGACCCCTTGGCGCCTTGAAAAGAGTAGGTAAATACCGACGCCGGGTCTCTCTCCACCCTTCCTTTCCCATCCATCCTTGATGGCGCAAATGACCTTAGCTGTCGGTCGCCTCCCCAACAAAACCAAAACCAACGAAGCGAAGGTTGAATTACAGATCAAATCTATTGCATAAATTGGAAGGGAGTCTCTTTAGCAGCGATGTTGAAACTTTACTATCACCCTAGTCGTACTACGGTAGGATAGTTCAAGGCAATACAATTAGAGATATTAAGTGTATAACCGAAATATTTATGATATCATTTTTCCACGAACGATAAGGGATAATAATAATGTTGTCCGACCGCGGTAGGAGTCAAAATTTTCCGGTAAAACTTAGTCTGGTGTGTATTCACCTCCTGCCACATAAAGTAGCGGCGGCTCGCAGGTTACAAAAACTAAAACTAATAAGGAAGAGAAGTTTTTCGCAAAAAAGTTCTGTAAAGATGGCCTTTCATTCATTTGCAGTTCCAAGGAATTGCAGTGAATAGGGATGAATGAAACGGGAATTCCCACCGTTCCTTAATGCATCTGAATTATCCCCACTTCCTCGTTTTCAAGAAATATCATGGAAGGAGGGGGTATTATACTTCGTGACTACAAAGCCTGAACTGCTCTTTTGTTTCCTTCAGAGTAATCAGGTACGGGGGGGTAAGAATGATGGCGTCATCACCGACATACATCCTCGCGCAACTCTGAGAAATGTGCCCGAAAGGAACATTGCATTGCGATCACTGATCAGGCACACGGAAAGGAAATGTCTGAGTGATGAGTTCTCAAAGGTATTGAGGGCAAGGAAAGCCAATTGTTTTCACTTCACTTTCAAATGTTGACTCTCTGGAACCTTCCATTACTATGTTTCTCTTTCTGCGAGGCTAAATCACTACAGCAACAGCTGCGCATTTCAATACATGCTGTACACAGGATGAACACACTTTAAGTTTCACACTTAAAGAAAAGGATGGGGCCGTGTATGGTCATGGAGGCATACTAATGGCATATTGAATGAAAGTACAGCCATATTTTCTTCCTGTCCCGAGAACGCAACTCATGCCTCATCGTCCAAATTCCCCGGCTTCGTACATTTCTACAAATGGCTGCACTGCACCTAGCCATCCCCCTTACCACCCACTTTCCTTTCACTGTCGTACATTTTCCTAATACCCACCCCTTCACAGCCCAAGCGAACACTAACGCGTACCACCACGTATGTGGATTTAAAAAGCTGGCGAAACGTGTGGCCTGGTACCAAGAAACTGTTTTTCCAGGATATACCAAAAGTCTGGTCCTTATTTTTATAAATGATGGAAATGTCTGGAGTTCTTTCCTCCTCTTCTTTGAGAAAGGTGGCTTATACCACCGAAAATTCGAAAACTAGTGAGTTTCTTTTCTTTTTCGTATCTTTTTGAGTTTTCGTTTTTGTTCGCTAGTGGTAACTTCGCACGCATTATTATTCACATCTGTGAGACTTTTATATACGTTTTACATAAATATAAATATGTATTTATACAACGATAATGTGGAAGACCTCACAAGAGCAACATAATACTTGAAACACACCATAGAACACAAAAATATACCTAGAAAACACGTAAAAGAACACGTATCAGAAAATTTAACCTTTCGGCCTTCTCTCAGGCTGATTGGCCGTCCAAGGGTTAAATCAATATACAAGATGGGCCCTCATTGTGAATATATACATTAACGGTCCCCGCCTGCGTGCGGTGCAGTACGTGCTGTCGAGAGCATGTAGCTTTTTAACACGCACAACTAGATTCGATATAAGTAATTTAAGAAAAGAAAGTTGCCTTCGGAGATAGCATTCAGCAGCAGAAATGAGCACAACTGTAATTACCAAGGCGTCTTATTATCTGATTCCCTTTCACTCACTTGGAGGATCCACCGTCTGGCTCTATGCGGACTAGGAAGCTGAAAGTGGCCGAGGACGAATTCCGATACGGCCGGATCGGTAGATCCAGAGTTCGACGGAGGAGGAGCAGAAATCCAGGGTTTGCGGTATTATCAAAAATGTTATAGGTACTCCCTCCGTCATGCTACTCTAACCGAGGCCATGAAAATTATATCCGCAAACTAAACAGTATTAATTATTAAATATTAAGTGATATTAATAATACGTAATAAGAAGTAAATAAAAATTATATATCTCTACATTACGAAATCAATAATAAGTAAATATTAATCGACAATATTGTAACGTTAATTTTCTCATAACCAATGATGGATTAGATTAGCTGCCAAAGAATACGTTAAGGTAGCATTTTTACGTGAAGTGGCCCATGAAACGCCGTCCAAATCTTACTTAATTCCAAAAGTTTCACCCGAAAAACATAATGTTTCAAAGTAAGATAATGTAGTGCGTGTAAAATCTTGGTCAAAATTATTTCTATGGCTTTGAAGCATACCGCTGCTTCATTAGTAACTAACAATGAAGAAGTATTTAATCTTTTACGTCGTTAAAATCACTAAATTAAAGTTACGAGTTAAACAATAAATTGAGACAGGCCACAAATAAAGCAAAGGAAGAATGGTGGAAAAAGCAACGCAAGGATATGGAAAGTTTACAGAGGAAGGGTGAAATTCGTGCGCTATACAGCAAGGTTAAGTTATTATCGGGAAGTAAGAATGCAAGATCTATACAAATAGTTAAAGATATGTGGGGTAAGATAATAGTTGAACCAGATAAAATCCAGGAGAGATGGAAGGAATATATAGAAACACTGTATTGCTCATCTAATCACTAAAACTAATAACGTGGTTGCTGAAGCAGGAGGATAGACGTAGATTGGATGCTTTTGAAAAGGGGGTGTGGAGAAGAATGGAGAAGGTGAAATGGACCGAAAGGAAAACAAATGAGGAAGTACTAGGGATGGTGAGTGTGGAGAGGGGTTTGTTGAGAGATATCCCATGGGGGCAGGAAAAATGGATGAAAGGCGTATTGAGCGGCAGTGGGATGTTGAAGAAGGTAATAGAGGGGAGAATGTTGGGAAAGCGAGGAAAGGGCAGGAAAAGGATAGGGATGTTAGATGGGATGAAGGGAGGAAAGAAGTACACAGAGATGAAGAGGGACCTGATGTAGATTAGGTTGCTGGATTGGGTTTTGTTTGGAGTTACAAAATGTTTGTTTGATAGTTGTGTCCATCCAAAAACCTACCTTAACCGGTAGATTACCTAAATATAATTGCAATAAATACCCCACGATCGACCAATGAGATAAATGACAGGGGTTACGCGCATTAGGTGGGAAAGGTAAATTATAAGGAAGAGCATAGGATAGGAAGGAAAAAAGGAAAAAAATATTCCGTAAAAATTCCCAAATAACGTGCTTATTTGTAATATACATGCTTGAAGAAGATCTTAATCAAAGCAAGTGTTAATTGTTATCCAATAAATAAGTTATTTTCTTTGCAAATAGGAAATAAAAATTAACCACATCCAATTATATGACAGGCTTCCACCAAAACAAGTCAGGTCTTGCAGAACGTATGAAAGGGGAAATTAAAATCTTGATTATGAATGGGTGATGGGTGCGCCGTGGTGCACACACTCGCGCTGTGCGGCACCGTGGGGGGGCATGGAAGCGAAAGGTGGACCATTGGGGGCGCGTGGGTGCGAATTCCAGTCTCCAGTGAGTGTTTATCCGTGTAAGTGTGGCTGGAAGCGAGACCCCGCCGCGGCCCATTTCGTCCTCAATTGCCATCAGCGCAGAGTGCACGGGGCGGGCTGCGGTCGCACGTACGTAGTTGGCCTGGAAGGACCTTTCAACCGGAAGAAGAAGAATAGCGGTGTCTAAGGGCCTGGGAGTGGGTGGAAGGGGCGGTACCTGAAGTGGTTCTGAGGGGAAGGGGGGGAGCAATTCGGGGCGGAGAGAGGTGGCGGCTAAATGTTGTCGTGTCCCACAGGTGGATGTGCTGGCCGTGAGGACGCCCTTATTTCCCTACTCCATTCCCCTCCAAGTCGCCCGCCCACCCCTCCGAGTCAGTTCGCTCTTCCGCCCGACCCCCTTCCTCCCTCCCCACTGTCTCCGAGGCTCCCTCTTGGTGCTGGCCAATCCGTGAACCCAGAGTGCTACAGAGGTAATCAGTTCCCATTCAGGATAGCTAGTGACGCCAAAGTGGGAAGGAGTCCTACATTAACAGTCTGAAATAGCAGGAACAATTCATTGTTTTCATAGCTACAAATAAACCAAATGACAGTGGGTAAACATGCTCGAGTTTCTTTAATCAAAGGTTTAAGATAAGTAAATTTGATTTAAAAAGAAATGATGAAACATTATGAATAGAAAAATATTACCTAGGAAACCATAAAAGACCATTTAAGGATAGATAGGTGGGACGGGTGGAAAGTCGTGGTCCTATCATATTCGCAGTTTAATTCCCTAGAAGGTGGTCCGCTTAGAATTGCTGGGACGGTGAGGGAATGAAACGCGGCAGATACTCTTGTAATGACTAACATCGCTTTAGTTGTCAAGTTCCGCGACATATACCCTCACAATCACATAAGGCCTTTCACTGCATTAGTTCAAGTAAGAATTCTAGTGTGACACCAATGAAGGCATACAATGAGCAGAATACAAAATAGGGCAAACCAAATTCAAGTGATGCAATTGTGGATGAAGCTGAGAGCAAACGGAGTAAAGATAACAAGTTGTTTAGAATGAAGATGACACATTGAAAACGATTGATATGCAAGAGCGTAATAATAGCGAATGAAAACAGGTTTACCAAGTATAAGATCTGATATTCCGCTCCGAGAGGAAAACTATCTTCCCTCTAGACGGGAACCCACAGCATCTTGCTTAGCACGGTGTAGTCAAGGTGCTCAGAGGCGACAGACATCTTGGTTCACTCGGCGAAACAACATCCGCCGAGACAGTGCCGAAGCGAGCGGTCGATGTTTCATCCGCGTTAGACTGGCAGCTTCTTGCCAATCGATGAAACTTGCTAAAGAAATTAGGTCCCTCGCTAAGATGTCAGACTTGCAAATAGGGAACAGTGGTCCTCTCTGAAGGTATTTCATCATGTCTGCTGCCCCGTCGACCCATTTCAAAATTTGGGAAAACCCAAAATCATTCCTCTCCCCATCTCTGTCTAAAATCCAAAATGTACCGTTTTTGTAAAATCTCTTTAAAAGATAATGGAATCATGCATTTATTATATTTGAAGGTTTGATTTCGTTAAATAAGCAACGAAGATGCTAATTAATACGAAAGCTATATTATTATTATGAGTAGTCTAGTGGTCTAGGTAGATTTATGGTGGAGTAGTAGTAGTTGTGGTCGATAGGGTAGACGACCGACACGTGAGGTCATTAGCACATCAGATAAAGGTGGGTCATTTGGTAGATTTAGGATATTCAGGGAATGGAGGAAGGTACTCTCAACAAAAGGCGCCAAGGGTCTACAGTTTAATGTCTCATCAGACGGAAGGCGTTCTCATGTAAATTTTCCCTCCTTTCCCCCCGCTTAACATCATAGGTAGGGATCGGGATAATTTTGAAAATTTTTACCGAACTCCGGTCCAGTACATTAGCCTCTACACTATCCCTCTCCCCCTGTATGATGGATCCAATCCCACAATCTGCAGTCTACATTCATAAGTCCCACCTAGTGTTAAATTAAATAATTACTCTAAAACCTGAATTAAAATAAGCCATTCTCAATGTTCATATAATTCCTGACTCCTTTCATTCCATCTTATGCGCCTCTTGTTTTTCTCCTCCCTCTACTTTGTCTATCCAATACTCTCCCCTCTTAAAGTCTTCAAGAGTCTGTTGCGACTCATTTTCCCCTGCACTTGCTTTTCCTACCTTCTTTGAATTTCACCCGACAAACTTATACCCCGCCATGCCTCTTACTTCTTCATTAATTTTTCTTAGCGTCTATTTCACTGCTTCCACTTCCCTCCACTCTCTTATCTCAAAAGCCTCCAGTCCACTCTACCTCTGTTGTCTCAACCACCAAGTTTTGGTAATGTAAAATAATACGCTCGTTATTAAAGCTCCCACCAGTGTTTCCTTTACATCATCAGTCATGGCTCATGTCATCAACTCCCACCTCTTTGTAAAAGCTTCTTGACCTAGCCCACTTCTTTAAACGTCCTTACTAATACGTCCTCCTGCAATATAACACTTCCTGTGTCAGGGAACTTTCTTCCTTCTCTCTTAATGACCCGCTACTACAGTTTGCCTAAATCTTCCTGATTCAAGAGAACCTGATTACCTTTATTTTTTCTGATTACTTCTAAAACTACATCTCTTACACAGATTCTGTAAAGCTCCCTGCAATAACTGCAATTTTTAGGTGGTAGGGATAAATGAAGATTGATTATTCGCAAATCAAACTGATTTCGCGAGTTCATTACCACCTTTCATTCCTTTATAAAGCATCTCCCATTCCTTTCTTTCCATTTCCTCAGGATTTAAGAATAAAAAACCTGTAATAATGGACAGCTCTTCTTAACCTCTTGTTCAACTCTGCGGAACCTCACTCACCATTCCTTTGGCACACCTTTACTGCCAGAACAATGTGGATTTTATGAAGACGCATATCCATCCTGTCTACTCCTATTTCTGAAATATAGTCAGTCATTGATTCTACCAATATGATCTATCAAGTGCCTACTTGAAACCTATTCCTAGCTGTGTGTGATTTCATAATTGCTGTGGCATCATGCGTACTCCCATCTTTCCCACATACGAACTGATCTTCCCCTAGCTAAAGATTTGCTTTCTTCTCTTTAATTGATGATTTCAAGTACTAAATTAGCTGTGTATGAAATCTAACTAATGGCTTTATAGTCCTCGCGACTGCCATAGATTGTCTATATTTTTATTCAATTCATCCGATTGTACGTTTGACATCAAACAAAACAAGTTGATATTTGTACCGTGTATTTACGTCTGTAGCATCTCTCTCAAGAGTACTCGGCAGATATTTAGCCACCATTATTTCTCTGGCTTGTTCGGGTAGTTATGAATTCACGGTTTTGGTTAATAAATTGTATTAAATGTGAGTTACCTTTTTTTAATGGCAATTTATGATGGAGTTCAAAATACACAGATCCATTAGTGCGTTGATTTTGCCCCATAATAACTCATTTTTGTGCGATCACGAAGAGTAGCATGTGATTATTGGCCAAATGGACGGCAGCCGAGCCAACTCTAGATTGACTTAATATAAGCAAAGATAACGGTTTCCTTGAGATATTAAACTCATGAATATTCATCTTTGGCAGTTGTGGAAAATGCGGGACTGATATTTGCGCTTCTTCGCGAAGAAAGAAAATAGATTAACGTTTTCAAATGGGCGAAGTTGAGACCATGAAGTCCCTTCTTCCATTAAACCTTTCTTAAAGTACATGTTAATAATAAAAGGTAAAGCAAAAAAGTGAAAAAGATATGGATGGTAATGTGCATTTTCATAATAAAAGAGAAAAGCACAAGGTATAGTCTCGTACTTATTGTAATGAACTAAGTCCTGGGGATTTTCGGTTACAAGCATTCTGGTCCCTTATCGTTCTCGGAAAAAATGAAATTTTAAACCTGTCAGTCTTGCAGTCTATCTCTCTAGTCTTATATTCGTGATCCCTTCGACCACAATACGTTGGGGTTCGTATTATATCCTTGATGTAATCGGAAAATGGCCCATCTTTAAATGTTTTTAATAAGTTTAATCGAAATTGTAAACGCCGCTGCGTAAGAGAATCCCAATCTAAATTGTCTAGCAAAGTGGATACGCTGTTGCGTTGGTCATAACAATGTTTGAAAAATCTAGCCCCCCTCCGCTGAACTCGATCTAATTCCGAAATCAAATTTATATTTTGAGGATCCAATAACACTGGCAGCATACTCTAGGTGTGGCCTGACCAGGGCAAGGAAACATCGTTCTTTCTCTTTTTCGTCGCATTTACCTAGCACTATTTTCACAAATCTCAATTTTTTGTTAGCACGACCGCATATTTCTCGTATGTGTTTTCCCCAGGACAGATCGTGAGTATTTGTTACACCCAAGTATTTAAAGGAATCTACCCTCGCGATTTTGGTTTGTTTCACTTTGTAACTATAAGGGAGGGAATTATTCTTTTCCCAAAAATGTATTACTACGCATTTTTAAAAATTTAATTCCAATTGCCATGTATCGCACCAATTTTGAATTGCATCTAGGTCGTTGGCTAACATGACTCTGTCTTCATGACTTCGAATGTCCCCATAAATTACTGCATCATCGGCGAAAAGACGGAGCTTGCTATTAACTACGGTACTGAGGTCATTTATGTAAATAAGGAATAGGAGGGGCCTTAGACACTTTCTTGTGGTACACCCGACGTGACCTTGACAGTATCGGATGATACACCGTCCAGGACGACTGTTTGGGCACGATCACTTAAGAATTGTTTAATCCAGTTAATAATACTCTCGAGTATTCCATAAGTTTCCAATTTCGCGAGTAATTTGCTGAGGGACTTTATCGAAAGCTTTCTTAAAATCTAGGAATATCGCATCAACTGGAATATTACTTTCACTACTAAAATAGTCCAAATAATCAAATATCCATCACCGGAGGAAATAGAGCTGCAATAATATTATTATACATTTAGCCTCTCGTACGACCTACTCCCATCACAAGATCCATATCCGCTCTCATTGAGAGGGTTCGCTCAAGGCTGATAAGGACACATGGGTCTGACGATTGAGAAATCTACTTAGTTGTCCAACGTTCATCATGCTTATCTCCCAAAGGAGGAGAGAATTGATGTATTCTTGGAAATCGGATTGGATGCCTGATAGGAATTTCGGGAAGATTCTGGCATTAATCGAGTCGCACACTTCCTGGAAAGGGCTTTAGGACCCTTTTCGGCGATCGACCGCAATCAGAAGACGCTCACTTTACGATCGGAGCAACAACCCGCATAATCCGACTCGTCGTACTCCTACTCGTCATCCTCTGACTCACCCACTTGGCAATCCCCAATTGGGGATAATGATGAAAATGCGCAGGCGATAACGAGAGTGGATTAAAAATCAATGCGGTGGACGTTTTCGGAATAGGTTTTTTAAAAACCAGAAGAGCTCGATCAAAGAGACTTCTCTAATTTTATCTGAGCATAATTCGAGAGCTTCGGAAAGTGAGAAAAGTAGTGAAGGAATCAAAATGTCTGATCGAGGGAATATTTTTTTCTTTCATAGTCGGATTTTGGCATGTTTGGTGTTCTTCGATTTCGAAAATAGCACTTTGGATCTAGCATGAAATGGCCGATATAACTAAATAAGAGCTACTCATTCTTCTTTAAGGAGATGATGTGTCTGAGTATTTTGTTTCAATGTATCCGAATGGAAACGTCTGTTTCGAGGAGTCAATGGCACAGTGCCCTCGCTAGTTCCCTTGCTTTTTTGGTGCATCAAGATATCCGTAATCCTGGGGACCCAGCAACTTTATCAGACCACCTGAATGCTATACAAACGCTGGTGCGACACTTTTCAATGAGAATTAAATTTAAAAAAGGGCGTAGTGATGACTTTTTGGAAAAAGAGCAATTCCCTCCCGAATACCTACTACATCGGCAACACCAGAATGGAATGTGTAGTATTAAATAATTAAATACTTAAGTGTTACCCTCACCCATGATCTCTCCTGGATGAAACACACACGTAGAATATGCGGACAAGCCGACAAAAAATTGGGATTTATTAGAAGAGTACTAGATAAATGTGATGAAAAAGTCAAAGAGAAATGCTATATTTTGCTGGTAAGTACTCATTTAGAATACGAGTATACTGCTACCATATGAAATCCTCATGAAATTGGATTAATTGCCGAAATAGATCGTGTACAGCGTAGAGGAGCTAGATTTGTAAAACGTAGGAATGATAAAGTTGGTAGCATATCCAAAATATTCGAGCATCTAGACTGTGAATCACTAATGGAGCGAAGGATAAACAACAGATTAAATCTCTTGCATAAATTGGAAGTACGACTCTTTGGCAGTGATGTTGACAATGTATTATTACTCCCATCGTACTTCGTTAGTAGGGATCAAGTCAATAAAATTAGAGGGATTAAGTCTAAAACAGATTGATGACAGATGACTCAAGATGTCATTTTTTTCCACGAACGATTAGGGATCAGATTAAAATTGTCCGACCCCGGTAGGGGTAAACATAGTCGGGTCAAAATTAGTCTTGTGTGTATTCAACCCGTTCCCCACACCCTAGCGGTAGCTTGCAGGGTAATGAAATATCTAGTTTATATGTTATATATTTACTAGCGAGGAAACACACTGTACCTGGAGAATCCCCTCAGAATGCACCCTTCCGGATCGAGGGAGGGTGCATTCTGCGTCCCCCGTGGAGCTTCATCGGTGGAGGCCAATGGGAATACTTGTTCCTTTTTATATGTACTGCTCCATTTTTAAATTTACTTTCAACAGGGAATATTTTCCTTATCTTCGACAACGAAACAACTTGCGCATTTAAAAACCTCTGTATTTATAACGGCAGAAATTTGTCTTCACAAAATAAAGAAAGCCTAATTACACGAATTTTTTACCCAAATAATGGAAGAAAGAATTCTTTACAATGCTTCTATTCAGTTGATTAGCGTCTTCTAGGTGCAAAAAAGTGGTTTTAAAATTCAAAATCTGTTGCACATCACAAGGGATTCACGCACAACTTCATGGGTATTTTCGAAGACGCTACGAGCATCTTTTAATTCAACCAAATCCACTAACAGTGAGAAATCGATCGTCCTCCGTCCTCTCACGATTCCTATAGAATCGGGTGAAGGGGAATTTGGGGGAAGAAGGTGGGTGGGTGAGGAGGAGGCGTTGGGGGGCAGTAGGAGACGTTGGGGGAAGGAGGTCAGAGGGTACCGAGAATAGGAGTCGGAAGTTGAGGCTAAGCGTGGGTAATTTGAGCCAGTGATCTCTGTCATAACATCAATAGAGGAACTCTTTTTATTATTACTGAAGCTATAACAATAAAATGAAGAGAACGATTGAATTTTGAGTCACTATTCTTGCTTCGGATCTCAAGAATTTGACCACCGTCGTGGCATTCCAAGTTATGTCTACATTTTCGCATGATCTTTTCTCCGACCACAGAAGAAAGTACTTTTCCATGATGAGTACGGCAAATGGACCCGAGGTAATCGATAGACGCCGAGGGCCTGACTCATCCCCTCGCGAACGATGGATCACCGCCGAGAACACGATCCACCTCCACCGCATCTTTAATGAGATCGTCATCTAGAATTATTCACAAATTTAAAAGGAAAGATTGAGTTAAATTGTGGACGACTGAGAGTGCAACCAGAATGCATCCCACCAATAATGAGAAAAATCTCCTCAAAGAATTCAATGGTGTTCATTTACAGGTAAAAACCTTTGGAACATGTATACAATAAGGAGTTAATACTCTTATTTCAAGACGCAATTTGTCCCATACTTTATCCTCTGATTCTATTGTATGTATCTTTAGAAATATGATTAGCGTATTAAGATCTTTAGGACAACAAATATTATTATGTATAAATCATTTTATTTTTTTGACGACCAACATTCCATTAAATTTGGAGTGAAATCCTACAGTCAAGCGTTATAATCTTAAGATGTACTGCGTGCCTCTGCCTTTTCCTGTCAAAAGTAATATTTTATCACTTAATGTCTCATGTGTCAGCGGCATCACTCCAAAAATATCTGGGTAGAAAATCCGTAAATCGAGGACTGTCCCCAGATGAAAACGCAGCACTACGTACATAAGTACACTCGGTGCAGAGGGAAAAAGACTGCGACGTGCAGTGTCATCGTGAGTCCCGCCATGCAGAAGAGGGTTGGATGGAGGGGGAGGTGGATTGGGAGGGAACCAAAACTGTGGAGGGGATGGAATTGCAACGGGAGGGTTGGGAGGTGGGGGAGAGAGGGAAGAGAGCGGCTCTTACTGTCTAAGTCGGTAATTCAATGAGTCTGCGGCGGAGATGGCAAAGAGTGGTTCCTGGCCGGATCGAAGGAGGAAGGGTAAGTAATTAGGTTTGGGCCTTTGCCTTCAAGGGAGGCGGCCCGGGGGCGGGAGGCGAGGGGCCGGGCATTGGCTTCGGGGAAACACGAGGAGGGGCGTGGGCGTTTTGCTGGTTCCCGCCTCGATTCTATTCCCCCCGCCCGCCGTAGCCGCCCCACACCGCGAACGACTTAACCGCCTCGCCCCCAACCACCCCTGCCCTTTCCCTCCGCCTCGCCCCCGCCGTTCGCGGAGGGAGCCCATTCCGAAGGGGGCCGGGGCGCTCGAACGCGCGGCGGGCAGCTTCACTCGCAATCTCGTGTCCGAGGGACATCGGACGTCAAAGAGGCAAGGTGGGTGGGCGCGACGGCGGATCAAAATAATATTAAATCGATGCGTCTGTGTCATGATCGTGAGCGCTAATCACGAACTGGGTGGTTTCAGGCGAGATGAATTTTTTTGTATTTTTTTATTCTCCGTTAGCATTGGCAATTTGGTATTCAGCTAGTGAAAGACAGTAATGTCGAACCATTAAAACGATTTCCATTGCTTAATCGGCTAAACGACCAATTAAAAGTTGCATCGTAATATCTTCTACAGATAAATGAGTAATGATGAAAATGAAGGCATCGGCCGACTTTTAAGCGGAATGGCTTCCTGTTAAGGGACATTTTTTTGCTAATTCAGTACCCCGCAAGCCACTGCTAAGGTGTGTGGCAGGGAGTGAGTACACACCAGACTACATTTGACCCGAATATTTTTACCCCAAACGTTGACTGACAGTGCATTTATGATCCCCTATCGTTTGTGGAAAAAATAACATCTTAAATCTTTTCTACACTTTGTCTCTGTAATTTTATTGACACGATCTCTCCTGCCGTTGTATGTTGGGAGTCCCAGCAACTCCCAGCACAGTTGTGTGCTGGTAGTTGCTGGGATTCGAACATAACGATGGCCAAAAGGTAACAATTTTCCACTAGACATCCATCTAGTGGAAAATTTTTAAATAAATTTTTGTGAGATCTAATGTGTAAAGGACTTGTTAAACCTTAACCTTTTTTATTTTCAAATTTCAAACCTTTTGTCTACACACAAAAAAATGTTTATCTTCAAATGCACTCGAACAACTGCATTCTGTTTCCATTGATGACACTGAATACGTGCTGAAAAAGGATCCTGGAATTCCATTTCAATAAATTTAGCAAATTGAATTAAAAATTTTTGTTGGTTTTCTGGCGGTAATTATAACACACCCGTTTGTATCAGGGGACTTGATAATCCACTCAATGGCTGTCATCTGCGGCCCAACTAGATAGGCCCAACATCATGACTCCGAGGCCGGACTCGAATATGCGATTTTTGGGTTTGGAGAAGACCCTGGACCAATCCGGCGGACTACTTTCACTTAAATTTTTATTATTCTCAGATATTACAACTCCAAATATGTTATTTAATATATTTAATACCATATAATTTTTTCCTAAATCCACCAACAATAGTTAATTTTTATTTTGTACAGTGAAATATTTTCAATAAATTTTCTGGTTGGTAAAATCCATAACGTGTTAGGAGTTCATTAGTGATGAGGACCTAGAGATTGGCATCTTCTGAAGGGACGTGGAAGGCACCACAGGGGTCACTCTTTGGCGTGAATGGACCCTGAGAGGAGGAAAGGGAATGGCACGCCCACTCGAAGTGCCTAAATATAATAATAGCAGCGTATTTTGAATAAGACCCAAGCAAAGGTGGTGCAAATCTCCCATCTATTTCTCAGATACTGCAAAGATTTTTTTCAAGGTGATTTGGAACTTGATTTCCACTTCTATACTACGACACCGAATAGATAATATCAAATAGCCATCGCGAAATCGGTTGATTAGCTCACATGGACAAAGCAGGAGAAGAAAATTCAGGAGATTATACTTTCCTCTCGAATCAAAGGTTATAATAACAAATATGACGTTTTGGCGAACATTTTTGTGTAAGTGGATGTGTAAGCAACATGGTATGACCTTCAATCTAGGCACATTTCATTGAAATACTCTACCATCCATGGATAAGCAATTGCAGGCTGACCTCCTTTCACTCCTAGTCGCACGCCCTTGGGACAGCATAAAGATAAATGTTTATCAATGTGATTATTTGGTCAAGAAACGCTAACGCTATTGTATTCCTTTAACAGGGCGCATGGTATAGACACGTTGCACTAATTTTAATCGAAGGGCCATTGATTCGACGCGAGATCAAATAATCAATGCAAATCGACAAGGAAAACAGTTAACGTATAAGTTAGTTCACCGTGAGTGTTCGGTCCAATGCTCGCCACTAGGAGGCTCGCTCTCGACAACATATATGCAAACACGAAGCAATGCAATTCTTAGTTAGAAATTCCCCAGGGAATGAATATACGGTAAGCGTTATCCCATACCAATAGGTCATGTGAAGAACTCAATGTATCCTACGTGATTGGCAAAACATTCTACAAGGTTTGTATAAAAATTAACCGCAGCAATTTTTTCCTGACGTGTGCGCATGATCGCAGATGGTATTGGCATTGGTTAGATGACATTACATACCATGATGATTGAAAATTCGGCGATGCGAAAGATCTGCGTTGAACTCCACCTGAAGGTCTTTGGACGGACGACCAAGAGCAGAGTCGGGTATCTGCTTGCAAAGACCTTCTGCAACGGCATCGCGACGGTTCCCCAACCCCCTTACAGTCCCGACTCGGCACCCACAGACTATTTCCTATTCCAAAAATTGAAATCCTTTCTCAAAGGACACCACCATGGGACCCTAAATGCCGTCAAAGTAGCTTGCACGCGTACCTTTAACCTAAATGCCGTCATAGAAGCTTGTACGCGTACCCTTAAGGACCTTTCGGAATCCGCCTACAAGGCGTATTATAATAACATCTAAAGTAAATCTATTTTTCGAAAAATTTCCCGATTCATTTTACACGAACCAAGTACTTCCACTCCATATAGGTAACGGCGAAGCATTAGTGCTGGAGTTCCCAGCTGAGCCCTTTCGCCGAATGTAGCATAGAGTGCACACTCTCCTTCCGGGTTGTCCCTCGACTAGATGTGGGAGCTTGTGACTAGCGACGTGACGGAAGATATATCCCCCGGATCGAGGTCGCATGTGTGAGGCGTCGATACACAGTCACGGCGTGCATCGCTCGGGTAAGGGGAGATTGCGACAATTGCTTCGGCCGATTCGCACGGACTCGGAGTTATTCCGCTGGAGAGGATGAGGAGGCCTTTGAATGAAAGAACATTAAAAGGAAACAAAAAGAAGAAAAAAAGAAAACAAAATGAGTGCTTTTGTAGAAAGGGTGGTCGTAGAGGCTTGACAATGATTACAGCTAGGCAATTGTTTTTAAAGACGCCGTTGACTTTCACGAGCCACGCGAAATACGAGTTGTAGTGATGAAGTAATTCAAACTTCTAATAATTTGCAGTTCCCATAGACTTCTTCCTAGAACTCAACAGCAACATATTTAAATTGATTCAGTGCATGGAAATTGTACAGCAAAAAAGTTCTACGGAATTTTTCATGTCTATCATTAAATCTAGAGTCCTTCAAACTACTGTAAATTACTTTCATTAGTCTTACAAATGGGAACTGTTTCCATAGGTGCATTTTAAAGTTATAATATTTGCTATATTTTCATTAATGTCAATGAGAGTCAATTATGTGATTTCATTATTTTGGCAAATGCTTGGACCATATTTAACGAGCCAACTTCGTCGCCTAGTGAAACAATTTCTTCGATGTGATTTAGCAGGCTGATTTCGAAAATACTAACGGATTTTTCTTAATTTGTTAATTCCTAACAAATTGTGGCAATAATACGCTCCTGAATATTCATTTAACATATGGTTTTGTTAATAAAAATGCGCTAAAAATATTATGTTCCTTCTAGATTGGGAAGTTAACATGTCCAACAAGAATAGAGCACGATTGTATTTTTTTCGATGGCATCAAATTTTGTCATCATATTGTGTTACCATGAAATGTATTGTAGCTTTTCGACTATTCCAAATGCCAATAAAACTGGGTAACTTAAAAAGGATATGGCAAGCTCTATGACCGCCATCTGATCTGATGTCTTTGTTGATAAAATGACTTTTTTCGAGTCTATTAAACGTAAATCTGTGGGTAAACTTTTATGCAAAAAATCGATTTTTGATGCTTGAATTTGTCGTGGTATTTTAGGGAAAATAAAATTCACTATTGAAATGATAAAAGCTTTTGACCTGTTTCAGTCACATTTTTCGTACATATCATACTGTATTTTTTCATAAGACCCATTTAGTTAAACGATATTTTGGAATAATTTAAACGGCTTCCTTAAATTTCTAATTTTCCACATTACTCTATGACTCTATTGTGATTTGTCCCCGTATCCCCTTTCCCTATCGCCTAACTGTGAGACTGTACATTCATCTATCACCGGGTGGGTATTCATATATTGCAATGACACTTTCCTGGAAATGTTCTTAAGACATTCCATGGGAATCTACGGGAAACTCTTTTAACAATTTCGACGGAAGGGTATGACTTTTCCTGGAAAGTAATGTTTATGTAAAAAAATATGCTTTAAAATTCTTGAGTAGTTTTTTAGAATGTTTAAATGAATACGTTAGATTACTTTTTCGTCTCGTCTTTTTTTTATTATGAGCAGCCGTTACTTGCGATAGCTTCCTTGCTGGATATCCGCTCAGCAATTTCGTTCCAATCCATTTGCCTTTCCCGTGAAACTTCAATATGGAAATTTTGCGAGTTTTTAAGCATGTGATTCCTAGGATAAAGCTAAAACTAAGCAGGTGGAGATACACAGTCACTCATTCAAGAACTTTGCCCATTATCGGTCTAATATTTAATCTGGAAAACCGACTGGATTTGACGACAACGCTCGGAAATGTATGCCACATAAAAGCACAGATTCATCGCCCAGTCTCCAAACGAGCAAATTCAAGGAATTCAAGTTGATGATTCTGCGGAAGCACTGAAAATTTGCCTCCAGGTATAAGAGCTTGCTTTGCAGAGGCAACGGGGAAGAAAACACGGTCGGCTTGCTTGGGAGCTACGCCATTACTAGCAGGCGAATGAGTTCTGTTCCGTCGAGGCACAGTGTTTTTCCCAAGCGAAGCAGTTTACAGCTGGAGAGGAACAAGCAAAAGGGCCGAGGGAGGCTTTCGAGCCGAACCGTGAGTGTAAGAAGTGACGTGTGGATGTATTTAGCCAGAGCCGCGCAAGACATTACGGATCGATGCTAATGTGGAATATATCTCCATTCAAAAGACAAAATACATATATAGACTCGGAGGCGCAGGAACAGCACTCAATCAAAGCACTCTGCGGGGGCCCGGATTACATTTTGACGCGTGATGCAGAGAGAGGTTCGAGGACTCAGCGGGGACCGGGCCGTATCAGTTCCAATTTTTTCATCCGGGGGAGTTAATTAGAGTTGAAACCGGAGAGGTGGGAATTGAAATTACGCCGGCTTCCCTTTATTTATCAGCCGCAGAAACCGTTATACTGCCCGCTCTCCCATTGTTTGCGGCGAGGGGACGAATTTCAAAATTCCGAGAGCCCGACAATTAGCCCGCCCGACTCCTCTCGAAAAGAGGTGGGAAGGGCGAATTAAAGGGCGTCCCTATGGGGTTTGGCGAGAGTGGGGGGGGTCACAGGAAGCCCGGGGAGGGCCGAACAAGGTGAAATGAATATTAACCACCCGCCCGCCCCCGCACCCCTCCCTCATCCCTCGCGAGATAGCATCCCGTCCACCAACGAATTCCGGCCCGCTAAATAGTAAATTGCAGGAAATCCATTCCATCCCACGAAGCTTCGCCCGTCAGCCACTAAGAGCCAAATGCCGTACGGGTCTCCCCCCGCAATCATCTGCCCCCGAGAGATATTCCTCTTCCCCATCATTTTGGGTTATCGGGGGGAGGGGGGTGGGGGTTCACGAGGGAGGGGATTCGGGTAAAAGGGGTTAGAAGGGGTAATGAGCACTTAAGAGATCGCCTCGCGCCGTCGGACGGTGAGAGGAGTCGAGTGATGGCCCGGGGGCGTCGCAAAGGCGCCCCCGGGCGGGCTACTTTTGCTGCGGAAGGAGGGGGCAAATACACTGGTATACCTTCTTATATGTGTGTGACCTCCCAGACCGCTCTCTGCCGGAGGACTATGGCGGATTGATGCACGACACGGCGCTCGGGAAACGGACGTATCGCGCACCGAGTTTGGAATGCCTCATCTACACCATTACCACCAGCGCTCTTCATCGCTGACCTTCCCTGCGACGCGACGGCGGTGCTTTAAGATGCGGAAGCATTCAGGCGAGGTCCCCTAGTGCTCTGTTTACCGGCCAGGACTACTCAGAAAAACTCTTTCTAAACATTTCAATTTCCATGTCGTCGATTTTAGTCAAATCAACCTTTAATGTTGTGAGTAATGGAAATAACATCAATCAATACTGAAAAGTTAATCATAGTGGGGAGGATCGGATTGGTGTAGTGGCTAATGTATTGACTTCGTGCTCAGAGGCTCCGGATTTGAATCCTGGACACGGTAGATTATTTTCAGAGGTATCCCAATTCCTACTCGAGGTGCTTTGTGGAGAGCCCTTTGAATGAGTACGCCATCTGTCGGACAGGACGTCAAACTCTGTGACGCTTTGGCGCCTTTCGTTAAGAATAGTACGCTAATGCCGACGCCGGGTTTCTCTCCACCCTTTATCCTTTCCTGTCCATTCTTAATGGCGTAAATAACCTTTGATGTCGGTTGCCTGCCTAAAAACTACAACTACTTCTCGTAATGTCAGGGTTCTCATGATATCCCATGCTCATTATATTAGGCCTCCGAATATATGTAATTTTGGTACTTTGTGAAAAGTTTAATACATATTCTGTAATACGTTGTAGTAGTAATAGCATTAAATTTTTCAATTGTAGTGGGGATCAGGGGTGCAAGCTTAATATTAGCAAGTTCATTGATAAAAGGTGACAAGGAACATGAACACATCAGAAATGTGTGTAATCATTCAGGATACAAGCATAGTGTCATTTCCTCCCGTTCTCATGATAATCTTGATGGACTGCTTTTTACCAGGGTTTGGCTGTATTATTACAGTTGAAAACACCTTAATTTTACGTGTCACTGACCATGATTCACAGAAGTATTATAAAATCAGGAATATGCCGTCAAACCTTGACCCAGGAAATCATGTAATTAATTCATGGGAAAGATTTTGTTGAACAATGAAAGCAACTTCATACCATTTTTACTAGGTGAGCTATTTGAGAAATTAGAGGATGAAGTTGAGCAAGGTTGGTGCAAAGGAAGGAAAGATGGCCGTGTTGGATTATACCCAGCCAATTATGTGGAGGCTGTGTCTGGATAACCACAAGCAGCTGAAGTGGAAATGGTGGAGTGAGTTCCTCCATTCCCATCCAACCCGAATGGTACAAATTAGCTCAGCTATCGGTCGCCTCCTCTAATAACTTCTATTATTATGCACTGAAGCTGTATTGCAGTACCATCACAAATGAATGCTCAACGCGAGGAGAAGATTTCGTATTGGAAAAAGGCGTCATTATGGTAGAAATAAAAATAAAAAATATTCTCCTAATCTAATGAGCATCAACACGAGGAAACAATGACTCGATAAGTG
Source organism: Hetaerina titia (assembly GCA_037158775.1). Taxonomy (NCBI): domain Eukaryota; kingdom Metazoa; phylum Arthropoda; class Insecta; order Odonata; family Calopterygidae; genus Hetaerina; species Hetaerina titia. Next base: position 97,328,153 of record CM073775.1, on the reverse strand, counting down.
TACAGATAATACTGTCCTTACAATTGATCTTACAAAGGACAACTGTGAGACGAAGGTATGCGCTGGTCGCACGTCAGATGTTTTTGAGGGCGGTGGTGGGGGGAATGGTCGAGTGCAGGAGGACGTTATTCTTTGGGACGGTCAAAAAGGGGGGACAGGGGTCCCAATCTGGTGGTGCACAGTGGTCCCGAATCATGAAATACTGAACCTGAGTTGAACTGAGAGAACTGAGGGTAAAACCTGAAAGAGTTTTTTTTTACTGATATTGACATTAGCAAATGAGAATTTCATTAATATAGGACCGAAGATTTGAAATTAGGATAAAAGACAAAATTGAAGGAACATGAGGGGGAAATCAAAAAAAGTTTATCCAACATAAATAAAAATTTGCATTCACGGCGTTTTAGTGCTGACAAATACTAATTTGAAGCACATTTTCAAAGCACACATGATCTTAAGAGCAATATGACTTTTATTTATCCGAATTGGGGGACAATTAAATTAAATTGGGGCATTTATGTGCTTGAAGTAATGCCTCCTTCCTCCCTGTTATTTTTGTTCTCGACCACTGCTAAACTCAGGTTTCTTAGCAATAAAAGCAACCTTCTCCAGGAGAGCAGCGGCAGCTGGTTTCAAACTCCCATTTTTAATGAGTGGAACGGCCAAAAGGATAAAAAGTAAGGATCGGGAGAAATCAGTAAAATGATTTTTTTGCATCCTTTTATTTTTGCCGCAAAGACTTCTAAAAATAGGTCTTGATTTTCGAGGCACAAGCCTCTGTTGTTCGGGGGAAATGTGAGGATGGACTCCAACGCTGGCCCACCTGCGACCTTTACCACCTCCGAACTATCGTTGACGCACGACATGGGAGCGGGTCTTCGCGTTTCATTCACCGCCGCACAGCCTCAGGACCCTTATCTCGAGGGCGAAGAGCCGATTCGACGTCATGCGCTAGGGATAACCTCGACGTAAATGCTCCGACTCCCTCCTCCCTTGCCGAGGGCACAGCTTCTCCCTAAACCTATACTTGGGCCACCAGATATTATCAAAAGTAGAAGCAGTATTTTTTAAATACGTCATAGTTCTGTCATCATGAAAGTGAGGAACGTAGAATAATACCCTGGCTAAATATTTCTGTATACACGCAAAGCAACTTTTGAAGTGTCATCGCAAGTTTCTATAATTATCTGTGAACAATAACATGGAGTTAATGTTTCAAAACTTTTTGTGTTTAGCCAAGCCCCATCAGCGATAAGATAATCCTTTTTAATGAGGTTAGAATGTTCCGATTTATGCATGTAATTTTCGTAAAAATGTATTCTTCACCATTGAATACACAATGACCAGATTGCGCGTAACGAGTTTGCAACAATTTCCACACTGTTTCAGTAGTAGCACTGACCCACGAATGGAACCAAAGTGCCGCGTTGAATTGGGTCGAGCGGTACACATGCACGTAATAGCGGCTTTGAGCACATTTCTAGGAAAACTTTGCACACCAGATATTAATTTTTGGAATGTGTACAAGCCATTCAATTCAAAATAAGAGATCAATCTGATATCGTTTGATATTTTTGTCTTCCAAGAGATAATAGTATAGCTATCAATCCACAAAATCTTTCTAGATCGAGTCATGAATATGGAATCCTTAGAAATACTGTTTACCTATACCGTTACTGCCTTCAGACAAACATTCGCATGGATAGAAGTATATTACCCGAACAAAAAGGCAATTGCGGCCAAGAAGTTCCGCAATGACTCCTCTATTTGCACACATTCGCGAATAGAATGTTGATACCTGTCATGTTTGAATTTTACCTATATTTTTCCTTTTATTTATTAAACGACCTTATTGGGACCGGGCCGCGTCTTCATAGTCCTTCCTTCTACCACCTAACCCTTACACATGACAATAAAGACAATCAAAAACATCCATGCCCTAGGTGAAGGAAAACCCATTTAGGCGAAACTCGAACCCGTGACCTTTGGATTGGCAGAAGAGGGTGTTACCCCGCTGCCACTGAGTAGTGAGTACAGTATAGCAGATTATGATATAGGAACAAAAGGTTTCTTCCGATTAAAATTCTGCTGACTTCAAATTAGCAAGGAAATAAATTTCAACTGCACATGAATATTCTGAAATTTGGGATTTTGTTCAGACGAAGCGGTAGTTTTTTCCCTAAGGTACCAGACGGCGAGGGAGAGCGAGGAAGTGGCGCCGCCGAGCGGAGAGAGTGAAAACCTTCCCTCCCCTCATACGTCACAACTAGTGTTCCATCGAGGAGGGGTGGAATTCCATCCCCACCCTTGCCTCCCCAACAGAAATAAAACCGATATGCCGGGAGAGTATCCCGCGATCCATCTACCCTTGGAAAATTCCAAATGTTCGTCGTGAAATGGAAGATGATGGGAAGGTCCGTAGCCATATTCACGCGAAATGGTCCCCTTCCTTGGGATTACGGGTGCTGGAGTCACCGGGGGAAGAGGTGAGGAGACGTCGGGGTTGACCCACAAGTATCGAAACATGGAGAGCTAAATCACGCCACGAAGCAGACCGGAATTATGATCATTCCACATAAAATGGAAGGTTAAAAGGCCATTTTAAGATTAACAAAAGAGAAATGAAGAATAGCTAAGGCGCACAAAAAAAAGATATATTTACTCTCTGCATTCGCTCAAAAAAATCCAACGAAAGACAATCGTGGATTTCACTTACCGTGTGGAGTGTGAGAAAGAATTTGAGACTGGAAGAAATGGGAATAAGAAGATTTGCTTGAGAAATGTCCAGGAACAAAGGGATGGCTCCAGATATTTAAAAAAATAACTAAAACAGGATAAAAATCAAGTCAGAAGGATTAAAAATAAGATAGGAATGACTCAACGACACACGTTGTGGTCGTGGTGGTTAACTGAAGACAGCAGCGATGGAAGGGAAAGAGAATGGAAGAAACTGAATAGAATTCCTTATGTCAAGCAGTGGAAGAATACATATAACCGGGAGGGAGACAAGCAAAGGTGAGGAGGGTGGCCAAAACGGGGAGTGGGGAGTCGCGCCAACCCAATCTCGTCATCCACCTTGCTCTTTGGCTCATTGATGCTGCGTACGTACTCGAAGAGAAAGCGTATTGCTTTGATATTTTTCATAGACCAGGCTATAAAAGGAAACATCAGAATGTCTAACGAAAAATGTTCTCATCCTAAACGATAACTCACAGATTCTGCAAGATCAAGAAGCATTCATCTACATCCACACAATACCCCACAAGCCGCGGCAAAGGCGTGTGGCAGGGGGGTGGGGTGTTAGCCCACCACCCGTAAAAGAGAATAAAACCGCATGCAATACGAACAAATTCATGCAAACCCACACACACTGTGGTGTATATATTCATGCGAAAAACTTTTTAGCTTACATGCATGCAAATACATATCAACTAACATACACATGCACCAACGAATATACGAAATGTCTACACACCGTTTAATCTGGTCCTAACTTGTTAATGGGATGTTTTTAATATTTCTAAAGGGATTTTGGTTTCTTACTATTATGATTTCTGATTTTTCTGGGAAGGAATAAATATTTGTATCTATCTTCACTGGAGTCTATCTCCCTTATCTTATCTTTGTGGTCTTATCTACCAAAATCGTATGTGGCCATGGTATTTCCTTAAGTTAAGCATTGGATTTAATGAGCTCATGGTATTATGATGTTATTATTTTGATGGATCAGCGATCCTCGGGGAATAATTCAATCCCGTTCTTCAGCATAATGCCCAAAGTCCCTAATACTCTGGAGAGATTGCAAAAAACGGATTCCATGCGGTCGCTAGACCGCTTCCTAAATGCAGACCGCTCAGTTCAGACCCGTGGGATTGTGCACCGATCCTCCATTCGAGAGATACTACGGTATATGCGATTACCTTCGAAATGCGAAAGAGGTCCGTCAAACTGCCGTCCTTGGCCGCAACTGAGACGCTCGAAAATCCAGATAGGAAGAGAGGGACAGACTGACGGACGGAGATTCCTCAGACCTAAGCGGGAGACCTGAACGAGCGAAGGGGCGAGGAGCATCCGACTCGGTATGTCAGTAATTGGCTTAAGGTATTTAGCATTAATTAAAGGGGATGCGGAATGGACCGACGAGTTTGTCGGATTTGCGCTGTGCCACCGGTTAAGGGATTTCAGGAAGGAGAGGGGGATGGGTGCGAGTGATAGGCGGGGAGTGGCGGGGGTGGGGGAGAAGGATCTCGCATCGAAGGTTTGGGATTAAAGCTGTGGTTGAGATTTTTTTCAATGTGAGCAGGTGACGGCTGACTTGCTTCCAACAATCCTTTCTGACAAAAGTCAAACTCATCTACATCCAATCCGATTAAGATGGTCGCATAAGGGTCCCTGCATGGGGATTAGGGGCGTGAGAAGCTTCTCTATAGTCTGTGTAAATGCACACGACCGCCAGCGGGACAGATAACAGAAAGAGTAGCCTATTATCCAAATCTCAGAGATATTTATGAATTGATCGTATGGACTGTTACTACTTCCATAACTGCAGTATGATACACAAACAACTACATTTGACGATGCGCCGATCGTATTTAGTTTTTATAATGACCTTAAATTTCTAAAATTACTCTTCTCGGAGGACAACAATAGAATTACCTCTCACCTTTGCATTGTGAAATCATATTTATGGATGTATAGTATGCACTGCAAACTGTAGAATGAAACTAGTCTCATCTATATTCAGGAAATAAAAACGACCTGTCTCTTTGCGCGATGATGGTAAAGGTAGCAACGGCAGAGGTTTGACTCTGAAGGCACTCAACGAAAATGTCGTCTCCATGGGTAAAAATACTTGACATTATTAACAATACAAACAATCCACTAACGATCTTACGCCAATTTAAGTCACATAAACTTCCTGATAACCTCTCAAAGAATATTTCGAAGCTCTACCGGGAGTATCTTTGACCACGCTTTTTTTTACGTCTATACGTCATTTTCAACCCGACCTGGACGCCTCGCCATTTCCACATGACATCCATAATGCAACCAGGCAACCTTCCTCATTTTAAGCAGTGCTATACGATCGGTTGGATGGGAATAAAAAATTTCGTAAAATAATCAAAATCGGATACTCTCTTATATCTATCTCGAGAGCACATTGATATTCCGTCATTATTTAGAGTAAACCTTATCGTCTGCGCTCTCAGTCCTTCACAAAAGCTCTCAGGGCGTAACACATACATTTCCAAAACTTTTCACTTCACAATTGGTTTCCATTGGCGTATCCTCGGCTATGCAGCCTCTAATTCACATCAGGGTGCGTTGTCGTTTCGAAGCACGTACTCCGACCGAATTTGAGACTGATTGGCTCGGGAGCACTACCCCAGCCAGCTTGGTCTCACAGAGGAAAGAGAGGAACTGAAGATTGGGTATCTATTCGTATTTGTTCTGGAAAATAAATAGGACTCCGTCTAAGTCTCAGCTATACCTCTAGGAATTCATGTTGATGATTCTGCCAACATGAATTTTATCAGATGCCATTTTTCCCTTATTGCTCCTGCCAATTTAACAGTAACGGCTACAATTTCAATAATTTTACGATATTCTCCCATTCGGCGAGGTATTTTATATTTAGAACGGATGGTTAACAATTGAAAATATTTCCCGTAGCGTCTGCTTGAAGCTTAACTCATGAGGAGGTAAGGGGAAAGGGTTATCTGAGGAGAGCATGAGTAAAAACTAGGGAGGGGGAATGGATTTGGGCAGGGGAAAGGGGGGTGTAGGATTTGTGGGAGACAGGAGGGGGGGTAGTGAAGTTAATAGTGAGAGCCATGGAGTCGCTGCGGGGAGGGAAAGGAGGGCCGGGGGGTGGGTTTCAGATGTGGTGGGTGGGGGGCTGGACCGGGGGGCAGGGAGGTGGAGGGCGGGGACCATGGATCGGAATGGAAGCGAGAACAAACGAGAATCAGCCGCCGCAGGGAAATGAGGCGGCGGCGGCGAAAGGACGAATGTAAAATCCAGGGGAGTGACGAGTGAAAAGGGACGAGGTGCGGCAGAGAGGCTTCACTTGACAGCCGGTGCCCTTCGCAAACGCCGTTAGACCAGATTAAATTAAATTCATGAATTATTTTTGGTTGGATTACTATTTTACTTGGCCGCTATTAGAGATTAGAACACATGTTGGACGGAATGAAGGACGCGACGAGAAAGTGAAAGAGCGTTGTTACTTCTCGCTTGTTAGACCACACCTGGAGTATACAGCCAGTAGTATCTGCGGTGGTTAGACCGCGTGCAGCTCATGGCAGCAAAATTTATCAAAGGTGACACAAACAGCAGTGTGCCGAATTTGTTAAAATTCCGTTAAAAAATGAAGATAATTTTTAGACTGGATCTCTTAAGTAAATTTGAGACTAGTCCATTTTCTGAAAACGCTTAGCATATTTAAAAATTCTCAAATTACTATGGAAGACATGACACTTCATCCAGAGTTAGTAGAGACTACATACAATAGGCTGGTATAAGATGTAGTTTACCGAAAATAGTTGGAACCAGTAATAGCTGCTCTACTCACATCGACTAGTAATTAGGTAGAATCATCATAACGTGTATGCAGTATGTGCGTCCATATTTTAGCATTGGACATGCATGTATGCATCTGTGCGTGTATGTTATGCATACGAATGTATGCGTACATGCAAGTAGTCGAGGTTATTATTCAACAATAAAGGTATTACTCTTGTAAAGGTAGTACTATGTGCACTTTTCTTGAGTCCAATAAGTGATTACCATTTCATTTGCATTTCGGAATTTATTTCTGCAGTTGTGTCTCTTTTAAGGTACGTAACTTTGTGTGTTCGTGTGATGTATATACCTGGTGTGGATACACCCCCCGCCACACACCTCCCCGGTGGTTTGAAGAGTACTATGTAGATGAAGAGAGTAAGAGATTATGGGGAATCGAAGAAGACCTTAATGTAGCGTCAGATGTGTGGTTGAGAACAATTAAGGGATATGGTTTGGCTTTATTTCCTGGAAAATATATCGTTGTATTAGTTGTGTCCATTCAGAACTTAACCGGTAGACAAGCAATAACAATTATCTTGCACTTTTTTTACACATACCATATGCAATAGTTTTACATTTAAATTTCCTGATTTCCAATTCCTCTTATTTCGGTCCCATCTCTCTTCTTTTCGCAAAAGAGACTTTTTTACGGATAATTTACCAAATTTTCATATACCTCTATTTTTAGAGGAACTTAATAATTATCTTTGATTAATTTTTCCCAAAATATTTATGGAGGTCCTCCATCAGGATCTAATTATGTTCAGACAAAATATTATTGTTTCATCATAAAATATTTTCACTCATTTGGAGAGAACATTATATTTTTGAGTTAAAAAAATCAAGAGATTATAGTCCAGCCATTTCGCAAACTCCATGGTTCCTTGGAAACGATGGATGTGAAACTACACGTCACAGTTAAGCAAACGATGCTTAATTGTGACGCATAGATAAGCATGACCATTTCTTACATTTTGGTTGTCGTTTCCACTCATCCACCACTTAGGAGAAGAAAGGGTAGAAAGGATCGAAGAGAGATCCGGGTGTGGGGCACATCAACCGTCTTTTTGATCACCATTACATCGAATACATTAATAATCTTAAAAATAGATGGAATGTTTTGAGTCGTATATTTTATTATTCACGATCTTGGTTTCGACTTAAAAATGAACTGATGATGACTTTGTAAGTCGAAATCTAGGTCGTCCATAGTAAAATATATGTGGAAAAACAAAGTATTTTCTTTACCGGTAAAATAGATTTTAAAATAAAGAGTCAAAGATTTTTTTAAATAAGCCGTTTTTCAAGTTAATTAGATAAATTTATTGTATGAATACGGGTTTCACGAGAAATTATGCCATATGACTAAATATAGAACCAAATGACCACTAACTCCACTGAAAAGCGCTGGATCCAGCCTTTTAGAAAAGAACAAGTTAGAAAGTTTTTCATATGGCCATGCAGTCACTATTTCATTAATAGTCAATGCATTTCGATGTAATTAAAATTAAAGTGATTAAAGCCACTTGTGCGAACCAATATTGCGCCCCTTACAATTCAACAATTTCAGAGTATAAAAATCATTCGCCTTGACCGGGATTCCAGTCAATGATGATGACTCCGTCAAAAGTTACCGTCGTGGCATATCCGACAGTTTCTTAGAAATTCCATCAATTGATATCACCAAGCAAAGACTATTACACCAATTTTCTGAATCCATACTATTATACATATAAGGCTTGTATAAAAAGTATCGGTAGCAATTTTTCCCTGACGTGTCAGTGCTGAATTCAGGCCGTCGGTTAAGTGTGAGCATGATCGCAGATCGTATTGAAATTGATATGATAACGTTTTACACCATTATCAGTGAAAATTTGGTCATGCGAAAGATCTGGGCTAAACTCGTCCCAAAGGTCTTCTGACGGTCGACCGAGAGAGTCGTATGTGCATGCGTATGCTTGCGAAGACCTGCAACGACATCGCGACGATTCCCCAAACCCCTACATTCCCGATTCGGTACCATCAGACTATTTGCTACTCCCAAAAGTGAAATCCTCCCTCAAAGGACACCACCGTGGGATCCTAAGTGCCGTCAAAGAAGCTTGCACGCGTACCTTTGAGGACCTATCCGGAATCCACCTACCAGGAAGCCTTCGAGTCATGGGAGTATGGGTCTACTTTGAAGAATTTAGAGACATTTTAACATTATATATGAAATAAATCTATCGCATTAGTTTTTATACAAATTATGTACATTCATTCGATGTGTCTACCACTGCTTTTTTACATACCGACGTAATAACTGCTCAATTAATCCTCGTAGGAATGTATCCCAACTCAGCAGTGGAAGGGGTATCAATTATGGAGAAAATGCATAGTAGTAAAACCAATTGAACTGGTCCTTTATTTTGTTGAAAGCAATTGATCTGTTTCACTTCAATGATACATCACCTGGGAATATTTTGAATTGCACATTGAGTGCCGTAGGAAGAGAAAGATTTCGACGGTGGGGCAGTATGTTTTGAGCGGAAGTATGAAGAATAGGGGTTTTCAAGGTAGAGGATTGAGAAGCGACCACGAAGGAAGGGAGAGCAGGGCGGCTCAGTTCAGGCGTACCAATGGGTCGAATGGGCAGGGATGCGGCGCCATACACCCATATCAACCGTCTCCACATAAAAAAATTCACTTAGAAACCCAAAGTGAATGTTATTTTTAAATGGAAAGTGTTCAATAACACAGTGATGCTGCGAGGGACTTTCCCACTCGCATATTAAATACGTATTATCGTTACCATTCAGTATCATGACTCTTAATTTCCTCATCGATACGAGACACGTGGGTTTTGGATACCCCAAAATATGAGCACACCCTTTCGTGTTCTCCTAAATATTTTAAATGTCTCAGAGCACTTTTCAGGTCAAATTAATTTTCGATTAAATCTAATGATTCTTCAGCTACACATTTTTTTATACCCATGTCTATTCAGTCCTTCGCTCCGCTAACACAAATGACCTTCGACACCCCATTAAATCTCAATTTTTTCCCATCAAATTCTCCAGCCTCCTTCAAATTTATTCTAACAAATTCCACTCTTTCAAATCAATTATCCAACAACACTTTTTTGTCTTCCTCTCTGCCCGTCCCAGAGAACCTCCTGCCTTGGAATCCCGTCCCATCTCCACCTATCGCAACAAATCAAGTGCCGGGACTATAGAACGTTAATGCCCATTTAGTTTACACTCGTTTTTCTCTCTATTTTCATGCCCTGTCTGAAATTTAGTTTACTTTGTAAATGCTTCTTTTGGCGAAGTAAAGCAGTTACAAAATGCCTCACCTACTGTGCACACAGTACTAAAATCTAGGCAAATAAAATGTTTACCTGTCAAATGTTTAAAAAAAATTAATAATGATGTATTTTAATACATGAATACATAAAATAGTAAAAGGCGTAGAAAAACCTCATTCCGCGGAAAGCCAATATTGAAATTAGTAATTGTCACGCCGGTTAATTCCTGAGCGAGTTGAAAGTACGTTCACATTCATGGTTCATTCAACGTCTTTAAGATAATATGTCCTGTAGTGCCTTGCAGTCGACGCCAGAGCTCTCTCCATTCATTCTTCTCTTCTGTTTCCATTTATGTGTTAAAACGGCTAACGTAACTCCAATATTTAAAAACGGAGACAATGAGAAATCGACCAATTACAGACCAATTACCCTCAAATTCAATTCGTGCAAGGTTATGGAACATATAGTTGCTAGTTCTATCGTGAGACACCTCGATAATCAGAAGTTATTAATTATAAATCATCACGGTTTCCGAAAAAGTAGATCCTGCGAGACACAACTTGCGCTTTTTGTTCATGATATTTTTATTTTGTGAGAGAGCAAAATTCCATTTAATTCAATATTTATAGATTTTAAGAATGCCTTCGAAAAAGTACCGCATAGTAAAGTACTCACAAGGCTAGAAGCATATGGCATATATAAAAATCTCCGGGGCTGGATTAAAGACTTTTTGAATGGTCGGGTTCATAGAGTAGTGATAGATGGAGTTAGGTCAAATGCAGTAGAAGTTACTTCATGTGTTTCCCAGGAAAGTGTCATCGGACCTCTTTTATTCCTACTTTACATTAACGACATTGACTCCGTAGTCACTAGCAAGTTACGTTTATTTGCCGACGATTCAGTGGTTTACCGTGATATCCGTGATAGAAGAGAGAGAAGCTTATTAGATGATCTTAATGCTATACAACGCTAGTGTGACACTTGGTAATTAGAATTAAACAAAAAATTACGTGGTTATGTCTTTTAGGAAAAAGAGCAATTCCCACCCGAACACCGACAGCAGGGTACAAAGCCGGAAGCCTAGTGGAAACGCCACCCTTCTGTCACAAATATCCTTTAGCCACAGAAGAAAATATTTTTCACATTAAAACCTATCAAATTTCATTGTGAAAAATATCGGGCATTATTTAAAAAAATAAGAAAACGAACTAGAACCTAAATCAACTAATAATTCCGTTATTAGTCTCGAAGACAGAAAAAATTACATTTAGGGATCAGATAAAAAGCAAAAGAAAGAATACTCAGAATATAAAACGTGAAGACTCCGAATGTATCGTTCGCGGGAACAATCAAAGGAAGCCTCGAATGCGACAAGGGAGGTGGAAGCGGCGAGGGCTCATTACTCCGTGGATTGAACAGAAGGGGAGGAAGTCATTTGGATTGCGATTGGAGGGCGGAAGTGGATTCGGATGGGGGAGTTGCACGACACCCGCGCGGCGAGTGGGAAGAGTGCCGAGGAGCAAGTTATTACTCGTACGCTACCATTAAGTTCTAAGGATTCTGAGTGTCGGGGCTTCCCTCCGGAGAAGAAGGAAGCCGGGGGTCAATCTTGACAACGGCGAAGATGTCACGGGAAAGAGGAGTGCCGAGTAACGAACACCTTGAAGGAAGAATCTCCCTAAGAATGTTCCCTATTCTCGCATTAATGTAATATAAGATGTAAAACAATCGGAATTTAAAAAAATGCAATTCATCAATTGCCAGAGAATGATTGTCAATATAGCTTGAATCCCGTATCTGACCTCTATGCTACAAGTTAATTGGTATTAAATTGTGATCAGAAAAATACGTGTTTCTCAAGCATGACCGTACTGTACGTAGAAATCACATCATTATAGGCACTCACCCACAATAGAGGAATCTCATTCCTATGTGGAATATTCATTTCAGAAAATACCTTTTCTACGTGAAGGATAGATATTTTTTAAATCGATCTGTCATTCTGCAATAGTTACCTACGCATTTAAAAGCCCTCTCATTTGTGACCATTGTAACCTTCTATTTACTTGCATCGCAATTAATATGTAGCATCTACTCAATCAGAACGTGGAGATATTATTTTATCATACAGGGTAGGGCAACATAACTTCCTATTTTCAAAATACAATAGAACCGATTTTATGAAACACAATCTTTTTACTATTTTTAAGTGTAGGTACATATATTAAGTAGATAAGTATGTAGTGACCCATGTAAAAATTGATTTCAGGTCCGGGACAGGGGCCAAACGGGGCTACTTTTAAGCGGTTTCGGAAGGCCCGCTGGGATGCAATCCCAGATCATCCGTTCGAAGAGTAGGCCTCGACGGCAAACGCACTCTCCTCACTGTTCCAACGCACGATGGCAATTACCTGGGGTGGCATAAAAACTTTATGAGACCACTCTTATCTAGCTACAACCTCTACAGCCTGATTGGTGCGCATTTCAAAAAAGGAATTACGCTGTCGCACCCTGTATGATATAACTCAGACATTTTGCTCCATTTAAAAAAGAGACAATTCCCTGATGAATACTATGACGAAAAACTAAAACTTTTTTTAACTCCAAAGATTTTATGTTATTGCTACCCGGGTTTCCTGACACACTGTCATCATCAGGTAATGTCCATAGCCCGGTCCATGACTGAGTAATTAGAATAATAAAAAATGAATCGATTTCTTAAAATCAGTCCTCAAATAACCAATTACACCGACGAATAACAAAATGAGGAAAAGAGTACCTTGATTACAGTGAGCATGACATGGGCATGGGTGCTAATGCAATTCTCTAGAAATAATTTACATCCTTTGAACTTCAGAACTCTTTCGTGAGGAGTCTATAGTTCGCTTCTTATTGTTTGGTTCTGGTTCCAATGGTAAATAATAGTTATGAAGGTGTACTTAAAACAACATCCAGGCATAAAATTGACTTTTCATCTTCTAAAGAACTATTATTGGATAATTTTGGTATTTAGAAGCATGGATTCATTAAAACATATCAACATTTAGAAGCGTATCCAAAATAATAGAGTGAAATGGCGGCTAGTGCATACTCATGAAGAGAGCAAGGGAAGTTAGGGAATAATAGTTCAATACCTTCCCTGCATGCTGTCACGGGCGCCGTTGGCGTCGAAGCTCTCCTCCTGTTATTGAGTTCAGCACTCACATGCTTATACATTGTTAAATGTTTAACTTTTAAAGATGAAAATAGAAAATTTCCTGATATCCGCCTCCTTGCCCTGAAGTTAGTCTCGTAATTGAGGCAATAACACGTCGGGGTAGCCCCATTAGTGACTGGAGGGTCAGAAAAGAGGTCGGTAGTAGGATTGGGTTCTCGGATGTAGGGGAAGGTGAGTCTGGGGAAAGAGAGGCTGAATATAAATCACTCGATGAAATTATCGATTCCATAATTTTTCACTCTGTAAGTAGCCATTGGGGTTGAGAATCATTTTCATTCAAATGCGCTCTTGTGGGAGGCTGAGTGAGTGGAAGGAGGGGGTGAAATGGCTCAGCGTCGAATCGTGGTGATCGAGGCACCGATTTGGGGCCGGGCGGATCCTCTCTCACACCCCCGAGTAGAAGAACTGATTCCTGGGAAACCCCATTGACAGATGTATATTCACTGGAATTCCTGTTTGTATTTATAAGTATGCAGCACATTTCGTCTATATTTCCGCACTGAAAGTTGGATTACAAGTGGTGATATATTGGTTTACGGAGATATTCATAATTCTGAGCATAAAGTAGTTTTAACCGATGACCTAAATACTAATTTCAAGAAACTGTAATAGTAACTTTAACGGAAACGTTAATACGACTCTTGACAAATAGAATTTAACTTAAAAAACTGGGTAATGGTAAGCTTTAGAAAAAAAGAACGATTCCCTCCTGAATGCCTACTACATCAGGAATACCGAAATAGATAGTACTCGATTGAACACTTCGGCGTTACCCTCATTCATCATTTCTCCTGGGTAAATCATTTTGGAGAAATTCGTGGAAAGCTCACAGAAAATTAGGATTTATTGGAATAGTTATGGGCAAATGTGATGAAAAAGTCGAAGAAAAATGTTATCTTTCGCTGGTTAGGCTTTATTTGTAATGTGCTGCTCGTGTATGGGATCCTCACGAAGTTGGATTGATTACCAAATTGGATCGTGTACGGCGTAAAGGGATTCGATGCGTTGAAAGCTTTTTGACAAACTGAGTAGCGTATCAAAATTATTAGAGGATCTAGGTCGGGAATCACCCTCGGAGCAAAGGTGACATTATAGATTACATCTCTTGCGTAAACGGAAAGGACATCTCTTTAGCAGTGATGCTGAAATTATATAATTACTTCCATCGTACTATGGTAGGAGATACCATGTCAATTAAATGAGATTGAGTGTAGAACTAATAGATTCAAGATGTTACGAGGGCGAATTATTGAAAGGGAAGGTCTGCTATTTTTTTCATGGAAAATCAAATATATTCTCAACTTTGCGCACATCGTTGGAAAGGTTGAGCATTTAGCTATTTTTCTACGTAGTCGCCTTGTCGAAGAATCACTTCGTGCATCCTTGTAACGAGCTTTTTAATAATGTTTTTTAAGGTAGGATGCCGGTATTAAAAAGCTGGTTACAAGGATGCAAAAAGTGATTGATTTCCAAGGCGACTATGTAGAAACATAGCTAAATGCTTAAACTTCCCAACGATGTACGCTAAGTTGAGAACACATTTCATTTTCCATGAAAAAAATATGAGACCTTCCTTTTGAAATCGCCCTCGTATTTTCTCACAAACGATTCGGAAAAACGTCCGAACGCGACGAGGGGAAACTAAAAGTATTCTGAACTCTGGGGTTAAAATTAGTGTGGTGTATATTCACCTCCTGCCGCACACTTTAGCGTTGATTTGCAAGGTACTATAAAAATGTGATGTAATTCTCTGAAGTAAAATTATGTAATTTCTTTGGTATTTCAGTTTGAAATATAATTACGTAAACAGTCATTAATGCTTCAGGAATAATTTACATGGGATCGTTACAAATTGCGATTACAATTTATATTTAGACCATAATCAAATGTTATGGTATTTAATAATGAAGCTATCAACATAGAAAGAAGAGGATTGGCCCGTAAAACCCCGTCCGTAAATCCAGTTATGATGAAAAGGTGGAAGCCTTTTAAAAGTAAGCTGTTTAGTTTATAATATATTAATCTACATACACTCTTATCTGTAGTGAAATGGATTAGTTTTGCACTGCAAAGTACACTATAACAAACCTTTAAAAAGGGTAGCATGCATTTCAACTTTAAAATAAAGTCTTTGACGATTATTACTCTCACTGAAACAAGATGTTGGGATACATACTTGTATATACAGGTAGTGCTTATGTGTTCGATTAAGAATTATTCCTCATTCAATTTTTTTGCTTTGAGAAATTGAAATCCACAACCGGATAATATATAAATGTCATTGTATATTAATTTTATCCCCTGTATTATGCGCGTCATTAACGAGAAATAACCATTTAATATCTCTCCCCAGACTGATGAAAATGTAAACCAATCTTGCAATTCATTTATTTACTGCCTATTATTTCACATGTATCAATCAATTGCAAAAACCGAATCATTAAGCATGTGACTCCCAAAGGCATTTTATAGCATCGTGCTCTTCTAATGCACATCCGTAGGCTGTATCAGGATTGAAGACTTCAGATCAAGTACGAAAGACATGAGTGAAAACAATTCAATCTTAAAAGCATGGAATTCATCGAGATGATTTCGAAGAAATAAACTTTAATTTAGAACTGATTTTTAATTTAGGGACATAATGCTCAATTGATTCAATGATTGCGAATTTATTTGTTGTTAATAATGAACAAACTGTCATCGACATAAATATCCGGCGATCCGTCAAAAAGGTTTGTAGCAGGGGGTGCAAGCAACGAGTCAATTGTCAAATTACTGAAGCATTTCAGTGTCAAGTCAAACGCACAATTTTCAGAACACTTTTTGAAAGTGTAATGTCCACGAGTTGTATCTTGCAAGTGACAATCGTGTATTAGAAAAACATTGAGTTTGTCATATATTTTAAATAAAAATTAGTATCATTTCATATTTCTCGGCAAACGGACACTATTACCTTTATGATAACGACCATTTCATGCGAAATATGCATCCACATGCTTATCAAACATTATCGCGCTTATCAAACGAATACTTTTCCTATATTTCCACCTATCTTTTGTTGAAGATATCATTTAACGACCCCATTCCGCCACAGCATCAATGTATCCTGGTGATATAACTAATATGTTACCACGTTCGGAAGGATCACAAGCCGTTGGCCAATGGTCAGAGTCGCATGAGAAATTTGTTATCTCAGGCGTAACTTTACGGAATTTATAGAAATAAAAAATGCCGCTTTGTAAATTCCACTTGATTTCAAACTTAACGCATTACGAAGAATAAAAGAAGGTGCATTTCTTCTCTCCGTAATGGATAAGTCCTAAAAAGTCAAGTCTGAAACTACGAAATTTATTTATGAAACTTACTGAAAATATTATTTATGAAAAAGAGCAATTCTAACCCGAACGCCTATTCTATTGGGAACACCGAAATGGAATGTGTAGAATCAATTAAATACCTACTACTCACGATCTCTCCTGGGTGTAACACATACTATGGGGAATATGGGAAATAGCTACCAAAAGATTAGAATGAATGAGAAGAGTACTAGCTGAAAGTGATGAAAAGAGATATGTTATCTGCCGCTGGTTAAATCTTTTTTAGAATATGCTGCAAGTATATGGGATCCTCACGAAGTTGGATTCACTGCTGAATTGGATCACGTGCAGCGTAGAGGAATTAAATTTATAAAACTTTATGATAAACTTAGTATTGTATCCAAAATATAAGAGGAGCTAGGCTGGAAATCACTCGCGGAGCGAAGATTAAATTACAGATTGAAGCTATTGCATACATTGAAAGGTCTCTTTACCATTGATGCTGATAAAGTATTATTAACCCCATCGCACTATGGTAGTGGAGTTCATGTCAATAAAATTAGAGAGATGAAGTGTAGAACATATAAATTTAAGATGTCATTTTTTCCACGAACGATAAGGGATCATAATAACATTGTTCGACCACAGTAAGGTCATGTTTGGGATAAATTATTATGGTGTGTATCCAAACCCAGCTATTCACCTTGGCGGTGGCATTCAGGGTATGTATAAATAAATGAATTATATTATTCATAATTATTAATATCTTCCAATTTATTGGTATGATTTCTTCTAACGTAGTACGATGGAGGTAATAATACATTTTCAACATCACTGCTAAAGAGACGTCCTTCCAATTTATGCAAGATATTTAATCTGTAATTTAACCTTCTCTCTGGGAGTGAATCCCAATGTAGATACTCTAATATTTCGGATACGTTGTTAAGTTTATCATAACAGCATTTTGCATATCTAGCTCCTCTAAGCTCAACGAGATTCAATTCGTTACCCTTATGGAGAAATCTCCAGTGAAATCTCTGCGAAATATGCCACTGGTAGTTTTTGGAAGTTCAAATTTAGAATTCAGAACGGACAAGTGAGCTCCATGAATGTCGTCAGATGAGCTTGGGAAACAGTATTAGGAATTTGGATTCGTGCGTTGGTCTTTCTTTCGGAATTCCTTCGTATTCAATTGTAAAAAACGCTTAAAGACAAGGTTTTCATTAAAAAGTATTGAAAAGAATTCTTCCTCACAGGCAGGGTAATAATGGAAAGACTTTTTCAAAGACAAGAGGCAGGAATAAGCGAGGAGAGTTACGCAACGGCCGTCGGTTGGTCCGCTATTTGTTCTTGAGCAACCCTGCCGTGTCTCGCCCGGGAGCGTGGGATGTCGGGACGGAAGAGGCGACCGCCTCCGGCAAACACGCGGAGGGAGAAACTCGGGCGAGGGAAGAAGCGCCCTCGGGAGCTAATAGTCCCCCTGACGACCACGGAAAGGGAAACCCCAGTTTATTCCCAAATCAATTTGGTCCAGGGGAAAAAATGTTCACCCCTTTTCTAAGCACCGCCGTCGGCACCGCAAGCGGGGTCGGTGGGGCAAAGGAGCCGGGAAATTACGGCCTGCACACCACCTCCTTCCCTCCGGGGCCCGACTCGATATCCCGCGTGTGCCGCGCGTTAAATCTGCGGGGCGCAGGAAGGAGAGGGGTACCGGTTCGGCGGAGCCAGGGTGCGAGTGAGGGAGGGGGAAGTGAGGGCCCGCCACATGAACGCTCAGACGACGCTCTCCTGGGAGGGAGGGGCCGGCTTCAAAGGAAGGCCGGGGGCAGAGAAGGGATACGTGGGGGAAGGAGGCGAGGGGGGGGGGGCGGCGGAAGGGGGCTGGGAAGTAGAAAGGCATTCCTCCCGACGATCCTGACGCCTCGGACGAGGACGGGCCTCGCCTCGGGAGAAAGGGAGTCCTCTTCCGCCGATTTCCGACTTTCAGGATCTCGCATTCCTCGGAGTTCTCACTGAAGAGAACGGCCGGAAGACATTTACAAACCGTTTTAGGGACGCGTCATAGAGAGAGGATCATCTTCGACCCGGAATATTATGGTCTGCAGGTAAGAGGAAAGCGCGGGGGTCTTGCTCGAACTAGCCCACTGAGGTGTGAGACACTTACTGGGGGACTGTTCTAACCAAGTGTACGATGGGCCAGTGAATCCCACATCCTCCCGGATTCCCATGCTCTTCCGGTTTCATTTTCGTCTCGGAATACGTTCTCATATCGTAATATGCCTATTTATTTTATATTTAGAGATTATTGCAAAAGCTATCCAAAAAGTAACTCACGTTTGCGTAAGTTACTTTTTGTAAAGAATTGTATATTGCGTGTTTTATTTCAGTAAAGGCCGAATGTTTGCTCTATTGACACACACACATACACACACACACACACACACATTAGGGCAGTACGCCTCGAGCTGCAGTGTTTTGGAAGGCCGCGCTGCTGGTGGTTTGTTTTTTGTAGCGAGTCAAAATGTTAGGAAATGTCTGCTGTACACCGACCAAGTGAACAGTGACAGTGTTGGTGCGTCAGTGGTGTTGTTAGTTTAAGAGTGAACGGACTAATGTCCATGATGTTCAAGAACTGGCCATCAGCCAGTCAATTTGTCACAAGGCTAGGCCGGCCACTGCGGTCCTCGTCGTGAATATTGGTGCTGCGGCCATTTTAAAAAATGAATACACCACTGCCTCACTCTGCCTTCACTCATTATTCAATATTCATTCACACTTCACAAAGTTTCCTATAAATTTAATTGGCTTTAATTGTGTTAGTTTTTTGCCAGTAAATACCCAATCACAGATCGCACAGTTCTTGTATTTGGATTCACTGAATATGTACTATATTTATTTTGGTGACACACAAAGATGGTCAGATTTCACATATGTAATTCTGGAACAAGTTTTCTGAAAATGACACCAAAATGTATACATACCTATGGATTCTATGTAGTCATTAATCAGAAGATCAAGTCATCATCAGTTGGGTTTGAGTGTGAAATATAACGGCACTCTCCGCTTATGACTCTCGAAAAGCAAGTTTGCTTGATTAGTAGAAAGTCGCTTCTAGGTGGGCTATTAAGGAGGCCAAGCATCACGTTAAATAACGAGGTCGTTACAATAGCCACCAAAAGAGCATTTCAATCATTTTCCGAAGCTAGCCGTTTAAACTTTCCTACTCTACCTTTCGCTCGATAAACTTCAAACTGTAAAAGGATATCTTTCTTTATTTTTAGGCAATAAATGTTCCCAGATTTAATCGAATGAGCCGGAAACGCAGACATCCAGACTTGGGAGGGTAGAATTCAAGAGGTCTCGTCAGGTTTACGATGAAACCATTACGAAGGACATTACATGGGTGTCTAGAATGACGGAATCGAAAGGTTCTCTGCGTTGAAGTGGTCATGTTCATATCACCTGTAGTTCATATCACCTAGTATTCGTAAATTCATATTGATACAGTAATTCCTATTTCAATCGCTTCTGGAAATGTATCGAAGGCTATCTTGAATACACATTACCTACTTCCATGCGGACAAGGCCAACAAATATCTGATTTATTATACTTTAGAAGTGATAGAAGTAAATTGAAATTTTTATCTAATTACTTCGATAATTTCATTTATCATCATGCAATGTTTTTTCTTGGTAACAAGATTTCAGTGATGAGATTGAATGCGTCAAGAATTACTACAGGAATAATTTCTCAAAGCGATTTATGAACGTTTTACACGGAAAGAGAAATCCAGAAATCATAAAACGATGCATTTTAATTTTGTATTACATTTGTCATTTATTATGAATATTTCACAAATATAATTGTATTTTTGCAATTAATACTGATTGATTAAGCATGAACATCAACTTTTTTGTCGTTTTTTGTAAAATAAAATACGTGTCATTTCTATAAAATACAATTAGTAAATGAAAAATTACACTTGCAATCACGTCATGTAAGCAATGAAAAAGAAAAAAAAATACATTCAGAAAAAGAGCTAATGAATACGCAAAGGGGTATTGTTTGTCTCGTCACGACAGCGATACTAGTAAGTATAAGAAAACCAAAATGGAACGTGTAGTCTCGATTAAAAACCGTTACCCTCACTCTCCAACTCTCCTTGATGAAACACATACGACACATAAGTGGACAAGCTAACGAAATATTAGGGTTTTTTGGAAGACTACCCGGATAAATGTGAAGAAAAGTTTAGAGAGGAATGTACCATTTCACTGGTTTGGCCTACTTCAGAGAAATAGAATTTAGTTTATATGGATTTAGATAACACGAAGTTCAACTGATTGGCGAATTGGATCGCGAGCAACATAGAGGAGCTAGATTTGTAAAACGTTGTTATCATAAACTTAGCAACATATCCAAAATATTAGAAGAGCTAGTCTTGGAATCACTCACGGATTGAAGGTTAAATTACATATTGAAGCTCTTGCATGAAATGTAAGGAGGTCTCTTTTGCAGTGATGTTGAAAAAGTATTATTACCCCCATCGTACTCCCGTAGGAGATATCATGCTAATGAAATTAGGGAGATTAAGCGTAGAAAAGATAGATTTAAGAAGTCGTTTTTCCCACGGATAAAAATGGATAAGAATATCATTAACCGACTGAGCAAGGTGGGGAAATGTTTTGTGTCAAAAGCAGTGTGCTAAGTAATAACCTCCTGCCATACACTCTAGTGGCTGATTTTAGGGTGTTGTGTTATCTAGTTCATATCTTTATAAGTTTCCAAAATTAAATATCAAAGTCATGATCCCTTAGTGCCCATTTCAGACGCGAGATGACTTTTAATAAAAGTAAACCTTCTTTATATGAGCTGAGGGTATAGCATAAAGTTTCATAAGAAAAAATAATAGCCAGTACTTAGAACAGACGATTATATAATTACTGATGGCTTGCTCGTCTCACAAAATTCTTAATAATTAAACAAATTAATAGGCGGCAGGGTCATATTAGGGTCATAATTTGTCGTGTGTATTCCCTACCTGCCATACACTCTATCGGAGGCTTACAGGGCATTAGAAAATCAATCTAAAAATATCTAAAATAAAGAATATTTCATTATACTTTAATAATATATCCTACCGTAACAAGGCTTGCGTTTGATAATGGTTAGTTTCGATTGTGCTGAAATTATATGGGAGTTCGGGCATATCTCGAAGTTTTGCTCATCGAATCGAATTCTTAATAGTTCAACAATATAACAATAAGAATAGAAGCGATGCATTATGAATAAACCCATTGCTGCTCAATCACGAGTGTGAGGTGATCAGTGCGTAATAATTCAGGCATCCTTAATGGCTGCTTGATTAACGATTCAGTTTTGGAAGCATGTACCATTTGAGAACCGAGCCGCGGCCCCGCGAACGGTTTTGAAGAAATGCCTAGTTATAAAGCGCAGGTCGTAAATACGCATAATTGTACTCGTAAAAAGGAACTCCATTCCAGGAAAAGCATATAACCGTATTCTGATGGCTTACTTACGGAGGCCCAACTCCCACCCTCGACAGATAAAAGAGACACGTCTGGGGGAGGGGGACCATAAGCCTCCTCCTGGGGGAGGGGGGAAGAGAGCGGGTGGGTGTGGGGTGCCTGCCCTTATAACATTTTCCAGAATTACGACCCAAACTACGCAAGTCCGTTTCCGATGCCCAGAAATAATCCCAGTCTCGGACGGAGAAGAGGGGAACGAAACTCCGCGCCGGAGAACGACTTCATCTCCTCCGATGCTCAAGGCGGCCGTATTAAAAATGCTGCCTTCATTGGAGGCTTGAGAAAGTCGTAAAATATTGACGAAGTATAATGGAGGCGAGCCACGCACTGCGGCGCCGAGTGGGCGTGCCTGTTTCGGATCTGCAGGGGGTGTTCGTGGGGGAGAGGTCTTTGGGGCGAGGGAGGATGCATGTAAACGGAGAATGTGTAATCCTGACCCCATAAAGTTAAACGGGCATCGCGTTGTAGGCACTGTTTCCGGGTGTTTCAACTCGAAGGAGAGGGAAGGGAAAACAAGATTTTTATCACAGTGGCTAATCGGCCCAATGCTACTGCACTCAAGTCCCCAAGTGCCATTTAATGCTCGCTGGCAGCAAACCAACCCCTTTGGCTTAGAGGCGGTGGTGGATGCAAAATAGCAAGCCGAGATGGAGGAACGTCCGTCCGTTCGTTAGTCAACTTAATATCTTCTTCAGAATCCTCTTTGCTTGGTATATGGGTTCTCGTGCTTGAAAGGAGTGGGCTGGCTTTAACGTTGAGTTCCGGATTCGATTTCCAGATACCAATGTACTGTCTACGTCCTCTAACGATGGTGTAGTAGGGAATAAAGTCGGATGCGAGCAAAGGACATCATTACCGCTTAGCACGAGAAATTGACGATCGCGCTTCGTCACTAAACATTCCCTTAAACAAAATACTTGTTTTGTTATTACCCGAGGTTAGAAACTCTAGGATATTTCTTTGATGACCCAAAAACTAGTGTAACAGTTGAGTGGGAGAGAGAGAGCATAAAAATTTAATCTTAAAAGATGTTTTTTACAACCTTCCACAATACCTCATAATTTTCTCTATGAAATACTCCAACAGATGTTTTCTCACGATGTGCTCCTCGCCTGTCTCTGCAGTTTATTTTCATAGAAGAGCTCACCTCTCCTTTTATGAAATTACAAAAATTCAGTGACCTTTCTTGCACCTGGGATTAAGTTTATCTTCTCGGAGGTCAACAGCTAAAGCGTGTGTGCTCGAATGAATGTTTGTCTACACCGAAAAATTTTCCTTCGACGAATTTCGAGCTAGATATGCGTAACAGATGCACTGAATTTCAAAATCGCTTGCTATCGTAATTTTGAACAAGAAATATGCATAGAAAATTTTTTTTGATGAAGTTGTTTCGGGTCAAGCGTTCCATGTTGGCTGACGTTTGGATGCTCAACTTATGCAATCAGCATCCTCAGCAAAAACCTCTTCTAATCCACCTACCGATATCTTTCACTTCGTCTTGGTGTCTTTTCAAAGCACTTGCGCATTTTATTCGAATCTCATTTTTTCTTTCTCTTTCCGTTCCTTCATCGTTTGTAATTGAATAAATATGAACTTTTAGATTATTTTCTCAATCCATATGAAGAATAGAAAAGAAATTCTGCGGTCATTATATATTGCTTTGTGCATTTAAACTGAAATTCACTTTTCGAGTTCGGCTGAAATAGTTTGTAAATTGAAAATGTATCAAGTTCATTTCTGCTGGAAATGTAGACAAATACATTTGAAATAAACATTAACATTTTGTAGGAGTACATCGAACTATATGCCCGTCAAAGAAAAGTATATGCATTAGCCTTTTTAATTAATGATGATGCGGTTTTAAACTCACATTAATTTTAATGGAACTAATCGAATGAAAAGTGAAATATACATGGTAAAAATAAAAAAGTATCAGCAATATTTTTTTCCTGACGTGTGCGTGAAATGCTGAATTCAGACCGTTGATCAAATGTGCCCTTGATCGCAGATCGTTTATTGGCATTAATGTGATGACAGCGCCATTTCCAATGAAAACTTGGCGATGCCAAAGATCTACGCTAAACTCGTTCCGACGGTCTTTCAACGGACGACCAAAAGAACAGAGTGGAGTGTCTGTCTACTTGCGAAAACCTGCAACGGTATTGCGACGATTCCCCAACCTCCTTACAGTCTCGACTTGGCCTGTTGACTTTTATATTCCCAAAAGTGAACCCGTCCCTCAAAGGACACCACAGTGGGACCTTATGTGTCGGCAAAGAATACTTGCATGCGTACCCTTGAGAACCTTCAAAATCCGCCAATCAGGGAACCTTCGAGTGGTGGAAAAGCCGATGGCAAAAGGGTGTCGACACTCAAGGGATGTACTTTGAAGAATTCTGAGGCATGGTGGCAATACCCGAAATAAATCTCTTCTTTTCCAATACTTGTAATTCATATGCACATAATGTAGCAACATTTTCTGATGATAAGGCGCAGAGATTATTAAGAAGCTGACGCTCGAGCGGCTATTTTAAATACGTAGACTAGGAATCTTTTGGCCGTGATTTCCTTCAAGTTCTCAAGGTCATGCATTTAGAGTTTGGCTGCACATCAGTGATGGTCAAGTTTCACTTTGGAGATTATTGTTAGGTGCTATGTTGTTTTATTTTTTTAAATTTTTTATACCGACCATGTATTCATATATGATAAAATTAATGGTCCATTTCCTGACTTCCACGCATAGTGCCACCTACCTACTGAATTAGAAGCTTTCACTTGCGTTGAATCGTCTTTGATTGCTCTTTAGTTCAATAGATGTCCATGTATGTCAATAGACAAGAATGTAGTTTTTACCTATGGATATTTCCTCGCGATTTTATGCGACAGGGAAGATTTATATTGTCAGGAAAACATATTCCCGGGACGTGTGAAATAAGCATTGTAGACCTCTATCGTCAGAAATACGGAGCCTCGCCTCCACATTCATTTCATCCAAGTCATCTCTCCTGAACTGCTCTTCGAAGTGGGAGCCTGGGAAATGGTGTCAGTCTTAGAAAAAGAGCTCCCCCAATCCCACCGCTCATTTCATTCCCTGCCCGAAGAAGAAACGCCTTCGCCCGCCCTTGGGAAAAAATGGTGGGAGGGCGGGAAATGGTGGGATCGCTTTTTTTGGAGGAGCATCTCATACCCGGTGTTTCTTTACAACTTCTGCAGCCTTCAATAGCGTGTTTCGAACCTCAATTTTACTCAAAAAGGCGTCTCTGACGTTGAGCTCCACCTTTTTCTAATTACGCAACCCTTGTGTGGATCATTTTAATAGAGGTCATCGATATTATCTATACGATATCCTCGAAGTTAAATTATCGTCGATGAAAATGAATAGCTCAATGTTTATCTTCCAAAAAACAGGTTTATTGAGTACCAGTTTTCTATTGGTGGTAATGTCGCCATAAAAAAGATTAGCATCGCCAGGATTCAAGAAAACGCCTGATATAATGACTTAATAAATCTGACAAAAAGCAATTCCTACGAATTTTCCTCCGCACTCCTCAATTGTTAAGTGCCCGGGAATACAAGGCGCCGTCCACAAAAAACAGAGCTCTACCAGCGTCGCCGATAAAGGCTCTTTGGAATAACTGTGTGCACGGATGCGTCCTTTCGAGTGTGTGTGTTTCGAGGTGTTTGTGTGCCGCGCGCCATTTTGGTGGTAATTCCCGCAGAAGACAGGCAGAAGAGACGACCGTACGTGCGGAGAAACATTCGGGTGGATCCCCGAGGTTGAAGATGCACTCGATGGGAAATAAAAGAGTGGGGTATCTATCGGTGCGCATTCCCCAGATGACTCGGAAATATGTCCTTTGCCGCCAACTCGAGTTTTATCCTTAAACAAGACCGATTTGCAAACTGTGGCGTAAGGAATGCAATCAAATGGCCGTACTTGTTCCCTTAGGGAAACGGGCTGTTTCTACGTCGGCTTTTGCGAAATAATTTACGCATTCCACTCCTGTTGTTTTAAAACTGCTCACAATGATGCATTAAATTTTGTTTCTGTGACTGTTGCAACTGTCGGAAAAAAATATTCGAATTTACGTTGACAGAAATTATTTTATAGGATATACTATAGATGAAATTGAACAAACAGTTCTCGAGCTTTTTTAGTCAATGGATTAGAAAAAATATTCTAACAATTTTCACGATAAAATTGGAAAAAAATTATATATTTGAATTTCAATTTTAAAATACGGGGCTATGTGCCTCAAGTATCAGCAACCATTTAAGTGTATCCCCATAACAACAATACTAATCTACTTGAAATCGGGCAAATGCATAATCCTGTTTCATATTACATTATTAATATTTATATTATGTAAACGTAAAGTTTACACATTTAGTATACAGTTATATAGACAAATAATAGTTTCCCCTTTTACTATACGTTCATTCGGGCTCCTTCGGGTGCCTGGATTTGAAGGCTTGGAATTCCAGGTTTCCGCTCGAATAACAGCTTTCAAGTCATATAACGTATGTTCTCATTTTACGTTTAGGGGAAAGGATATATTTGAGAGAGAGAGAGAAGTGACAACTACAACTTATGGATTCGCTATCAGGCTAAGAATTGGAAACACGTTCATGTCTCGCTCTTTTCCTTAGCAGACTTCGATTTTCGAATGTCAGCCAGACACGTCGCCCACGAGTGCCCCCTAAGAGGCTTCTCCATATACCGTGGCGAGAACATCCCTCCGTTTTTGAGGCTTTGAAAATTATGGAATCGCTGAGGTGAACTCAAAAACGATTTCTTAATTCGATATTATTCCCTGGATTTATTAGCTAAGGCTGAATATTTCCCGCCACCTTCCAGGTTTAATGTTCCAGAAATAACGCTGGTCTTAATTATCTGTAATTATAATCAGTTCGAACTTATTTTCCGATCTAAAACTTCGAGATAAGCCCAAATTCTCATATCACTGCAGCACAATCGGAACTAAGCGTGATAAAATTCAAGCGCTGTTGCTGATTATACAGGTAGATGGAAATGTTCTTTATTTTAGATATTTTTAGTTTGATTTTCTAATGCCCTGCAAGCCACCGCTAGGGTGTGTGGCAGGTGAGGAATAATTTGGACCCGAACATGACCCTGCCGCCTATTAATTTGTTGAATTATAGAATTCTATTGATGAACAGACCATCAGTAATTATATAATATTTTGTAATATGTACTAGTGATTATTTTTTCTTGTGACACTTTATGCTATGCCCTCAGCTCATATAAAGAAGGTTTACTTTTATTAAAAGTCCTCTCGCGTCCAAAATGAGGCCTTGATATTTAATTTTGGCAACTTATATGAACTAGATAACACAACACCCTAAAATCAGCCGCCAGAGTGTATGGCAGGAGGTTATTACTTAGCACACTGCTTTTGACACAAAACATTTCCCCACCTTACGCGTTCGGTTAATGCTATTCTGATCCATTTTCATCCGTG
The DNA here is from genome assembly GCA_037158775.1 of Hetaerina titia. Taxonomy (NCBI): domain Eukaryota; kingdom Metazoa; phylum Arthropoda; class Insecta; order Odonata; family Calopterygidae; genus Hetaerina; species Hetaerina titia. The sequence goes on along the minus strand of CM073775.1, from coordinate 97,300,733 downwards.
GGAAAAACGACTTCTTAAATCTATCTTTTCTACGCTTAATCTCCCTAATTTCATTAGCATGATATCTCCTACGGTAGTACGATGGAGGTAATAATACTTTTTCAACATTTCTGCTAAGGAGACCTCCTTAAATTTCATGCAAGAGCTTCAATCTGTAATTTAAATTTCGCTCCGTGAGTGATTCCTAGCCTAACTCCTCTAATATTTTAGATACGATACTAAGTTTAGCATAACAACATTTTACAAATATAGCTTCTCTATGCTGCACGCGATCCAATTCGGATTTGGTTGTCAACTCAGAACAATAAAACATGGAATTTTAACGTGTGTACCGTATTGGTATCAAAGGTTGCGATTTAGTTTGATTTCAATGTTAGAAAGGTATTTTTGGCCCAGTGCATTTATAAGTCTCTGATGAGCAATCAACAACCACCAGCCAGCTTCCAGTAATCTTCTGCTGGAAAAATACTTTTTTTTTGTCGCAAAAAATACAAAATCATAGAAGCTTATCATTATGGCTGATAATTTCTTTAAATACCTGGTATAACTGGAAACATATTTTATACGCAGCATTAGTGCTTGCGTTGTTACCACAATTTTTCAACAAAATACGAACGAATTATTTTAATCCACATCCCAGTGTCGAAATCTTTGCAAGGAATTACTCCAAAGATCGTTTCCCGTACTGTTATGCGTGCGAAATTATAAAGGAGGTGAAATGAAATAATTGAATTATCCAATGACGGTGAGATGAAAAGAAAATGAACACAAGGGTGTTTTACTACCTTGGTGGGCGCTAGTCAGCAATAATCCTTCACAGTTTTACAACAGACGGTGGCGTCGCATGACACTGAAACAACAGACGCTCGATTTTACGCGTTCCATTTTATCCCCGGGGGAACGAAGCCCACGTCTCGCAACAAATAGTGAGACTCTTTCGAGATGTTAGTTTCAGGTTGACGCAGGGAGTTTCGAAGGTAATGTTCGTTCGCCGCACGAGGCCTTAAGAGGCAACAAACATAAAAACCCGTGTGATTACCAGCGGAGTTTTTGATTTCCACACTGCAATTGAATGAGGGTCGTCAATTGAAACTTACGTCACCGTCTCCGGCTCAATAAGAACTTAGAGGAGTAGAAATCAGCCAAAAATTGGCAACATCATCCTCGAATGAACTATTCCGCAAGAGCCATTCTTGCTTTTTCGATGAAGCTTGGGCACAGCGAAACTGCTAATAGAAGGACTATATTATTTGCCGGATTATTCAGGCGGATCGAAAAAAATCAAATTTTCCGGATTGGATTTTCCATAAATGAAAAAAATTCCAATTAGCGTCAAAATCATTCACGCAAACTACTTTCGAAATCAGTTACTTTTTTAAACCTTTGCCACCTTGACCCTGAATTTCGAGCATTTTGAAAAATTCCACCAATATTTACCCTTTCTCTTCTTCACTTAATTAAGATATAAGATTGACGATACCATTTTTATTCGTATTTCCGACGCCGCAGTGCTAGTGACAACTTTTGCAAATAGGCTATCCACACATCAGACCTCTCGACTGCTACATCATATGACCTCGACATCAACTTTGGCACATCGAAAATGTATTATTAAATTTAAAAAACTTATATGGCAAAATAATTAATTTTCTTAATTTAAATATTCTTCTGAAGGGTCTATCCGACTCTTCGTTAGGAGCTAGTTTGTAAAATATTGTTATGATAACCTTAGTAGCGTATCCAAAATATTAGAGGAACTAGCCAAATCTCTTGTATACATTGGAAGGATGATGATGAAATGATGTTGAAAATGTACTCGTATTATTATCCCCATTGCACTACGGTAGGAGAGATCATGTCAATGAAAATAGAGATATTAAGTGAATAACAGATTGAAGATGCCATTTTTTCCACGAACGAAAAGGGATCGGAATAAAATATGTCCGACGGCGGTAGGGTTAAAAATATTTGGATCAAAATTAGTCTGGTGTGTATTCACCCCCTGCCACAAACCCTAGCGGTGGCATGCAGGGTACTGTAAAATACATTTACAAAAATTCAATTCCCTCCAGGAGAAGTAGGAAATCCGAAAAAGTCGCAAATTGATCCTTCCAATGCCATCTATATCCCGGAACTTCAACAGCAATGTGGCACTTTTCAATGTGTTCTAGTTCATTTAGCTAAATTTCCTTGCGGATTACACTCGCGACCCAAATTGAGCACCTCACCTAAAGCAGGCAAATTCTCGGCCATTTCATTTTATTAAGATTGATTAGTTTCCATCACTTTACCTCGATCCAAACCGCGAGAGATCGCTCATTGCTAGTTACCATGATCACTGGGGTACTGGAATCTGTATGTAAGTTTGCTCGTTTTAGAAAAACAGGGTCCGCGGTCCCTTCAAAGGCTTCCGCGTGCAGGGGACTGGAAAATGAAGCTCTGGCGACCTCTCGCACATGTTGTCACGGCATCTGACAGAATGACGCTAATCCCACGAGTCACATCAAACGAATTGCCAAATGAAACTCCCTTTTGATCTAACGAAACCACCTCAGCTGATTACGGTCGCAGGTAGACCAATTAGCGGAAGTCTCAATGGCGTTAACTCGATTTCGATCCGACCAACATGTACGCAAAAACAAGGCTATTTACTCAGCCTTTAATCAGGGGAGGATGAGCTCTCACAACTCGTCGGCGGTCAATTAAAGCTCTTCATTCTTCACCGAAATGAGTCCCAACACTTACGCGCACCTTCTCACCAACTCACATTGCAAGGCGATAATCGGATCCGCTGAGTATGTCGATTCGAACAAATGCCAACAAATGAATCGGTAGTGGAACTAATCGAAATTGGCGGACGCGCCAATTAAACTGCACACAGGACATTCAAAAATGATGCCGTGACACTGAGGGAATTGTGGGCTTGTGTGTCGCAATATTTACTGGAAAAAATAGCCGCGTGACCATAAGCTTGGCCAAACATTCATAGTGAGCGGCGCTTCGAGCACTCCAATGAATTCGGTCGAACGTGGGATGATTTTCGAGCACGTGGATCTCAATCGACGAACAGGATCTTCACTTGCATAATCCACTCTCAAATCATGGCTGGACTTCCGGAGTTTCGTTCTAGTTAAGCGGCCCCAGGTTCATATCTCGTCGGTGTGAATAAAGGAATCCACACGATTGCCCTATGCATCATTAAGCCCCATAGCCCACATTCACCCTCACGTATAACGTTTTTTTTTCTTTTTGACAACATTTAAGTTATTTCTTTTGATGTTCTTTAATTTTCATATGTTTGCCGTATGCATACAATTATCTCTTTTTTCTTTCAATAATTATCATTAATATACGAGAGTATTTGACAAGTTCTCGGAATGGAATAGAAATGTCACAGACTTACGTCATTGAAACTTTTTTATTTTTCAAACTAATCTACACTAGTACACTTGGTCCAGCTATGTTCAAATGTTTCGATCTTTTCTCGAAAATTGGATTCCTTCAGGCCTTCAAAATACTCGCCTACTTCGGTTATTAGTTCTTTGTTTACAGAGAATCTCCACCCTCCGAGGTAAATTTTGAGCTTGGAGGAGAGATGGAAATCCGATGGAGCCAAATCAGGTGAATAAGCCGAGTGTGGCAACAGTTTGCATCTTAGTTAACGTGTTTTTGCCGTGGCGACGACACTTATGTGTGGGCATGCATTGTCTTAATGAAAGATGGCTTTCTTCCTTGCCAAACCTGGATTTTTGTCGTGTATCCTTTGCTGCAGTTGGTCCAGGAGGTTAGCGTAGTAAGTATTATTTTTTCTTGAGGTTTAAACGTTAATAATATATGCTGTGATATTGTTCCAGCTTTTGACATTATATTATTTTTATCACTGTATTTTAAACAGACCTTCAAGATGTGAAAGGCATCTTAGTTTATGGCCACATTGAATTCCTGATACTTAACCTTTTGATACTGGGTTTTTCGAGATTTTTGAGCTCTTATTTCATTTTTCTGCATTAAATTTCCTGTACAAAAATATTAGCATCATTCTTGATCCATCCTGAAAAGTAAACAGCCTTATTGTTTTGTTTTCTGAAGATTTTTTTTTAAATAAAGCGATGACGAAGAATTAAAATGAAGGCGAGGTTCAAAGACTCAATTTCAAACAGAGTGAGACATTTTGACGAAGGGCTTACCGGAGATGGTAACGTAGAGTACTGGCACTTATTTCAGTGAAAACTGGTACACCAATGAACCGCCCTATTAACACTTAAACTGTCCATTGGTTCAAGAGCTTCAACTCAAATCACGTTACCACCAACAGGTTTTCATTGATTAATATTTAAATGTGTTGACACATCAACTTAATTAATAGAATACTAGCTTCTCATTTTATACTAGGTAATGCTAAATAGCTTCTTTTAGCTTACCGACCCCGATTGCCTACTCAGTAACATTAGTATCCACGACTTGCTAATCCATGTCTTCTTAGTAAACATACGAAATACCAAGCAGCTCTTCTTAATTAGCATGCATCAAATCTTCTAGTCATAAAGAGTGCAATAATTACGTCCATAGTAATAAGAATCAGTGAATGCGTCATAAATAACTCGTAGATATAGATCACCCGTGAATGGCACTTCTTTCGTAACTTAAAGGCGTATATCAACCTTAGAATAATTGAATAACTAGATGCGAATCTTACATTTTTTTAAATTTTCTGAAGAAATCTGTCTCACTCAGCAGAATGTGCATGTCAATGCTGATGAGATTGATATGGAAAAATAATATAAACAACAAACACGACGATCTATTGCAAAAGCTAGAGTGTATACAGCTCCGACAACGTGAGTCAGCTTCGCCAGGAGCAAAAAAGGTCTTTCATAATTCCAAATGGAATCATTACTTAAAAGAGTCTGACTTGATAATCATGATCAATAATTATCTTCGCCTATCAAAATAGCCTTCGGATTTGAAAACTGCGGCGGTGGGATATTTTCATCGAGGGATGCTGTTGGCTATTAACTCTTCACCTATCTAGCCGTTCAATTTTTTTGCATGAGTACTCTTTCACGATGATTTTAGAACATTTGATGATTAAGATGTCCTATTTAGACTGTGTACAACTGCTCGGGGAGTATGACGTCTTCTAAGAGGTCGAATTAAGGTCGGCGATGGTTCATATCGATCGTAAGGCATTCATATCGCCATCGGTGTTGTACATGAACGAGCTGACCTTAACGGTGGGTTGGTTTTGACCTCGACATAAACACCCCTACACGCACCAAAAAAATGTGTGGCAAGTACCAGGTGGGAAGGGTGAGTGATAAGGGAGAATATGGAAGAGGAATAGAAATGAGAAAAATATTCGTTAAAAACTATCAACAATGGACACAAACAACTTTTAACGGTGGATTGGTTGAGTGTGAAATATGCTGCCTCTAAGGGTTGAAGAAACGATCGATCCCTGAGAAAATACTCAATATCCGGGTGAAGCGAGTCGAAACAGCCTCATCTCCAGTCGAAAGGAACCGCAACTCAGAGAAAGCACACTCAATCGCCGACGGCGAGGCCCGCGGAGCCGAACTTCCGGCCTCCCGTCAATTCTTTCGAAGCCCCGTTACCCTACCCATCCATACACTCCCTGAAACAAACCCTGGTGCTATTAGAGAGATTTTTCCCCTGTCTGCGGTCCGGCAGGGGGTGAAATCAAGGGGAGGTGAGAGGAAGTGTGACGTCAAGAGGGAGGAAGTGTGGACGGCGCCCTACGGAGGAGTGGCGCTCGTTAATCGCACGTGCTACCCTCTCTTGATGATATATTAGGGGTCGAACGGAGATGTGGAAAGGGGGCATTGGAAGGGGAGGGATACATCCCCTATGCCAGGGGGAAATGGATGTTAAGAGTGTCGAGGCTTTTGAAAGATGCCATAGTGTTTCAAAAGGGGAAATGGTGAATATCAAACCCTACACAAAATTATATATGGGCTTTGCTGAAATTTATGAATGTGATTGGTTGAATTTCCGCTCTTAAACTCCCTTTGAAGACAAAAAACCCAAAGTGCATTTATGTCATACGGTGAGCGTCTTTCTTTGGTTTTAACTTTTGGCTGGAATGAATTAATTTACGCCTCTGTGGTGATGATTAATCAATGCATGCACAAAAAATGATGTCAGTGCATTACCATGTTGCACATGAAGTTTTTCACATACATTGATCATCCCAAATCCCGCTTATTAGGTGGTTCCATGAAAGGACCTCCAGAAACCACTGTGAAACGAGGGCCCTCATGGCGCATTGGAAGTAATCACCGTTGCCACCTTCGGTCTTCATCTCTTCCTTCCACCTACTGTCCCAAGTTCTTAGGTGTCGTTGTACCCAGCGCGAAACATTAGGAAGCAGGGCCCATCCACCTAAAAGCCAACAGGTACGTACTAATTATTCTGGAACATTGCACGAAGTCCACCGCTTCTCTAAAGTAAACCAATTCGAATTTAACCAAATAAAAAAATACCGAATCACAGAATTTGAAATTTTCCAAATGTTGCGATAAAACCCACTAACCATATAGAAATGCAATAATTTCAATTCATCATCCACTCTCGTATCTTGATCAATAGCGCTTTATACATCTCGTTAGCCTTTGTTACCATTAATTTTGGTTTAGGTCATTTAGTGGCTGAGGCCATTAAATTGAGGAAGAATTTCCAATTACCTAAAACTTCATCGAGTACAATGCTTGTATAAAAAGTATCGGAAAAACAGATTTATCTAAGATACTGTTGCAATGCTTCAAAATTCTTCCAAGTACATCCATTAAGCGTCGAAAGACTTTTGCCAGCGACTTTGCCACGACTCGAAGGCTCCTTGGTAAGCTAAATTCCTGAAGATCCTTAAGGGTACGCTTTCGAGCTTCTTTGACGGCACTTAGGGTCCCATGACCGTGTCCTTGGATGGCGGATTTCACTTTAGGGAATAGGATATGTTCTGCTGGTGCCAATTCGGGACTGTAGGTGGATTGCAGGATAGTAGCGATGTCGTTGCAGAATGTCTTCTCAAGCAGACTCTCGACAGAAGACTTTAGGGACGAGATAACCGCAGATCTTTCGCATCGCCAAATTTTCAGTGATATTGGTGTGTGCACTGTCACTGTCTTATCAATGCAATACGATGTTTGTGATCATGGGCATACTTAACAAACGGTTTGAATTCAGAACTTCTCGCATACGTCAGGAAAATATTGTTGCCGATACTTTTTATACAAACCTTTAAAATCTTTGGAGTGTGTACAGCGTAGTAAAAAAAGCGGTAGTTAATCCATTATCCCATAGTGCGCAGATTTCTGTTTCTTCACGAGTTTTATCATGATTTTAAATAATTAAACAATGATAACATCTTGAAAAAAATGCAATCAGGTGTACAATTTTCTTAGGATTGTCTGGGAGGGGGGACGTGCTATCAAGAGCAGGTGCGTGTGGCACATGAGCAAGGCGAGAGAGCGGGGAGAGGCGACAATCAGATATCGTTTAGCTCGCTCCCCCATCCCCCTTTCGCCCCCCGGCGCGCCTTAATTGCCTGCCCCCCCCCTCCTGATTCTCAACCCGCTGGCGACCGCACTTCGCCAGAGTCAGGAGCGGTAGAGGAAACATCTTTGTGACATCTCGCTCGGGTGTCTTCGTTCGCACGAAAAAGGGCTTAAAAAAACAGAAAAAAGTAATTTTTTATTTAACACTGCCTAAACCACTTCTTTCTTGCCCCTTTGACTTAATGCGTTTTGAATTCGAATTATTCTGTACTTTGGGAGCAGACGAGTAACATTTTTCGCAAGGACAATCGGAGACAGAATTCTTTACACCAATTCGTATTATTAAAAAGTGATATCGGCGTATGTAAACATTAATGCGCACGGCTACGCACCTCCTATCGGCAGATATGCTTACAACCTTCAACCTAACAATAGACTTTGGCCTTTAAACTGTAAAATACTGGGTGAAAGTTTAGAAAGAAATATCCTAAACCAGTATGTTTCAGGAAGACCTAACTCACGTAGTGGTATTTTGGTCTACATGGCAATCATCTACAGGGAGGAGGTTTGCACTGCAATAAAAAATCCTTTGGCTAAGAAGACAATTTCATGCCACCACCTTCTCTCTTTCCTGCTCAATCAGGTTTTATACGAGGGCCAATAAAGAGCGTGAAAAACTGGACAGAGAAAATAATAATCAAATTAACTTCCTAAAATTTATTTCACTTGTACGTTGAGACACTCATCCCATTTCATTACAAGTCCAGGATAACCGGCAGCACAGGGGCTTAAGTCGGGGTTGTATGGCGGATGTTCCAAGCATTTACGATGAAATTTTCCTTTACAGCTCCTGAGTTTGTTTGCAACTTATTTATTGAGATACCCACGTGTTTTCCTCGTACTCAGTTTGTTTACTCTCCATTCTTCTCGAACCTACTTCCAGGAATCCCCAACCATTGTCCCAGCAGCCAAGTTTCCGCATCATACTACTCCCCATATCAAAGTTTACACTATCTTATTTTTACTTCTTTACTTAACTTCCCATCTCATTAACTGCCTCCTCCTTGAGCACCCCTATTTGCGTAATTCTCTCTGTGTTCCTACTATTTTGACCATATTCTTGCAAAACTTATGCACAGTATGTGAAATGCTCTACTTTCTCCAGCTATGCATTCCAATTTTCGTGATAAACTATTCCTTCCTATTCGATGTTTTCGGGCTTAACTTTGTGGGAATCCATTATCATTGAAGTAAAAATACCAGTTTATCTTTCCACTAAATTTTTATCCGGTACAAATACTTTTGACGCCGATGCGTCGAGACTATTCCTTCCTAGTTATCCAATACCTCACTAATATCGCTTCATATAGCTTTCCCTCGATAAAATAATATAAGATTTTGACTTTTACCTCCAGGCTTAACCCTCTTGGTTAGAAAAAGTTCAGTAGAAATAGAGCACACGCTTTCGTAATAATCTATTTTATAGTGATACCTATTACAATTGCAGGTTTTGAATGCCTCAATAATGTCGCTTTTTTGCCTGTGATTCTCATACCGTTCCAAAAGCAATTTTGTCGATGGGGTCAGCAAACGTTTATTTTTTAATCCTCCTGCTGACTACCTAATTAATGCGTAATTATCAGCCAATGTAACGTTCCTTTCTAGGAAAAGGCATTCTTACTCGTGTCCAATACACTACACGGTGTTTCATCGAGTAAGAACTATTGGAAGATAATTTGTGCGCCTGCGAGCAGCTAATTTTTAGGGTGAAGGCTTCAGTGGCGAGATTTGAAATGCCCTTTAAACGAACGCCAGGCTATGGCTGCATCCATGCCTCACTAGCGACAGCGTCCCTCTCTACGCATAAACCTCCCTCGCTTGTCCCTACCCCTTGCTCCACGGAGCGACCACTTGCCCGCATCCCGCCTCCCTGCGGTGCTGGAGGCTGGGGACGTAGTGAAGCATCGACACAAGCACCCACGACTATGCTTTGTCGTCCCCATTCGAGGAAAAAAATAAGTTCCATTTTGACACCCAGGAGGAAGTGATGGACTGAGGAGTAGAACTAAGGAGTTCTTTCCGAAGGACTCTTTGGTCGGGGAGAGAGTCAAACGGGGAGAGGGATCGTTCTATTCCTCCCTCAAGTGTGACCACATATACTGATTTCTCTCTCTCTCTGCGACTCCGTCCTGGTCTTGATGTAAGTGAAGCCCTTTCTTACCTCCCACAAGAGAGCGGAGAGGTTATCGGAGGAAGTCCCTAGAGTGATGGTTAAACAGTTTTGGCAAGGGAGAAGCGAATGGTGCAGGAAGGCGTTGGCTTCTTCCACGATGCTCCTGATATCGACACTTTTCCGATAAGAGATCGTGAAAAAGGTGCTCTTGTGCCAGTCTCGCAGTCTCACATTCCGTCGTCTTCCTGAAGAGAAAATACCTCGATAACAAGGAAAAGAGTTCAAGAAATGTGAGTTGTACGAAATCAGCGTTGAAAGGATGCCATTTCATCCGGATAGATCTGTCGACATTTAAACAAACTGGCAAGTCGATCCCGAAGTGGATGCCGCCTTATGAACCACGCATTACAATCGAGTATTACGCTCTCCGAGAAAAAGTACCATTTCGTAGAGTGCATGCACCGCTCAGGGATTCCCAATCAATGCAGCTTTATAGTCCGTGCTGCGGGTGGACCCGCATTATTCGAGTGATTGAGTGACGGGCAACACATTTGCGCTTCGCCATGCCAACATTGAGATGACAAGTCAGGATATGGATTCTTTCTGCCTCCAATTATCGATGACAATAGGGAAGGAGAAATTTGGCTTCGTAACTCAGCATGGGAACAGTAATTGCAAATGAATGATTTACAAAGAAGAAAGAGTTGACGAATCGGAGAGTAAGCAAAGATGAACAAAATTCTGTTCACAATTTCGTTCGCGTTTAACTTTATTTTCAACACAATAGTAACGCCAACAGTAACAGTCCTGTCGTAAAACATTATCCGCCGAGGAAATTTCGATCAGAAATGAATCTATCAACGTCATCCCACGGATGCCTTAAAAAAGTATGCAATGAATTTTTGAAAATCTTACTAAATAAACGCACTTGAAGTGGAGTGGCCTTAGGCGAGAAGAAAAACGCGTAGATTGAAGGCAATTAAAATATGGAAATGGAGATGAATGGATACAATGAAATGCTAAACAGTTCAGTAAAGATATGTGCTAGTATAGCTTCGTATAATTAGGGATAAGTGTGGCAGCATACGGGGTGAAGTGACGGAGGAATGTCCCAGAAAGTAGAATTGATGGGGTGTTGCAAGATAGCAGAATGTTTAAGTGCCTTAATAATGCATGTTCGGTCGAGTGATAAAGAGAGCGAGAGAGAGGAAGGAGAAGCATATAGGAAAAAGAAACTGTGACGAGTTGGAGAAGGAAATCATGAATGGAAAATGAACTCAGGGTCAAGGTGGACCTGAGGAAAACATCGAAATTATATTTCTTCATACCAACAGAACAAATGACGTTCTACTGTCTATAAAATAAGTGATTTCACCATATAACTTAGTGGGATTGTAATTTACATTTTTCATTTCCTAGCTACTCTTTTCGTTAAATATCTTCGTTGAAATATTATTTCAAACCAAATGGAAATAGAAAAGTGTTCCATTGCAAGTAGCAGAGTGACTGGACTTGCCTGGGACACACACGCACATATCTATATTCTCGTCGTCCAGCATTTGTTCTGCCCCTTCAATGTTCGTTCGTCTCAACGCAATTTCATGGAATTATGCAAATAACCACGAATATCATCATCGAAAAAGTCTTGGCGTATATATTTAGGATTCCCTGGTAATGAGAATCACATGTTTCAAACACTATTTCTGCCATTGCTTTTCGCTATCTGCATTAGAATATTTTGGCACTATTTAATTCCATGAAATTTTGGTCTGACGTACACAATAATGCGAAGTTCTGATTAAAATATTCATACACATGATTTAAATCAGACTACCAATTCCACGAGAACACATCGTAAAGATTTTCTTTGATTTATTGTCCATGATTAATATAATTTCGTGGCATCTATAGGAACCAAATAAAATGCCTTATTCATTCAATGGATTTTCATAAAATTCAACTTAGAGATGCATGAGTTTATGTCTCCTTAACATCAACCCGATTCACTTAAGATCAAAAGAGATTGGGCCATAGTACGGCAATTTAATTTACATTTTAGTGCATCAGATTACCAGGAATGGTTAAGCATTACCTCCCGCCCATCCCCGCTGCCCCCGGCGTCAAGCGGCCCGATTCGGGGCGACCGGAGACCCCGCACCCCCCCACTACCTTCCAACCCAAGGCGGCCAAAATAATGCGCCGCCCCTCCTCCCCTTAACAAGGCCCCTTTCACCAGAAAACAACGCGCCCCTCCCTCCTACCTCATGGTTCTCTATTCTATAAATTCCATTTCCTTAAGCCGGCGGAATTAATGACACCGATTCGGAATCTCACCCGGACTGACTGAAAGTCCCTCACGCGCCTCCCCGAATACTTCGAGAAAGTTAAAATTGATTCCTGGCGGTGGACACGAACCTTAAATTCTGTTATTCCCTTCGATGTCGGTCGGAGGGAAGGGTCGAGAGGGAGGGTGCTGTGGCGGGGCCATCGCGGGCGGAGCAGCGACGCGACAAGGGCGGCGCTGGAGTTGCCGCTTTCGGGGGCAGGGGAGAGCGGTTTGGTTCGCGGTCAAAAGGGGCGGAGGTACTCTCGGCGGTCCCGATGGCCTGGACGGGAGGGACTCGATGGGCGAGAGCGCGTGTGCGCATCGAGAGGCATATCGCCCAAAGACTCGTGCAGTGCCCTGTTGAAGGCTAAGTGAAAGAAAGCTCATTTTAAGAACTACTCCAACGGCGAGTTAATTTTTCAATGTTCTCACTTCTTACTCCAGAAAATATTCAACTCAAAAATTGGTATGGAAATCTTTAATTCCTTAGACAAAAGAGGACATTCATTATAAAAGTTCGAGCTTGAGGAAAGAGCAAAGAACGAGAACTCTTCAACTACAAAAAATCATGCATACCTTATTTGAAAAAATAAAAATGCTTGAAAATTTTCAGCATATAAAACTTTACAAATGGTATTTTGGAACGAGGCAACCCTAGATTGACAGAAAACCCACAATAATGGTATTTCGGAACGAGGCAACGAGAAAAATAGTCTCCTAGCTACCCTGAATCCATAGTGGAGGACAGTAGTTTCACCATCAGGCATTGATGTCGCAGACCGAGTGGGTCGGTCCGGCATCAGCTACCACAGCTGCGGGCGAGAGTGAGCGGAGATCACGGCATCGGCCGCAGTACTGCGATGTGGAAGGCAACGGGAATCCACCACATTACAGGTAGTCTCCCTAGAAAATGCAGCACTGCATTCAAAGTTAGTAGAAAGGAAGGCCACCGTAAACTAATCCTAGGATTGAAATACTGATGATGAAAAATGCTTAACAAGACTTTTTATTTACCTGATTTCATAAAAAGAAAATAAAAATTCTGCCTTAACTTCAACGAAATTCATTTTAATCGGTATTTAACTTTCTCCATTATTGGCTGAAAATAGATAGAAAAGTTGGCACTCCTGTTAAGAAAATTCATTCGAGCATGTCACGTCTTAGGGGGGCCACAACTGGTGTTACAATAGAAATTAAAGAAACTGAATATTTTTTCAAACATAGACTTAAAAACGTCCATAAAAGTATGTATATAAAATTATTTTTTGCTCTCAATAGATTCAATTTTGAATAGCAAATTATTAATTATTTGGCGATTCTTAATTGCATTAGGTACCAATTTTTTGTAGGAAATAGCCGTGCGCCTCAGAGTCTTTTAAAAGAGTTATTCACTAACAAATGCTAAAACAAGAAATGGCTGAAAATATGCGCTTATCTGAAATAAAACACCGCCATCCTGCCCGCCCGTCCTCCCAGCACCTTGTATTCTCGACCCCCGTGACCCCACCTGGCATCGCCGCGACCCCTGTCCGTGCCTCTCCGCTTTCCCCACCCTCCTCCCACTACAACGATTTGCTCCTCGTTTCTTCGGAACCATTCGGTGGACATATGGTACGCCACAGAAAGGATACGAACGGGCATAATTTTGCGAAACAGGGGAGTATAGAAACGAAGCCCTAGTCCCCGCACCATCCCTCCTTCGCACCTTCGTCCCCCTCTCCCTGCCTCCATATCTCAGTCCAGGGGCTGCCAGAAACCGAAGAGAGGGGACTGTGTCGGAGGATTGCCTCTCTCCATTGCTTTTTTCCCTTTTTCTCCTTTTTAAACCGGACATTTTTTACCCGTTTTACGAGGCATGATTTATTGCCCATCGGCCTCACTTGAAACATGCTGTATTCACACACAAATAAATAAATAAATATAAATATATATATTAAATTAAACGTAATACATTTATATATTATATTAAATATTATATATATATCTATATTAAAATATTTATTTATTTTCATATATATATATATTTCTATAATGTATTTGCATAAACACAAACAAATGTACATAGAGAAATAAAGAGAACGGATCCCCGTCAAAGCCCCCTTCCCCCAAGCCAAACCTTCAGGCAAGGGGTGGATAAATAAATCCCAAAGTCTTGGGATCAGGGACGTTAGGACACGGGGAAAAAAGTATTCGAGGATAAGAACACGTTGGATGCATGCAGCTGCCACGCTAAGCACAAACCGCTGCACGTAACAGGAATGGAAATAAGAAAAACCATGTATCGTACTCCCGAACCCAATCTCCCAGGAAACAAGCCGAAGCGCCTCCCATACTCCCCGCAAACGAAAGACGCAGACTTCTCCTGTGCGACCACCCCTCCCCCCACGCTTCGCCATTACGTCTCGGAGATTTGAAAAATCGTGGCTCAGGGAATTGGCCGATCAAGTTGGCCGTCCCATTGATTTTTTCTCCCCTCTGGCGTTTTATCCCTTCGGCTCTCGGAGCGACACAAGCAGAACGGAAATTTGGGACTGGAGATATACTGCCCACGAGTGGAATAAACTCCGAGATGTGAGAGGACTAGGGGGGGGATGTATGGGACGGGGGGCTGGGAAATGCTTCGGAAAATGGGGCACCTCTCGACAAACAATGCAGTTAGCAACGCCCGTCTCGTCCGAAGACGGAGAATGCCCGAAGACTCATGGACGGCGAGCGTCTCCGCCCGCCTGACACGCACTTCATATCTGGGCGATTTATTGCCCGAAAATCACAACGGCTGCTACGAGATTTGCAGCATACCTTTTATTCGCCCCCAGATACTTGCAACGCCATTTCCAATATGAATGTTTTTAATTATTTCGAGTGAAGTGAGATTCGCATGAGATGTCTCCGCCACTGGGATTGCAGATATTTCCTCCATCTCTTCGGAAGCCGTCAAGAAAAACAAACCGAAATATACCATTCGAGATCAAGGTTTTGTCTGATACTTATTCCATACCACAAGCACAAATTCGCAAGGAAAATCGAAATGAAATATAATTTTCAAAATTTACAAAGAATTTGCATTTGCACTTTGAATGAACGTTCCTGAATGCTTCTAGTTGCTCGAATAGACAATATCGGTACATGTTTTGGACGAAGTACATTATTACTCTTTTTCCATGGCAACAAAAAGTAAACAGTGGATACGAGAAATAATGTCAAAATTCGGAAACAATGTAGATTGAAAAGAGGAATACACTTAATTTCTTGATTTTTACGAGTACTCAGAGTCATGATATAATATGAAATGGAAGTCTGAAAACCGAGGCAACTATTTCAAGTATATTTGACAAAGTGAACATTGAAGTGATAAACGCTAAACTCGGTTCATTGAATGAATATATACCTATATTTGAAAAAAGGCAGATTTTCTCTTCAAGTTTGATAGTGGTCTAGCGGTAATGATAACGATACTGAATCTCTTAATATTTTAACCCACTTTTCAACCTCTGTTTTCAAGTAGAGCCAGGCTAAAATTTGATGAAAGCGAGCCATTCAAGATGTATATGCCGCAACGAAAGTAAAAGAGCGCTTTGTATCCAGCTGAAAAGGCATTCAAGCCCTGAATGTAAAATAAATATAGGTAAGTTCACCCATTATACACGTAAAAATTGATTTTGGAAAGCGACTGATAAGTGCCCCTCCCCAAATGAATCATTTATGGGACCATTAACATTTAATTACAGGCCAGTCGATAACATTTGGAACGACGGCTCGACTGAGGTGTGCCAACAGCCAACCAAAACGGTTTAAAAAGTAGATTAAACAGAATGAACATGAATAAAAAAATAACAATTTTTTTTCAAAATGTTACATACTTTACGCAGTGTATTTTTAATGGAACTAATATTGCTCGCATAATTCTTTCATTATTTTGATAATATTAGTTAAAAAATGTCTGAAAGACCATATCTCAGCAAAGGAATTATTTAAAATTTGGAAATAAAAACCGAGAAAAACTCCGACAAGTTCCGCATAGAATGTTTATTGAATTAAGACTTTCACAGTTCATTAGAACATTAGAGTGCAACAAAGACAAATCTTGTAGCATATGTCCTTTCGAGTGATTCCAACAATGATCATACGTATCTTATATGCTTCCTTACGTAGAAAATAACTTCCCTTGCAAAAGTACAATAAGATGTTAGCGTATTTTTCATTCATTCAGTCTGATTTTTGTTTTTTTTTGTTGGGCTAGAAATAAGATGAGTTACCTCTTTCTTTTAATACTACCATTATCCAATTATATCTCGGGGTTCATATAGTTGAAATTTGTAGGAGGATGAATTGAATAACTAAATTAATTAATTTGCTTGTTCGGGGAAAGTTGTGTGGCTGCGGTTTCGCTTCTCTTAGATGCCTTTGGAGAAGACGATCGGTTCATGGGAGGAGACTGAGAAAGCTCTCGGCTTTAAGTTAGGCCCTCTTTATCTTAAACAAAAGCTGGCGTACGATCAAAATAATCATAATACTTGTAAACCGGGATTGGGAGCCATTTGGGAAAATAACTGACGCTATATTAATTTATTTTCTGTTATTCTTGCGAGATCCAAATTCGTTACATTCTCGCTTAATGTGAGGTAACCACCGTTTCATTTGTGGCATGATCTCTCTCTTATTGACGACTACCTCTTCTCCACGAATTTGATTGACGTATTTTTAATATCCTAATATGACCAAAGTCTTTTGTAACCTCCAGAACCTCTCAAAGTTTCTCGAATATTACGTGGATGCATCCCGTACTACAAACTTTTGCGGTACTAGCAGAGATTCACTGAAATTTACTGAAATGAGCAATTACGATAATTCACTCATACAAGTTTAGGACACAAATCAATTATCTGTTAGCGCAGTTCCACTTGCCCATAATTGAGGAAATATATGCCAGAACTATTAGATTTAGACATTCCTATAACCAACGATAGCTTTTATACTTTTAAATACTACTTCTTCCACAATTATCGTTAAAAGTTGAATTGAAGTACCTATCGAATTTATCTCGATTTTGGGTATCATTTGCATTTCGAAAACTTCAGTTTCATTCGCTACTGCATAGTTAACGGTTGGTTTCCTAGTTTCTATGCCATGCGGCCTTCTTTAGGCTCGCTGAAGATAATGTGACCGAAGATGTGGCTGAACTTTCAATTCCCAATCTGGTTTAATTTAAACACTCCCATTTTCCGTTGGGTTTTGGACCCTGCGTCATACTCAAGACTGCTTTTGGTAAACATACAGAGTTGGAGGATCTAAAGGTTTTCTTTCTCGTCGATTTTAAAGTTAATATGTGCTACCGATTGCCCATGTTTGGCGAATTGGTAAGAGGTATAACCTTATCATACTAGCGTTGAAAAAATAAGTGGCTTCTTTAGACACCCAGGCTATGCGATTCTTGTTGGGTACCACCAAATCTGCATCTTCCCTCCCTCTACTGACGACTCGTGAAATTCACCCTTCGCAGCCCTCAGATTAAGGATTGTTTGATAACTCCGACTTGTTTTTTTATATTCCTAATAGTACTGCGTGATGCATGAAGCAAGCAAGCATCGAAATTTCGGTCGAAGGATTAAATATTTTAAATATTTCTCTGAGAAGGTTCAAGATGCGCTTGAGTAGTATTGCGTACGCGATTGAAGAGTATTGCGTCTTCCGTTGGTTAATTCGACATCGACTTAAATATCCACCAAAAAGGTGTGTGGCAGGGGGTGCACAAGCATCAGGTGGGAAGGGTGCGTGATGAGGGAGGATATGGGAGAAGAAGGAGAAAGGGAAACATATTCGTTAAAAACAATCAAATAGAGTACAAATTTGTATAGTAAATACTGGAGGGAGACCTAATTCTAAACAGGGGTTAATTCACCTGATGATATATAGTAGTTATTTGTTATGCGAAAAAATGGAATAAAAATGGATCAAAACCATTTATACGACAGTCCTCAACCATAACAAGACGATGCATAGCCGGAAATCTAGAAGGGGAAATTCTACATGGGCATGCTTCTCGTGGTCTCCGCCCCGAAAGACACAGGTAGGGAAAGCGAGACACCGCAGCAGGCAGTAGGCGTGCCCCCCTCCCACCCAGGGGGAGAGAGACACGGGGGATGGAAGGAGGAGCTTGAAAACAAACAAAGCAGGACAAGCTATACTGTAACGAGTACTACATTTATTAAATCGCAGACCCATGCGGTCATGCGGGAAGGGATTTGATAACAAAACACATGTAATTAGTGAAACTGAAAAAATGATTTGTGATTTGCATACTTTATGAAAATAATAGTGTAATTCTGAGAAGGTTACCCACAAACATAACCGAACCCCCACTACCGATGTTTGATTTCCTCCTGTTACCCTCCCCTCCCACCCCCTTTCCTCCCCTCCAAAATTCCTCGAAGCCCTCTGGTGGTGCCCTGGGGAGTCGTCGGTTCCCCGTCAGAGGGTTCTCCCCCTGTCCAGCAGGTGGCAGCGCGCCCAGGGGCGGATTCAGGAGGGAAGCCATCAGACGAGGATTTATTGGACGAGGTGTCACCAAAAGTGCCCTGGGCCACGATATACGCATGTGCTACTGCGAATTCATAAAAATATGTGCAATTTCAGGTGTGGGTGGGAAGGAAGGGTGAAGGTGAGGAGGGCACATGTGGAATCCTCGTTGGATTTGCAAACCCTTCCACACTCCCAAAATAACCCTGTTAATCTCCACATTGAGGTCCTTATCTCCAGCGCTTCTCTTCCAAAGTTCGCCTAGTCGCTTTGCCAGTCACTGCCTTTCGATTCCTTTCATTTGGGAAATGGTAATCAGGATAATCTTCCTCAAAACGTGAAATGTGTCAATTTGTAAGCGCTTCAATTTTTTTCCAATGTTTCCGAAATGTTTCTGCATTATTGTTACGTAACTCGCATGTTTCATTTATGTAATTTGATGCTCTATTAAAAAAATCACCTAACTCAGAACTTCTAACAAATTCTTGTCGATGTGTGTTTCAAAGAAAAGTAAATGTGAAACACCTACGGTAACTGGAAGTTCTCATTTCAGCAGCTTAAATTAGAGAGCCTTCGGAACACGGAATTATCCAGCAAAAGACTCGACACTAATATTGCGAGATATTTTAAATGAACTCGGCCCTTGGCACTTTTTCCCACTCAAAGAGAACTTCCCGTTCCGCTGAGCAAGCGATTATGACGTTTTTCAAGAACCAGTGAACCTTTTAAGGTCAAGTGAGGGTTTGTTGGCGCATTGGCACACATCGCTGAAGATGATAACTTAAATTTCCCTTCTGCGTATATTTTGTCCAGAAATTAAATTAAAGTTTCAAGCTAAATATTATACTCAACTTTTTGAGTACGAGAGAGAGAGAGAGAAAATATGGCGGGAAAAACAGCGGTGAGTCTTCAGCCGGTTCACATTGAATCTAGGAACGTGGATTAAAAACATAACTCACAAGTGGAACATATTTTAGTCCAAAATTCTGTATCGCTCACAATGATTCTCCGTGTTTTCTGAGGTCATGAAGTTAGAATGCCCCTCTCTATTTCCTTAAGGTTTCCCAAACCAAAGTCTGTAACTGCTTAACTTTTATTTCGCATACCATAGAAACCGCAATCATCCATTGGGCGATTAATTAACCGTCTTAACATGAACACATCCTACGCGTTGTGTCATCACGCCGCGTCGGGACAACTCCCAGTTATTTTATTTATTTTCCAGTGCCCTGCAAGCCACCGCTAGGGTGTGTGGCAGGGGGTGAACTCCACCAGACATTTTTGAACCGAATATCTTTACCCCTACCGCCGTCGGACAATGTTATGATGATCCCTTATCGTTCGTTGAAAAAAATCATCCTAAATCTATCTGTTCCACACTCAATCTCTTTAATCTTATTGACATGATCTCTTCTACCATAGTGCGATGGGAGAATAAAACATTTTCAACAACACTGCTACAGAGATATCTTTCGACGAATGCGATCGACTGTACTTATCTTGAAGTAAGATCTGGTGCAAATATATATCTTACTGTAGAATCGATCGCATTCGTATAATATTGTATTTTTAGTGCCCTGCAAGCCACCGCTAGAGTGTGTGGCAGGAGGTGATACACATCGGACTACTCGTAATTTTAGTATTTCAGCACTCATTTATTGATCATTCATGTAATGCAAACCTGTTTTTGTTGTTAGAATTCCTTTTTGTATTTCTATTAAAAGGCTCAATCAAATATTTTTAGAAATATTTGTAAATTATTGTGAACAAAAGGCGTAATTGTGCACCTCTTGAGTTCTACTAAGAGTGGTATAAAGATTTTCCAGTGAAATCATGGAACTGGGCTGCATATGCCAGTTTAAATGGAATTCAATGGCGGTCGAATCCATTATTAGCAAATTATATGGCAATTTCCAAGAAAACGCCGTGAACCAGGGGTATACCGAATGGAATTATTCGATATTGGGGAAAAGAAAAAACTTAGTTGCTTATCGTGCACACTCATTTTTTCTCACTACTAGATATCTGCTTTACGACTCAATATTAACTTTTATAAATGGAAATTTAAAATGATTTAGAAATTGGGAAAAAACTGAGTGGACGTGCGATTAAGATATAGCAAAGAGACCTCTTTGGCCGGAAACAAGGTTACTTCAAGGATTCATCTTGAAACATAGTGATATTGTTACCATGTAACATATTATTATATTACCCTAAGATGAATTTCATGGTTTGAAACTGTATATTGTGAAAATTTATGATCGCTAATTGCTAAATTTATTTAGTTCATATAGTATTAAGCCGTTACTATGAGATATTACAATGCAAATGGGAGATGGATTAGGTGGCTTTATGTTGAATGTTTGCGATTAATGAAATTAAAGCCTAAACGTACACATTAATAAAGAAATCACAACGAACTGTGATAAAATTGTAATTATTTTATATTGATTTTATAATACTAATCAGGCAAATATTGAGAATAAGGCTGCAGAACAAGAAACATCCCTGAAGTAAGCGTAAAACCTAAAATGATACTAATGGAAAAAGTCGAAATAGCAGAACATAATTATCTTTCCAGTTAAGCAAATATTAAGAAAATGAAATACGTCCTATGAGATCCATTGATACGCATGCGATCATAATTACTTTCCGTCCAATATTATTACCCTCAGAACCTTTTGAAAAATGAGGAACTACTTCCTCTTTTTCACTTAGCCCTCACTACTTATGTATAATTTGTGTGGGTCGTGCCTTTTGATAAATTCCCAAATTAGAAAATTTAATCGAGGAGAGATGCTCTGACCAAGGTATCAGTCGAAACCGGTGTCCTATTAAAAATTCGGTAACTGATAAGAAAAACTAATATTCCGTCGTCTCAATGTAAACCAGCTTCAATGGAGTCATAGGGAATCGAAAGTAGGTCAACGTCGTTAAGTAATTAAAACATACGCCATATTGATTACATAGCTCGAGTAAAATGAAACAGAAGGATAAGTCTGCAAATACTATCTGAGAGATTAAAAATGTTTAGGAATAAAGTA
Source organism: Hetaerina titia (assembly GCA_037158775.1). Taxonomy (NCBI): domain Eukaryota; kingdom Metazoa; phylum Arthropoda; class Insecta; order Odonata; family Calopterygidae; genus Hetaerina; species Hetaerina titia. The sequence continues at coordinate 97,279,160 of CM073775.1, read as the reverse complement.
AATCCTTGTGCCTGGTTTCCTAATTTTAAATGCTTTTAATTAAACGAAGGAGCGTATTAATAAATTAAAGGCACTCTTTCCTTTGATTTCCCGGCAGTTGTATAAAAAAAGTGCGGACCAAAAGATTGATATCTCAACAACACATTAGAGAAGTTAATCGCTGAGGATTGACTAAACCCAAATTTTTCCCACGCGATAATTATTCGCAAGTGCGACGGAGGCACAGTGGACCACTCATGTGGATGCACATCGCCTGGATGGAGAATGAAAGCCGAATACGTGGAATGACGTAGCAATCAAGTGTACTGCAACCCCCCTCCCCAGGGGTACGAACAAGATCCCTCATTTTATCTCGCGGCGGATGCTAGACACGATTCAGCTTTTGTTCATCCTCACCCCTACCCTCCGTTCCTCCCTTGGCTCGTTTGCCGCGGGGGTGGGACGCAGAGCATCGGGTGTTGGGGGAAGGGGTGGAGTGATGCTTACCGCGCCGCGAGTGATGCACCTCCCCCGCTATAAACGGGGGTGCAGCAGCGAGAGTTCCCTCGCCCCCGCCGAAGCTCTCCCGGTTCCGAAAACAAGCTCACCCCGCGAACCATGTCACCCAACTCACCACAGCGCCTCGCTTCGAGCGATCGTCGATGGCAAGACTGTAAACGAGCGCCCATGGAGTCGGGGGGGGGGAGGGGGCGGAAGGAGGAGGGGGTCGCGGGATAAGGGCTGCTCCCGAAAGGAAAAGGAAGCGCGCTCGTGTTTGCGCGGACACCATTACCTGGCCTGAGGTCGCCGAGTCGGAACTGCCTCTGCCTCCGAGCCCTTCCCTCCCTGCTCCCCCTTATCGCACTCCGAGAGCGTTGGCGAGAGAATAAATGCCGGAAAACGGAATATGGCCTTGCCTCGCCGCCGCCATAGTCGGCGGATAAAACGAAAACTCTTCGGGAAAAATAAAAATGAATAAAAAGGATTTAGAAAAGTAAAAGGATTAAAATATTTTAACCGGTAGCATTAAACCGTCTGGACGTTTAACTGGATAGCTAACCCTGCGGAAAAAAGTGACGTTTTAGGCGTGATATGGTGGAATATCACGATTAATTAAAAATTGCAATTTTCCACAAAAATAAAATTTAATGCGACCGGATTCAATGTTACTACATCATCATCAGGCGAATCACTTGATGATGATGTAGTAATATTTAAACCAGTCGCATCAAATTTTATTTTTGTGGAAAATTGCTATTTTTAATTAACCCTGCGGAATTACGGTATACGGTCATTTTTTGCCGCAACCCCTAAAAGACCCTCAATTTTTGGCACTCACAGGTATATACAAGCAATAGGGTGTGTTTACGGAGTACATTACCCGAAAGACGGGGTGTAACGACCTTAGTCAAATGAGTTCCTCGCTTGCATTATACACTAGGTTTGTCCCAAAAGTAGTAGTACTTCTTTTTCCCGGATAGACTGACTGACGGACGGACAAGCGGCGGTTTCGAGGGAGGGGAGTCTCAGAAAAAACAGGAGGTCGGAGGCAGTTGTCTCCCAGCCTTTACGGTGTACGGATCGTTCGTTGGTGAAACCTCTATAACGTGACCTCGCTACGCTCCGTCATGAACCGGGTATTTGAACAGCGCTATACCATCAAACTTTGCGTGAAACATCGGCCTAAACTTGTAGAGTATCATCGTAAATGAGTGACCTCGGGTTTCTTCCTCCCAGGGATGTCCATCAAGGCGATTTCCGCTCCTAGCGGAAATAACCTAAATTTCCTTTCCTGCTCAAGCTCCTAGTTTACTCGCAGCCTCCCCTGCCCAACTTGTCGCCTTCGAGTGAATTTTTTTCTTTAATTTCGTCCGAGCTCTTAGTTTCTTCTCCATCAACTCTGCTTCCATTTGAGAATAATGAACACATTAGGTGCTGAGTTGTCTCTACCTTTTAGCATGAGGTCTCGCTCATTTCACGATGGAGAGGTTGGTGTAAGACGGCATGCATTCTCGGGTTCATATTGTTACACATTTTTTTATTGGAGTTTGATTTTTTCCTATGTTGTTTCAAAAACTTTCATAAATGATTTCATGCAAAAATTATTTCAAAATCTCGTGAATTCAATCATTCAAAATTACTGCTCAAAAAGTCATTTAAAACTCCCGGTCAATTGAAAATACGTAGCTGAACAAATATGCTAAAATTCACCACGATCGTATCGAATCTTTGCTATTGTGTCCTCTACAGGCTTTTGTTTTTATCTTTTTCCCTTGCTATTGGTCAATCAATTTATTTAATCGTTTCGTTACCTTGTGTACTAACCTTCTGGCCGCAGTGAAGTTCTATTTTTTTCTGAAAAGTCCTCATTTACTCGCAGTCATCAAAATACTTTTCCAAATTGTTTTACTTTGAGCATGTTGTTTTACAATAATAATTATTTCTTTAAGAATCAAAATCTTTTTCAACCGTGTCATCGAAGGATTCAATTCTTCGTGTTAGTAAAATTAATGAGAGAAATTGGTCGGGCGTAGCGGAGTGCAATGTAGTTGGAGGCCACGTTAACTGCCCTTGTAATGTATTGCAACAGCAGTACGAGTAATTTTTCAATTGCGGACCTTTTTTGAGTAGATGGTACGAGATTCAAGCGCCGAAATTTCCATACCGAATACCAGCGGGGGTGATGAGATCGAGGGCGTGCTAGACAGTGAGTTCCATTTTGCCGACCACGATTAGATATCCATCCGTGCGCCCCGACGACTGCGATTCCGTATAAAAATGAATAAAATCAGAAATTATGTAGGAGTAAGCTTTGTAAATTCAATAAGAAGCAAAAAATGGACAATAACGAGTAGAAGTGTTTCTCACTAGCCCCTGATAACAAGGGTTAAGGGATGGGTAACAAACAAGAATTACGGAATAATTGCTCGCTCAAAAATTGTTATACATTTCATTCATACAAAGTCAAAGTTGAAGTTATAGTAAAATGACTGTTCTGCTATTCAAAAAAGAAGTCCGCTTAAGCTTCAAGTGAATAAATGAAGCCTAAAAATACTATATTACCTAAAACAAGAAAAATTGGGGGTACACGTTTTCACACCCGATTAATTCTAGACGTTTAACTAGAGAGGTTACCCCGTGGAATTACGGCATACTATTATCTCTCTTGCAACGGCGACCTCGGGCCTAACTCCTTCTTTTAATGATTCCATCCGATATTACTCTCGCCACAAAATTTGAGCTAAAACTACAAAAATCTGCAAGGTTACCAGTCTTTATTGAAGAAAAAAATGAAAATACTTAATCCAAAATGGCATTATAAAATAGAGAAGGCTGAGGTTTGGTATCAGTTCTAATTGAAGGAATCCGTAGAAAGACCCTGAATTCAATCCAGGGTTCTACTATATTTCTCGTAAGGGACATTATTACACACTAAATTGGCATTTTAGTGTTACTCATAGGCGGGTATCATTTGACAATTATTCCATATTCCTACCTTCAATTCAGGTATTCTTAAAATCAGCATTCTGCTTTGAGATGAAGTTGGTTGTTCTAAAATCTATTAGTCATTCTTTAACATTTATAAAAATATGTGAACGAAGAAAGACGATGATTTATTCATCCTATCTTCATCATCAGAGTCATTTTCAAGTTGTCAAAATATTTTCTTTCAGAAAACTCCCTCTCTAAGCCGTATTTTGATTCAAACTAATTCAAAATTGTTGATAGTTTTCCGGGTATCTTTTGAGAGATTTGGAGCGCCTGATAATGAATGGACACCGAGACATAGACGGCATGCATAAAGGTTAAAAACTACTTACAACTTCAGAAGAAGAGGAGGTCTTAATATAGGTCCACTTGTTCCAACATGGTAGATTTATATTACCTATCCTCCCTATTATCTTAATATGAAAACTAAATGTCTTATTAAATGCGGTATTGGCAATGCAGCAGCCAAAACAGTTGAGAATAAAGGAGAAGCTAATTCTGATGACGACGGAATGGAATATTTGTTATCCGAGTGTTTATATATATATATATATATATATATATATATATATATATATATATATATATATATATATATATATATATATATATACACACTTTTTTGGAAAACCCACAAACGTGTAATGTAAATTCACTGATAGTCATAACAAACACAGAAACCAAAACACACAAAAGAGGGAAAACTCACTGGTTCTCTAACAGAGTTCTGTTCCTAATTCCTCTTGAGAAAGGTGGTTGGACCACCGAAAATTCGAGAACCAGTGAGTTTTCCCTCTTTTGTGTGTTTTGGTTTCTGTGTTTGTTATGACTATCAGTGAATTTATATATATATATATATATATATTATAGTGATTTTTTACAAATTTTGTATTGTTTTCCAAATTATTTTGAAATAAAATGCTTTTTACATTAACATGATGACATTTCAGCACATTTTTATACTTTATCTAAACCTTTCTATGGGTTTTTCCATTTCGAAAATCTAGACAAAGGATTAAAAAAATGTATTTCAAACCGAAATAGATAAAGAAAGAGAGAAGACATCCCTGCATATTTGTCTAAAATGAATGACCCTTGGTCTGCGTGTCCGCCAAAGCGTTGGACGGTTACGACGGGGTGTCTCGCTGGCCCCACGGACGCGGAGAGACATGCGCGGGCGAGGGAGCGGGCGAGCACAATAATTGCCCCGGCGTTTGAAAAGGGCGAAGGGGGGTCAGGGGGGCGAGGCCCTTCTCGGGGACGCGTGACGAGAGCGGGAGTGACCCACCTCCGTCTCCTTTGGAGTCTTAATCCGCGTCGCGCGCGAGCGAGAAAGCAATCTTCTTGGAAAACGGGTTGAATGGGACGAGGGAGCTGTAGAGGATGAGAGGGTTGGTTCTACAGGGTGCGAGGGTGGGTCTTCCGCAATGAAAAACGCCCCCTTTTCATCATCACGGACATTAAAATATGCACGACATGCATGCACACTCGTATTCACTCGGGTGGGGCGAGATGGCGGCCCGCGAGCCTCTGGAAAATGCTCAAAATGAGGAAGGCGCCCTTCTTTTTAATTATCAGCGAAGCTAAAACTTGGGATGATTACGTTCCCCATTTCCATCCGCGTGAAAGCAATGTGTCTGCCCCCGGGATGGCCACAAGCGCACGTGGCCAAGGGGATGTGGGGGCAATGCAGCAAATGCTGCTGCTCTCCATGGAAACCCGTAGGACGCCCAGTTCCATGAAGTGATGCTACGGGCATGTTTAGTAAAATACATAAACCAATGCAGTATTTACTTTGCACGTTTATTTTCATAACCTTTTATGGACAAAGTTAGATGGAGATTACAAAGCATCGTGTAGTTAAAATTCACTTTCCGAAAAAAACTGAATACGGAAAAAGTTTAAGAACCGATTTAATGAGAATTATTGAACTGGATTTTATTCCTAAAGTTTTAACCAGAGGTTTAAAATTCAATATTAGGGAAATGGAAAATACATTAATTTTTATTAATGTAATTTCTCTAAACCTGCTTATAATTTATTGAAAATCCGGTACAAAAAAATTAAAATTAAAAATAGTTTAATTACTGCAGTAAGAATATAACATGAAATGCATTATGAATTTGCAAAACAAAATTTCTTAATGTTAATTTGACAAGGTTTCCAAATACATATTTTTTTACCTGCCTTTCTCTGTGAACTTAATTCGTATATAATTCCCATTAATGACTTTCCTTTGCGGGAGAGACGTCTCACCCCTCATTCCCCTACTCTTTGGAACTCCTGCCTCACTCCCATACGGGCTAAGGGGTTTAACATAGGTGATGACACATATTACGATAAATAACCTTTAAAACTAGTATTTAAATGTCGTAACGTATTCAGGAACATAAACTTTATGAATTTTATAAAACAAAACATATTTTCGTTCATTAAATTAAAAGTGGAATACATTTTTTTTCACTTTCCCCTCTTTGAGTGTTTGCCCTGGCCTGTTTAATATGTGTATAAAATCTATGCATACATACACACACACATATACTCCGATTCATGGTTGCATAAACACCCCGCAGATTTCGGTATAAATTACGTTCCCTCGATAACTCAAGTGGTTAGAGCATCGGCCCGGCAAGTCGAAAGATCAGGTGTTCAATTCCCAGCGCCAGACCCCACCATAAAATGAAGAGGGCCTTCGAGTTCACGTGCGCTGGTTATTTTGGCTCTTTGATTAACGGCTCGCCAAAAGTACGAGTATGTAGACGGGCCTTCCTGGTGAGTGGGGTGGCGGGGAGGTCACGGACTGCGCGGGCGCTGGCTCTTAGGATCGCACGCATTGACAGTTCCATGGAATGAGTCATTCGCAATTCACATAAATGGTGGTAATTACCGGTTTCCAGACGCAACTGACAGAAATGAGATCGCACAGAACTCGGGCTGATCGATTCCACAGTAATCAGCTGCATTGAAACCCGCGATCCACGAGTGTGAACAGCCGAGTGCCCCATGCACACAAGAGGTCAACTCCCCACAATCCTCGGGTCCGTTGGTAATTACCTTGTGAGCGACACAATCTTGTTGCTTACCGCTCCGTACTCAATCGACCGAAAGTATTCTTCGACTAGGCAGTGCCAAAATAAGCAATGGAAATAAAAAAATTTCCTGCTATAAAAGAAGTAATTGTCTTGGGAATTAAACTTTCTGAATTGAAATGCATACACTGTTAGTTCAAATAACATTCAGTCGGATGTTCTTAATTCTATTTTATATTTTCATTAGTTTTTCATATTTTTAATAAGGAATATTTCGACATTTTTTCTGCCATAAAAACGATTCCTGGAATAATAGTACATTATAGTGCAAAAAACACACCAAAACGGCGATTCAAAGTCATTAATGTGGCGTTGAAAGCACAAAGAGAGTTCAAACTAATAAGGCCAGCAATATACTTGTTCATTTCAGTTCTTCAACCAAAAACAAAGGGGAATAAAGATTTGGTTTTCTTAAATTCATACCTCGGTATTGCGTACGCGATATGTGAAATAATTACTAATTTACGGTTACATATAATTTTAAATAAATAAGACAATACTTAAGATATAATACTTAAAAAAGACTTAATAAAAAAAGCTAGTTTGACTATACAAGCATACTTCTTCCCTATTTTTAGATTCCAGTCAAATACGAATCCTCTTTTTTCAAGGATTCGTATTTTACACTGTGGTCATGTGTCGAAATCAGTAATCAAAATTTTCACATGTTTTAAGTTTACCTTTCCCCTCTAACAAGTTGGTGGTGAAAAATAAGAATTACGTGTTCGAGGAGAGACGACCACTTGTAATTGTCGATCACCTCGCTCGGTTGGTCAAACGACTAATCATTCGCCACTCAACATATACAAACAAGAAACGTTGTCCACAACCAAATACCAATCTCTCTCTTCCTCCCACCCCCAAACTCTCTCTCTCTCTCCATCCCTGTCTCTCCCTCCTGCCGCAAGAGGGACGCCACGCGCTCATCTCACATATATCCAGACCACGAGGAGCACGCACTCGAGTCGACGAATGCGCCGCGGTGGATCCCATGTGAACCAAAATAAAAAGTCCGCTACGATAGGCATTGGCAAGAAACAGCTCTGCCTTTACCCCCAACCCCCACCCCCTTTCCTCCCCCCCTCTCCAGGGCGTCACACGACCCGAGGTTCGAATACTTCAACTACTCTTAGCTATTTTAATAGCAAACGAAGTTATCACCATTCCGGCCGTGAAAACTGGACTTGAAATGCACTCGAACGAGACTCGCCAACCCCACGCAACTCAACCCCCGCCTCCCTAGCCGAATTTTCCACTCAATCTCAGAATATGCGTCAACAGTTGATTACTACTCGTATAAAGTGATTCCATTGTACCTCTGAGACATAACTTATTAAGTCATTCCATTTTTAATGCAGCGAAAAGGAAAAAAACGCCCATCTTACATGCGTCATAAACTGCTCGATTTAATCATAATGTTATAAATGAAATAGATCCCCAAATAAAAGGATATCTTTCCCGATGTCTCTATGCTATCGGGAAATAAAATATTGATGCCACTATCGGGTTTCCCTGTATTTTCAGTCCACAAAAAGTCTGTAAAAAATCGGAAATGATAGTTCAAAACTGAAAATCGAGCTCGCACCCTACAAATCCAAAATGAGAATTTTTCCCTGCTGTAATATCGACTCTTAGTTTGCCTCATTTACTTTTTACAGATAAGTATTCTTCTTCTTCACGAGAAACACTTTGAAGGGCATCTCTGGAAAACATAGCGGTCCGAGATTACTCGTGAACGATGATGGACAAGAAAAAAAAGCAGTTTTCACAAATCTAAGGATCCGCCTTTCATATTCTCGGCAGTGCTCTTCTAAATGTTTTACGACTTTCTGTTGAAAAAACCTCATGATAAAGGATACCCACTAAAACGCTTGTTTATAGAGTCATTGTATGTTGTGTTTGACATGTCTCCACACACTTATGGACGACAGCCGAGAGTAAACGAGCTAATTTTCCTTCACCTAATTAATACTCGACTCTGCAAAATGGTTACTCGGGAGGGTTCTTTAGTTCTTGATTTTCTTTTGAATCACGAGAAAGACTCAACTCTCGAGTCCGCATCATCAGTGCGGCGGGAGAGAATCAGTTACTCAGCGCAACGTGAAAGTAAAATACAAAATGCTCAAAACCCTCGCTCCCTCCCCCTGGCGGCTACATCTTCATCTCATCCCAGGGATAATGAGTCAGCGGCTGCATTTGAAGCGCGGAAGGGGCTTTACATCGTTTCCAGGTCTCCTTTGATACCGCCGGGCTAATTAAGTGGCCGAGAACAGGAGTGGTGGAGATAAAAGACCCCTTTTTCCCAATAATTGGAAGAGGAGAACCCACTATGACCCTCCACGTGCACAAGACCCAACAGGATCAATCCAGTGCATTCACTCACCGGGATTGGTTTCGCGAGAGTGAATTCAAAAGTCAGTCAGGGATTATCCTTTTGATCAAAACGGAATTGATAAAAACAAAGAGTTTTCCTTTCTCGAATGGAAAGGAGAACACTTTGAATGTGCATGTACAGTTCATTAACGTTAGAATCAAGAATCATGCGGTTGTATATCAGCGGGAGTATTTATGATTGCCAAGTGTTTCCACCCGCGTTAGCAACTTTAGGTCAGAAAATAACTACTTCCTTCACCTTATTTTCGGAATTGCTCTTAATGTATGTATTCATGTAAAATAACATCAGAAGGATATTGCTTGTTTAAATCAGTAAAAAGCTACAGGTGACCTATATCTTTTTGCTCTGGTGATGGTGATCTACCTTCGGAAATTTAACCTTAAATATGGAATTAGGTTTTATGTGCGGCGGAGGGTGGGGGTTTGCGAGCACCAAAATCCATGAGCATATTATTACTCCCATCTTTTCTGAGTACTGGGTATTCGTTGGTGTAACTCGTATTTTCATATTGTCATCGAAGCCTTAAATTGATTTACATGAAAAGGGAAATATTCTTATGTCCTTCACCAGCAGGTATTTTTCTGGTTCTCTCTATTTACGTGAGACCTTAGGTTGGCGTATAGGTACTAAATACGTATTACCCAGTCCCAGTTACCTTTCCTAACAGATGATTCTTGATGACAATGACAGACATCATCATCAAATAACAAGCACTTAATTGAAAGTATGATCATGTGCTTTCCCGATGAATTGCTGTGCAAAAGGCTACTCGGATCTTCCACCGGGTCAGTTTTTCCATCAAAGACCCCAACGTTTCGAACACCAACGTTTCGAAAAAAGAGTCGTTTGACATCCTCAGGGCTAATGACGACGATGATCAGCACTCCGAAACGTTGGCGTCATCAATTAAAGAACCGACCCGGTGGAAGAAGCTAAGTAGCCTTTTCCACCCAACTGAAACCTTTTATTGCCTTAAACTTGGCGCATTGAGAACGCAGCGTGACAAAATTGAAAAACAGAGAGGAACTTATTTTTCAAGAAAAATCATTTGCTTACACGAATGCGTTTCGTAATTGCCACACATACCTACCAAAATTTCCAAGAAACTGCGGGAGATGCCAAGACAGTAACTTTTAATGGAGTCATTCGCGAAATGTGTTTTACAATGCAACAATTTCAGAACATAAAAATTAATTCGCCTCGACCGGAATTCGAACCAGCATCCTTCGATGTCCGGCCGATTGCTTTCGCCATTTAAGCTACCGAGGCGGCCTCGTATAATCCGAAATTTTGGAGGTTTTAAAGGAGCAAGATGTTGTGACGAAATGCTTTACGTACAATGTCAGAGACATTCAGAATCTTGCGTGATGTGCCACAGTCCTCGAGGTTAAAGCTTGGCTTAGACAGCTTAACTGGCTAAAGCACTTGGCCGCAGATCGAGGGATTCGCGTTCAGATCCTGGTCAAGGCGAATCATTTTTACGCCTGAAATTGTTGCATATAAACTTACTAAAACGTTTCGTAGTTGCAACTTATCCCTGTAAACTAAATTAATTGACAAAAATATTTGCAAAAAGTACTCCAAAAACAAAAAATATTGCATTGCATCATTCAAATAGAGTATTCAACACGAAAGCAGGTTTGATATTTGAGTGGAGCGGTCGTCTATAATCTCGTGCTCCCCAACGGCGTGTGAAATTTACACTTCAATCATCAGTTCCCTTCACGATGATACCATCCGCTCCAAAGCGCAGCTTTCCATAAATATCTGGCATCCCAAAACTGACACGGGTTGAGCAAAGATGATGCCGGGTGCCAAGAAACGTCACCCGCAACGAACCCAGCCCTATGATCAGGCCGTGAACCCTACTTAACTGATTGCCTCGTCCCTTGTTGACTGATTGTGTGTACGATGCTACCGACAGAAAAAACGTAGATAAAATAGGTCAGCAACACATTTCTTCAAGAAAAGCCAGAGTAACGTATGAATTCCATTTTCGAATTTTAAAAAAATATGTTTCAAATGAGATATCAGAAAAACGATATAAAGAACAACGGTGAAACGAGACTCCCACGCTGAACATCCTTATTAATAAAATCTTTGACTACGGTGAAAAATTTATCTGAGTTTCAAACACTATTTGATGCGCAGACTATGGTAGGCAGCATTTAATGGGCGAGATCTAATCTGGCTTTCATCTCTGGCGACTATCCCATTCTAACGCGTGTTCCAAACAAAAAAATGTGCTCACTAACTCAGAGGCACTTTCTAAAGTTATCTATGGGCCAGCAGTAGGTTTATAAATACAATAATAAAACCTACCCTCGTTTGCCGGATACCTTTTTTAAAGATGATTAATGCTAATGGAAGCGGAGACTGTACGGGCGCACCTTTTTTATACATACCTACATCCCCTTGAAATAAAAAAAACACGAGCCATTTTCCGTGGCGGAGGGAAAAATTTGCGACCTGACCCGGCCCCCAAAAGTGTGTCTTCGTAAAAACGATAAAAAATGAATAAAGGCCACGTTTTTCCTTTTCTATCTCCCCCAGTCCCCTCTCCCTCATCGGCGCATTATTCGTCTGGTCTTTTCCCACCATGCCACGGCCCTCACCCCTTCCATTTCCACCCCCGACTTTTCGGAAATGATTTGGGTTTAGCGCGGGGGAAATATGTCGCGTTTACAAAGCCAATTACGCACGCCTCCCCACCCACCCTCGACCGCTCCTCCTCCCGGGACCCCAGTCAATCCCCCTTCCGCAATAAAAGCCTCCCGAACATTCACGGCCGCCTCCACCTCCACTCTCCCGCACCAAAATCCTTCCTCCCCTTCTAAACCACCGAGCCCCGAAGCGGCCACACAGAAAGCGCCCGCGGGGGGGGACGGAGATAGAGGAACGCACGCTGAAATCCGGGGCTCTATCCTCGACGCCACTTGCCAAAGGCATATGGGAGACCCCTCGTCGGGTGTGTGTGCATATAATATACGTGCGTGTGTATATACACACACAAATATATATATATATATATATATATATATATATATATATATATATATATACATAACATGACAACAACACACAATATAAAAACACATAAAAGGAACACTCACACGTTATTTCTTGATAATTTCGATGGGATTGAGCTCCATCTTCATCAGAAGATTAGTTATCACTTAAGGCAGTCCTAACTAATCTTCAGATGAAGACCGAGCTCTATATATTTTTAGATACACACAAGGTTTGTTTAAAAAGTATCGCTAACAATTTTTCCTGGTGTTGTTAAGTATGCACGTGATCGCAGATCGTATGCTGGCATTAATGAAATCGCAGTACATACCATGATGATTGAAAATTTGGCGATGCGAAATATCTGAGCTTAACTCGTCCCGAAGGTCTTTGGACGGACGACCAAGAGCAGAGTCGATCGTCTGCTTGCGAAGACCTTCTGCTACGACATTTCGACGATTCCCCGACCCCCTAACAGTCCCGATTTGGTACCAACAGACATATTCTATTCCCAAAAGTGAAATCCACCATCCATCAAAGGACCCCACCATGGGACCCTAAGTGCCGTCACAGAAGCTTGTACGCGTACCCTTAAGAATCTTCCGGAATTCACCTACCAGGTAGCCTTCGAGTCTCGGGGAAAGCTGCTGGCAAAAAGTGCTTCGACGCTCAAGGGATGCAGTTTGAAGAATTTTGAGTAACTGTGTCACTCTCAGAAATAAATCTATTTTTACGAAATGTTCCCGATACTTTTTATACAATCTTATATGCTGTGCTTGTAAATGTGTCTGTGTGTATCTACGATATATATAAACCATAAACACAGTAATCAACCCGAAGGTCGGTTTAGTAGGTTGTGGTAGAGCTCACCCATGTACTAAGCCCGACGGCGTGTGAATTTCACACATCAGGGTAGGGGGGCCAGTTCCTTTCCCTGTGCCGGTTATGGTTTCCCAGGAAGATCAGGTACACGAAAAATCAACTAGCTTGGGTGGAGCTGCAGGTGCTCAGAGTGCCTTGCCCAGGAATCGAACCCGGGACCCTCCGGTCAGTAGTCCAACACAAGATGTATTTACATGCATACACACAGTACATACACGGGTATGCCTTTCCCTGGGCACTCCAAACGCTACCCAAGATGTGTGCCAATTAACTCGAGGCTCTTCGCACTGACTGACGCCGCGCCCCGCTCTTCCAATCCCTTCTTATCTCCCTCGCCTCTAACGAAACAATGAAATGGGGAATGCGCGGTGATACCCCAACAATGGGGTGAGAAATGGATGCAGAGAGAGAAAGAGGGGGTGGGGGAGGCCGGTAATAATTTTATTTAACGCCTCATGCATTTTAATGTGCAATTCTCCCTTTTTTATTCTACCCGCGGGGCCCGCACCTCCACAGGTTGTTCATCGCCCCACTAATCCTTGTGTATTCTTTCCAAACCCATTCATTACCAGCCTCACTCGACATTAACTCCTCCCTCCCACCCCCTCCCCCGACGGGAGAGGGGTCTCCGGCCTCCCGTTGGGCCCACGACACAAGTCCTCCTCTCCCGACCCCCTCTTCGTGCCGCTCGCACTTGGCCTCGTACATCCCCCCCCCTTAACCCCCAGGAACCCTGACGCCAAGCGTGGATCGCTTCCCTCGCCCCGGGGGCTAATTCGCAATTGAATTTCACCGCGAGGTAAATGGCGAGGCAAATCCTCGGCCACGCCGATATCCAGGCGCATGTAGAAACCTCTCCCGCCCACAGCCATACTACGTACACGCAAACAGACTTATGATCGCAATATATCCGACATTATTACCCTCGAAGCCTCCAAACGATCGCGCGTAGTGAGGGATATTCGGCCAGAAGTAATCAAAAGAGAAGATTAATGAAGGAAAAAATATGCCTTCAGTAAGAAGAGAATTCTTAATACTTTAATAGAACTATTATCGATGATATATTAAACATTTTTAAAGTATTAAACCCGTGGAGAACGTTTTAAAAAAAGCTTATTAATCTTTTAGATATTTTCCGTAAACACAGTCAAAAGATTTTCTCTTCTTGTTCTGAATGACAGGGCTTTATTTTTTAATACTTATTTTCTTGAATAGCCATGACAAGAATACTACGCATAAATCATAGGAATTCATATGTAATGGCGGGAAACATTTGAAATTTTCAAGGATTTTACGCACTACAGTTTTCATAATCGTGCATTATATTCTAATAAAATGAATAAATATTTGCGCAGTGATGAATGCAAGTTGCGAAATAATGAATGCACATTTACGACAGTGATGAATGCAAGGAAAAAATCTATCGTCCGGTATGATCAAATTTAATATGTAATTACTGCTTAATGATTTCTCTTTGTGCTTCTAAATACCTATTTTCTATCTTTCCAGGTACGCCGGTGACTTATTAAGCCTTGGATTGCAGACGGTTGTTCATCAAAGCGCGGAGGTAGATTATAGGTGAAGAGGAAAATCAGTACACACGCTTGTATATGTGTGATTAAATCAGTATTTGAATTTTAACGTTAAACAATAAGAACCTTTGAGACAGTATTTCAGCACCCGCTCACCCTGCTGTCTTAAACGAGCAGTTAATATCGCATCATATCTCCAGTATGTCATAATTTCTTTATAATTTACCTAATAGCTGAAGCTATTGCAATCCCATTAATTTAATGGCGCCCTTAAAGTAGCCACGGTTTTATTTTGTACCAAATCAATATTTATAACCGAAATTTCGCCTCTCGGAAAACGTAGACCGGGACACAATGCTCGATTGAATTGAATTAAGATTTCAAAGATTCACCCGATGGAATTGTAAAGACGCCGTTTAAAGAGAAAATATCGCACAGAGTTCAATTTGCCGTTGTTATCATCTAGCGTAGAGGATCTCTTCCACAGAAAATCTCGCACAGCAATAAACCACCACAAGGGTGTGGGCTGATATACGGGTGGGCCAGCGGGTATTTGCATGTGCAGATTTTAGAGTAAAGTGTCACCTGTGGATGACGACCGGCTCATCGCTCAAGACTCGGCTGACCGCAAAATACCCCGGGTCTCGTTCGAACTCCAACCCTTATACTATTTTAATTATGGAACCATTCAAAAAATAACTTTCGCTTTAAAATAGAAAATTGACCTATTGACAAGACAAAGTTTCATTATATGCATTATAAAAGGCAGATCCTTAACTATTTTTCTACATAGCCACCCTTCAAACTGAGATGCATCATAAAAATGCCCAGCTTTTCAACTCCGTCCCTGAAGAAATCTGCCCCCTTACATTTTAACCACTTATTTACACCACCGTAAAATTCTGAGTCACTGCCAAAGCGCTGTGTTGCAAGCAGTGTCTTGATAGATATCCGTAATTCAATATCGGCGATTTTTTCAAATGTTTGCATTAATATTCGCCGCCAGTTCATCTGTCACCACTGCGGTCCTTGTCGTGAATAATGGTGCTGTGGCCATTTTTAAACTGAATGCACCTCTGCCTCACTCCACCTTCGGTCACTATACCGTCTCCGTACAATTCACAAAGTTCCCTATGAATTTTCATTGGCTTGTGGTTTCTTGCCAGTAAAAACCTAATCTCAAATCGCACTTCGCGGGCTTTTCAATTGCAGCCCAAGTGTTAACAGTTCGCAAGTGAGAAAATTAGACGAATCATAGTCTGAACACTACCACAGCAGGATGCGTACTGTATGTAGGGAGGTTCATACACCACGATGGTTGATCAAGCCACGCCACCGCCCACGCCGCCACCCACCGCCACGCTAGGCCGAAACGTAAGTTATTTTCTTGACAAACCTAATTTATAATATTAATAATGCTACTTGTAGAAATAATAAAAATCGTGTTCTTAGGTTTCTTCCAGAAAAAATGCCTTTATTAATGGAATCCGAGGCAAGAGATCGAATACTTTCTTACTTTATATTTGACAGCTGGAGCTCCCAAGTTGGCCATGACATTATTTGGAATTCCCTAGTAATAATTAAGTCGGGTTTTTGGTCAAGGCAAATTAAGACAAAGGTCAGTGCTAGTAAGTTGTTTGTGCTTCCGCTGTCTCATTAGAATCTATCTGAAAGTATTGAAGTGAAAAGATTCACTCTAAGATGTCAATCATCATGAACTTTCATTTTCCTTCGAACGCCCTCTTGATTTATATTCGAAATTTCCATACTTCGAATGCGAAATTGCATGTTGAATATTTTTGCATGCATTAAAATCGCTACACTGCAATACCCGTAATATGCCCATGAAAAGAGAGGATCTATTTGAACTCTATGGCATTATGAAATAAAGCGAGCAGTTTGCGACGCATGAAAATTTAACATTTTTTCTTTCCAATAAATTAAAACCGGAATGAATTAATTAGTTTTGTCTCACAGGTGCTATGGAATAAGTTTATAAATATGTGTTTTGTAATTATACTCCAACATGGTGGCTCTAGCCCTACCCACCGCCACATTAGGTCGAAACGTAAGTTACATCTTGGACGGATCGCATATAAGAAGATTTGGGCTTAGCCCAATCGGTTGATCAGACGGTCCTTTTGAGATATTTCTGCTCAAAAATGGGGATAAGGTCAATAAGATAGGTTTGTAGTTTTAACTCCCCTCTGACAGGGGAGTCGTGAAATGTTTTCTGAAGCATTGTTTGTGGATGTAGTGCAGCGAAATGTAGGGAAGGCCGTGGGCAGTGGGAGGGAGGGCCGTCGCGTCGGTTAAATCGGATCGGTGAGCGTCGAGTATCCCTGGCGAAGGCTGATTAGGGAAGCGAGCGCATAATCGCCCCGGCCCCGCCCCCCGTCACAGCGGCGAGGCAAGGGGCGAATCCCGCAATCTGGAAACGCATTAGTCCATGGGAAGGCTCTTCGACGGAGCAATCATTCGGATGAGATTTTTTTTCGCGCCCAACCGTCCCCGAAATCCCCCGAGACCTCTCGCGAGCAGCCTTGCCAGGGAGCGCGACACCCCACGCACCTCACTCCGCCGGACCAACCCCCTCCCACATCCACCCTCTTCCCCTACTTCTCCACCCTCAATTCGGCCCGGCGAATCCATCCTGATTAAGACCCTTCCTCCCCTTTCTCACGATTGTGACCTCATATTGCCCCGACTACGGTTTACCGTTTCTCACGAAGCGTTCTAAATCATTGTATTTCGGGCGCAAAATATGCTGTGGGAAATACTAAAATACCGTGATAAAATTGATTATGACTGATTAAAAAATAATCAATAATGCTTTCATAGTTTAGTCGCGGATCTCCTAATGACTATTATTATTATCATTCGTATTCTACTGGTTTGGACAGGTTTTGGATAGCCACAGGCTCTAAATCGGTCAAAAGTGTATCTATTTGTCTGTCGAAACACAACCTGACATTCGACGCTACAACTAACCTTTCTTCAGTTCATTCCATCCAACATGCCTCATCCATTCCTCCCCATTCCTCAATTGCCTAACCGTCTCCCCTCTATCACAGCCTTCAACATACCAATGTCAATCAAAATGCTCTGCATCCATCTATCCTGTCTACTCTGGATTTCGCCCAATAATCCTTTCTCCTCCCACACCATGCCTAGCTCTTCCTCAATTGTTTTCCTTTCTATTCACTTCACTTTCTCCACCCTTCTCCACAGCCATATTTCATAAGCTCCAATCTATGCCTATCCTTCTGTTTCAACGACCAATGTTTTCGCACCGTGCAAAACCACGTTCCATATCAAAGTTTTAACGAGCCTTCTCTTCGCATCCCTGCCCAACTCTCTCTCTCTCCTCTCATTTCCCCTCTCCCAAACTCCATCTCTTCAATTCCGTTCTGCTTGTGTGAGTTTTTTCCTCTTTCTGTAAACTCCCAGTACCTATTTTTTTAACATTAATTCTTATACCATGGTATCACACAGTCTATCTGATGCGATCAGCAATTCTTTCTGTGCTCTCTGGCAAACTAAAGCCTCATTGTCCCCTTACCTAACTGATTTAATGAATTTTCCACAGAATATCCCCTAAGATCATTACTATACATATCCATTCCTCTATGTGTTTCTTCCAACTCTCTTTCATCTTTCCTGTTATCAATAATAGTTTTTATGACTTCACATTGAAATTTTTCATGGATTTGCCCTTTCCAGTTTATGACAGCGCTTTCTTCATTTTTTATATACTTAATATATATTACGTGGCTACGTACTTCATTGACGGTGAAAATTGTAAATTAATTGAACAAAACAAAATGAAATAACTTAGAAAACAAAGGACATAAAATGGAATTGGAAAATAACATTTTCGTTGTGAAAAATTAAACTTCAAGTAAATGCATCTCTATATAACTAATGGTCGATTGGTATTAGTTTCAAAAATAGATCTCGTAATGAGTGAATATCACAATTCCCAAAAGAAAAATCCAAATCACAACCAGTAATCCTTCCTCTTCTTCAATGTCCGTAGCTCGAATATCATTTTCCACTTCTCCGTTACATAATGTATGATAGGGTGTCTATGGCATATTCGAGTAAGTTAATTTTTACTTGATATTCAAAATTTATTAAATATACCCTAACACACACGGAAAAAAATATTTATGGACGACACACACAAATCCGGGGAACTTTCCCTCTCCCAGGATATATATATAATTGTATCGATTGACTGTTAACAAAACACTGCAAAGGGAGGCAAAGCGTGAATCATCCGAATCGATTAGGAGGTTCTTAGAATCAGAGAAGGACGAAATTTTACAATGCTGTAATTACCGAAGGTGGGATTTTAAATAACATTACCATGTTTGCCTGCGCGAATAATCATTAAAAACTAGAAATTGTCGCTGGATCGTAAACACAATTAAACTGTTCGCTTTTAAACTGAGTGTCGTCACGAAACAATGGATATTTTCTACGACTTTATATTCTATAGACCTCTTTCTTTCGTACACCTCGGAACCTCAAATCTTAAGAAATTATCGCCAATATCGCACATCCTATTGATTACTTTTCCTGAAGCAAAAACGTATGTCGTCGTCATGAAAATCCATAGCGTGAGTCTAAACTCTAGCAGACAGAATGTACAGGGTCGCACCCTAAAGTGGTAAAACTGATTTTCTCCGGCGCGAACAGAGCAGTGGAGGGGGGTCTGCCTGGCAGGGTGAGGTGAAGGGGGCTCTTAGCAACAGACCGACATCAACCTCAGTCGCCTGCGGGCTGTCGTTGGGTGAGGACACCGTTTTTAGTGAAGCAAGGTTTTTGTCCGCGTCGAAAAACAAAATGAATCTCAATTTAGAGTAACGTTATTCCGTAAAGTTTTGTGCGAAACTCGGGAAGATGGCAACTGAGACCCTCGATATGATCAAGCAGGCTTATGGAGACACTACATTAAGCTGTTCCACAGTGGCATAAGTTGTTTAAAGAGGGTAGGGAGCTCGTTAAAGACGACCATCGCTCCGGACGGCCGTCGACGGCAAGAACCGACACGAATGTGGACAGAGTGAGGACACTGCTGACCACAGACCGACTCTTAGCGCCAGTGAAGAAATTGCAGACCAGTTGGGTCTGCCTGCATCCAACGTATTTTTTCCCAGGATTTGGCCATGCGCAAGGTGTGCGCCAAGATGGTGCCGAAAATTCGTGCCATGGCGCGATCGTCGTCAGACAGCTCCTGGCCAAATACGGCGTTGCCATGTTGCCGTACCCGCCCTATTCTCCCGATCTGGCACCACCGGTTCTTTTTCTTCCCCCGATAAAAAGACAGCTCAAGGGACGACGTTTTGACTCGATAAAGACCGTTCAAGAGGCTTCGACGAGGGTTATCAACGGCATCCCCAAAGAAAATTTCCAGCGGGCGTACGGGGAATGGGAGCAACGTTATACTAAGTGTGTAGCAGCTCAAGGAGCATACTTTGAAGATTATTAAGTCGATGTAAGTATATCGTCAATAAAATTCTTGTAAAAAAATCAGTCCTACCAGTTTTGGGTGCCGCCCTGTACATAGTGGTGCTCTCAGGCGCCCTCAGGATCCATCGACCGGCATTCCCATGGTGCTCCGCGGCATTCCTCGTCGGCGGGCTACGAAGGTTCACGGGGTGCAGCAGGTGACGCCGGGACAGAAATAGTTTGCAGCAGGCTACTGCTTCGCAAAGATGCTTCTGAGGTGACTGACTGTCTTGAAGCAATTCGGTATACCCACACACTAACGCCTTCCGAATTCGAACGATATCACTTCTATCCTCAGTCCATTTCGTCGTAGTGGTTGTATTCACATATACATCTACATAACTCCCCGCAAGGGCGTGTGGCGGGGGGTGTTAGGTTACCGCCTGTAAAAAAGAACAAAACCACATGCAAAATCAACATATCTCTGCAAACCTACCCCACAGTGGCGTATACATTCTAGCAAAAACCCTTTCAAATTACGTGCATGCAAATACATATACTATCAACTAACAAACAATTGTACGATCGAATCTAGTAAGAATTGACCTTTCATAAATAATGCCGCATAAATCTGAGTCGTTTCGTAGAAATTAAATACAAACTTTTACATTGAACACGGCACACACTGACGTAACACATGTAATTTGTTTGATTTCCCGCCGTCTAATAGGTAGGGGTAGGGCACCAACTGTCCGAGAAATACCGCAGCACGGTATTCGGCAGGGAGGAACGAAAACTTCATTTCAAAGTGTGTTTGTTTGACAAGTCGGTTGCTGCCTGCGGTATTTAAGACTCTCGGCCTCTCGAAACAGCACCACTCCCCATCACATTGCGTGCCCCACGGCCCTTCATTCTACCATCCCACTGGATTTTCATAACCGACGCTGTCCATCCGCAACGAAAGAATGACACGAGAGCATGTCTCGTTTCATCCCAGAATCGCAAGGACCGAACCGAACTTTTCTTTTTCGTATATGAGTTATGTCAATCAACTTTACATTTTCACACCTAAACACAAGAATTACTTGAAGTTCAGACGCCTGAATACACGAGTTAATGCGCACCCGACCCTATTCGAACGCCAACATTGGCACCTCCGAGAAATTATCTGACAATGCACAGAACTCTTACCCATATTTCGATCGTCAATTCATCCCAAATATCCTGAAGTATTTTCACGCCGTAAAAGGCCGAATATATCGTTTTGACCACCGTCGCACTTCGAGGCCTCCACCTCTATCTCAACACGAGGCATCGCCGCTCCGTCGTCGGTAGAGTTGGCCGCTGCCGCGGAAAGGTCAAAAGGTAAGCGAGTCCATTTCTCGACCTCACATGTCACCAACTAAAGTTGTGTCCTCTCGCTTCGACAGTTGGGCACTTTGTCAGCAAGGGTCAGCACCAGGGAGTTGTTTCCGTCGTAGGCGAATAAATCGGCGGCCGTGTTCTCGATCCGACCATCCGCAACGGCACGCATCGCTGTTCGAACTGGACGGAGACAGCGCGGCGGGCCATCATCCTGGCGCCGCCGCCCGTGACCTTGGCGATGCACTGACCTGCGTCAAATTGGTGACTCGGCGGCCTTCACGGGGGATGCAACAGTCTTCCATGGGCCACGCCAACCATCGTATCCTCTCCTCTCCCGAGCAAGCTTGGGCTGAGTCACTCGGAACTTTGCGCGTCAACTGCACTACTGAGTCCAATGGGTAAGGAGAGAAGTGACGTCGATTGCACATGGCGAGCAATGGCATTAGTTACTAGGGCAGGCGACCGACTGTTGATGTCATTTTCGCCATTCGGGATAGATGGGAAAGGATGATGGGTGGAGAGAAACCCGGCGCCGGCATTAGCCTACTCTTATCGAAAGACGCCAAGGGGTTCGCAGTTTAATATCCCATCTGACAGACGGCGTACTCACTCAGAGTGACCTCCACGAAGCACCTCAAGTAAGGATCCGGATATCACTGAAAAACACCTGCCGTCTCCCAGATTCGAACCGGGACCTCTGGGTGGGTAGCCAGTACGTCAGCTACCTCACCATCCCGATTCCAAATCGCACTCAAATTTCTCCTTGAACGGTGAATTGATGACTCTGGTACCCGTATATATCGAAATTTACATTATATCCCTCAATCCGGAGCAAGGACGTGTGGCGGGGGGTGTTAGGTCACCGGCCATGCATGCACAATCCTAATAATGACACCTCTACGTAAATATCAGTTTGATCATGCACTGGATGAAAGTAAATCACATGAAAGAAGGTACTTACGTGAAAGATTTTCGATAACCGGATACGTACGAAAACCATGAGGAAGGAGAGTTAAAAAAATTGGACTATTTAAAAATAACATGCAGGATATCGACTAAATATATACACTGCCAATGCTAACTATCTCCTACGCGATTGCTGTCAAACCTATTTTGATATCAAGTACTACGAGGAAATAAATGACATTTAAAATCTATCCGTTTTTAAATCTCCCTGATTTTACGTTGGCGATATGAGTAAGTCCGGACCTTTAATATGATTTGAACGTCCTCAGATAAGTGACCTGCCGCAAATTTACGCAGTAAATTTAGCCTGTATTTCAACCTACGGTCATTTAGTAGCTCCAATTCTAGTTCCTCCTATAGTGCCGTGACACTGCTATGTTATTCATAGGAATTTTTCGCTAACCTAGTTGCTCTACGTTAAACTTCATTTAGTTCTAAAATTAAGCCTACCTCATGTAAATCCCACACACCCGCAGAATAATCAAGGTGGGCCCTCGCTGACGTAAAATAATAAAGCTCTTTTTACCCTCTCATTGATTGCACTGTATTTAATCGCCTAAGTTCACCGTGGCATCAGCAGATAACATTTTTAAGGATGCTAGAAATGCTTTTCACTCAATAAGTCACTGTTTACACAATTTTTTTAAGATCTGGTATATGTTCCATTAAAATACTCAACAGAAGAACATTGATAAGTTGGTAGTGATCCTTTGATTGAGAATCTGAAGTCGTCACATACTTAAAAATGGGCCAACGGTACTCTGTGGCACGCCGTCGCCCTTATTTCCGTCTACCCAACGGCGAATAGGAGTGAACGTGTCTTAGCCTATGTGACTTCTCTCTCTCCCTCTAAGCGATCCCAGTAAGCGATTTATCATTTTTTAATTTCAGCAGTTGAAAACTGTATTAAGATGAGCTATTTATTAGATTATAGAGGGAAAATAACAAAGCGAGCAGAAAAAACTCTCAAAATTGAGAAAATGCGTGATTTAATCGAAAGTTTTTCATGCTATAAAATAAGCGCTGTCTTTCCCGCCACAGTTGTCTAAACTGGATAACTCTATGGTACCGTTAGGTATTCACTTTTGCCAAAATTCGTTAGCATTGTCTCAATTGTATGCGGAAATATTTTGCGATGGCGATGGATGGCCTTCACTGGAGTGCTAAAATGGCACTTGTTTCCTCTGTACGATAGTCGTGATCTCGATAAGGAAATGAAATTCACAGGTCATGTTATTTCTCTTTTAAAAAAAAATGAAAAATCCAATTAAATGAGGCACAATTGTTCTTGTCTTTACGAGGTATCGAATGAACCAGGCAAAAAATCGTGAAAATGAAGTCAAAATAATAATCCACTGAAGTGGTATCTATCTTTCCCGGAAGCAAACGATGAGTTGAACTGCATGGCACTTACTTTCTCGTCGTTTCGCCAGTCGCAATTTTGTCAATCAATCGCCTGGACGCCTGTGTAAATATTAAACCTCCCCTTCACACCACTCGTACGCTGGTTCTCAATTAAATTTTATGGAATTAATATTTTTGAGCGCATGCTGTTAACTTAACAATATTGTTTCCGTTTCCAGTTTATTCTCATCGTAACTCTGAATCAATAAAACATGAAGAAGATTTGAGTTCTGCGCGGAAATCACACGATATACACAAATACTATAGAGGGAATATGGCCAGATCCCTCTGAAACTACCCTCGCCCTCCCACCGACCCCAAAAAGAGTGTGAATCAAGCAATAAGGGACTCTTTGTATCCACCACACCCCCTCTTCCATTCCCCGATACGTATTGGAGTTAGGTTTTCACTCTCCTCTCCACGAAGAATGCATGTCGTTCGAAAAAACTACGTGCAATGGTTCAATCAAGTGCTGTGACAGCCAATATAACGACCGCGTTTAGCAGAAAAGATAACAGGGCAGGGAATTGAAAAAACAGGGGTGATTTTTTTCGATTTTACGTGATTTTTCTCAATGTCCCACTTCATCACCCCCCACCCTCTCGGAAAGGAGGGGGTGGCAGTGGAGAAGGGAAGAAATCGCAACCAGGTTGTTATCAGGGACCAAGTTGACCGACGAGAGGCGAGACCAGATGAGTCAGCATTTTTCCGGTTTGGGGATGGTGTCCTGGAGGGGAGGCGATGGGGGGGAGGGTGGATCTGGGTGTCGGAAGAGAAACTGGCTGGGGAGGGGATGGATAGGCGACCGACGGCGAAGGTGGGGAAGTTGAAAGCATAATACATTGCGTTGAATAATTTTTTCAAGCGTATAATCGCACCCCGCTAACTAGCCCTCTTTCGCAATCAGTTCCAAAATAGAAATTGCTCTAGACGTGATGCACTGGGCTCCTCTTTTCAATTCCGACCGTTGATGAAAACATGAAGCCCTCTGTGGACCCTCATCGGAAAGGATGTGCGCAGAAAACAACCGTCAACTCTGGACTGCTTCACGCCAAAGTTGTCCGCAGAGACGCGTAGGTATGTGGTCATGTTTGTTGATCCGCAGAACAAAATTAGTCTATTCCTTCCCACCTTCCAATTCAGGAGCTTCACCCTATTTCCCAAGTGAAGAAAATCTGTGGCTTAAAAATTAAAGACCCATACAATTAATTAAATGATGAAGCGTTTTATCTCATAAAAAATTCTAATAAAATCATTTAAGCATTTATAATTTGGCTGACTGCCAAGCTTTTATTCATTACTTAGGTTACAACAACACAAACGGAGTTTTATGCTTATGTGCATCAACTTCTCACTGTATGCGAAGTAATTGCTTCATCTGGTAAACAACAAATCAAGAGTTGCATCAATAATATGTAATATGTTCTGCAGATAAATGAGTAATAATGAAAGTAAAGGTATCTGCCGACTCTTAGGTTGAATGGCTTCCTATAACGGAGATATTTTTTTATTATTTCATTACCCTGCAAGCGCCGCTTGGGTGTGGGGCAGGTGTTGAATACAGCCCGACTAATTGACCCAAATATGGCCCTACCGCGGTCGGACAATGTTATACTGATTCCTTATCATTCGTGGAAAAAATTACATCTTAAATCTATTGTTCTACACTTAATCTCTCTCATTTAGTAGACTTTATCTCTCCTACCGTAGTACGTTGAGGGTATTAATACATTTTCTACATCTGTATCTACTTATTAACCCAAAAGCCGTCCCAAGAGCGTGTGGCGGGCACCAACCGTAATAATAAAATTCGCATGCAAAAACCACAAATTGTAACAATCCACAAACAAAACACGGTATGCAATCATGCAAAAACACAACCCACAAACATTCTTCACTATTCAAGAAACACAATTTCAAACCCTCTTTCTCATCCAATAACAAACTAAGACATTTACTTGGAAACCCTAAATATCCCATAGGACTCCTTCTCAAATCTGGCATATACAATATCTCATGTCACCAATGTAATTCTTTATACATTGGACAGACCAGAAGAAACCTCATCATCCGTTTCAAAGAGCATGCTGCCTTTTTCAGACTAGGGAACTTTCACAAATTCTCCATTGCCCAACATATGTTCTCTGAAGGACATAGCATCACAATTGACGACATAAAACTACTTACACATGCCCCAGACTACATGCTTGACTATCACGAATGCATCCACATAAAAAAGAACAGT
The DNA here is from genome assembly GCA_037158775.1 of Hetaerina titia. Classification (NCBI taxonomy): domain Eukaryota; kingdom Metazoa; phylum Arthropoda; class Insecta; order Odonata; family Calopterygidae; genus Hetaerina; species Hetaerina titia. The sequence goes on along the minus strand of CM073775.1, from coordinate 97,253,348 downwards.
ATAGACACCATGAATGGCGATCAAGGGCCCATTGCATCTTGCCTATTTTCTCTGTGCTTACGCAGTTAACTCACTTTTTCTTCCCCTTCTCCACCTCCTCCAAACTTCTTCCGCCCCCCCTTGAATAGAATGTTTTGAGGCGTCACTTTGTGAAAGCGATTCATATCGGAAAAGAAATACTTGGTTGTTCTATATGCATTGTATTTGACACGGCCGGGGTTTCGGTTGGCATGGTGGTCATCACCTGATGATGGCTTTGTAGGTCGATGCCTTAATCGAGTTTGGTGGGGTGTGTGGCATGACTAAGTGTTTCTTTGTCTTTTTCGGAAACCCCCCCTTTCGCCCCTTCTTCCTATTATCAAACCAACCGCCAAAACTTCCCCTCTTCCTTTGCCACTGTTATACTTCGCTGTACTCTTCCTCCCCCACCTCCACTGAACCCACAATACCCATTGGACCATCTATTCTCCCTCTCTGTTGTCCAATCACGAGGTTTTACCAACACCCCCTCTCCCTCCCAATGAGCCATTCTTTCAAACTTCCCCAACGGAATTCTCATTCTTCTCTGAAGAGGCCTGCTCTGCAGGCGAAACACCTGGTGTCAGGGTTTCTTAGGCACTTACCTACCCACAATTTTAGTTCTTTAATTTTGTTTGTGCGACTGACGGGTCCCTGCCATAGGAGGAATCCTTATAAACCCTGAATGAGTGAGTGCGCGCGTTTCACAAAGGTCTTTTCAATGTTTAGTTTTGTTCCAACTTGTAAATTAAATGTTTTTAATGTGTCTAAAATTACTTAGGTTTCTCGCCATTATGATTCCTGATTGTTCTGGGAAGGAAAGAGTATTTGCATCTATCTGTATTGGAAACTATCTCCCTTATTTTATCTATGTGGTCTGATCTACCTAAATAGTGTGGGACCATTATAATTCCTTTATTTTTATTGTTAAACTCGTTTGTTCTGAACCTATCTCAAAGTCTAAGTCTCTTCGTACCTCAAGTGGCTCCTAGCCTAAATCCCCTAAGAGACCTGTCACACTTGTGTTATTAGTATAACAGTTTTTAACGAATCAATTTTTCAACATCACTGCTAAAGAGACTCCCTTCCTCTTTATGCAAGAGATTTATTCTAATCTAACCTTGGCTCCGAGAGCGATTTCCAGCCTAGTCGTTCTAAAATTTTAGATACGCTACCAAATTTATCATATTGACGTTTTACGATTCTAGCTCCCCTACGCTGCATGCAATCCGATTCGGCAATCAATCCAACTTCGTTAGGCTCCTATATGCCAGTAGAATATTCTAAATGAGTCCTAATCAGAAAAAATATAGCATTTCTCTTTGATCTTTTCATCTTATTTACCTAATACTCTTCTAATAAAGCCTAATTATTTGTTAGTTTGCCCTCGTATTCCCCGTATGTTTTTCATTTGGGAGAGGTCGTGAGTGAGGGTAACGCCAAAGTATTTAATCGAGTCTACTACACATTCCATTTCTGTAATGAGGGATGATTGGCACTGTCACATTTAAAATGAAATTGAACCCACTTATGTATCCTACAAGATCCCCTGTAGTCGATTTTCGCCGTCACTCTGTATGGATTACGCCCGTTTGACAGTCCGGTAAGGAATGCGAGCGTAACCCGGTGGAGATTAAACGAGAGACGGATCCGAAATAGGCGAATGATGTCGAAGTAGAATGATAGATTCGATCATTCCTGGTTCGTGTCACAAAGAGATATTTCCCCGTCATTCCCGTCTAGACGCCCGTTCCGATTCCCATCACATGTGGTCAGGTTGCGCTGCGTGGCGCGGTGACTCTTGGGACGGCTGTGGTGCACAGCGTCCCGTGCGCAAAGTTAGACGAAGACAACAAGATCCATTTTGAGAAAATTGTCCGAAGAGCGCGTTTACGCCCGTAGAGTTCGTTCGCGGGACAGTGCCGGAGGAGCAGTGCCGCTGCACTGGACGCGGGAGCGCGGCTTTCCCATGCTCTCTCCTCTGGGCTCGACATTCTATTCACTACCGATCAACAACATCCAGGTTACGCGGTCGTGCCCATCACTGGAATTAAAACGGAGTCCAAAACCTTAAGGCTGAACATCACCCGGCGTTCGGTTACAGTAATATTTGGATATATAGGGAAACTCCGGAATGACCCAGACTAGTGCCGACACTCTGATGAGGAATTTCATTTTATGGACTCGATTATGGAAACATTATTTTCCGATGCGAGTTAAAGAGAGAAGGAAACCCGGCGTCGGCACTAGGTGGTGTACTATAAAGGGGAAACTAATTGAAACTGTTTTTGCCCTCTTTTAAAGGAAGATAGGCGGAAGTTTCATCAGGAGACCACCCAATAAGCATGACCACCGGAATGGCACCCGATGAATCGGGTTTTCCGACAATGGATTCAGGACAATAAGCCCAGAACGGCTGACTGGATGGCTACACCCCAGCGGAGTGCTTTCGGACGAAACGAGCCGCGGTGCAAATTGGGTCACCCGGCTCCTCTTCCACCCCTCCCCCCCTTCCCGCCCACCCCCTGCACTAATGCGAAACCAGATTCCTCCGGGTTGACGTCGGCAGATACATGAAATTCGTGATGTTGATTCGACACCTATTCCGTGTCTTTAGGCGGAATGAAAATTGCGTCATCCTTTGCCCTTCCTTCGGTCTCCCCTCGCCCTCCTCCGTGTCCGAAGGTTGACGCGAGTCCAGCGCAAGGGGGCCGAATCACTTTTGTTGTTGCTATCTTCCCGATTGTGATGTTTCCCTCCGCACCGCTAAAAGCCACTCCCCCTACTTATCAGGCCTCCGCCCCTCGGGCACGCACGCGAGCCTACAAACATACTCGAGCAATTCGTTAACTTCTTCCCGATCAGGTTTCGGACACAAATCAACTCGGTCGTGACATTGGGAAACGGCTCCGACGGAAGGGGAATGAATATTTGTCCGTAATGGCGCGCGATGTGTCAGAGGGCGACCGACGTCGTCTCGTGTTTGTTTGGTGGGCATGGGCATTTGAGCGTACAAGTGGCCCCGTGGCATCTAGTGAAAGGCGTCCAGGGGTACACAAAACTAACGCGTTTGCCGAATCGGTCCACGCTCTCTAAAAGAACGTGCCGGAGTTGTTCTTTTTTCATTTACTCTTCCCGATGCTGGTCCATGCGAAAATGAGGAATTCTCGTTTGGCGATTTGAGTCACCATCATTGCAAGGCGGCCCTGGAGGATTTAGACGTCATTTCCCTTTGGTGATGGACGTCTTGACGGTGTTGGAGGCTCGAAATGACGGAGCACCTCGAGAAAGGGGAGAGGACGGGAGATTAAGCCAAGGTACTATTGAGGTGATAACAGCGATTTGTCAAATCCTTGTGAAAAGGAGCAGATGGACTAATCGGGAATATTCCGTTCAATACAACAGGGGCAGTAGTAATGGCTGGGGTCAAATTGCTAGATGCGGAAAAATTTGTATTTAGTATTTTAGTACCGTGTAAGCCACCGCTAGGGTTGGGGGTGAATACATACCAGACTAATTTTGACCCGAATATGACCTAATAGCGGTTGGACAATGTTATTCTGATCACTTATCGTTCGTGGGAAAATGGCCGCTTCAATATGTTTGTTATACTCTTAATCTCTCTTACAGTAGTACAATGGCGGTAATAATACATTTTCAAAATCCCTGCTAAAGAGATATCCTTCAAATTTACGCAAGAGAATAAATATGCAATGTAACCTTCGCTCCGTGAGTGATTGCCAGCCTAGTTCCTCCAATATTTTGTACACGCTACTAGAGAACTTAATTTAATATTACAATTGCATTATAATCTTCATCATATACGATATATAAAGAATTATAGCCAATAAATACAACATACAATTAAAGAAAATCTTTATCATATACATTTATGATAACAACGTTTTACTAATTTAGATCCTCCAAGGTGCATGCGATCCAATTCGCCAATCTATTCAACTTCTTGAGGATTTCACTTACTTGCAGTATATTCTTTCTAGCTTTCAGAATAGGGTCTACGGAGATCTTTGTGTTTCCATAAAGATTCCATTCCGGTGCATCACGTCCAAAGCAATGCCTGCTTTGGGACTGAGTGCGAAAGGTGTTAGCGGGGTGCGATTTTGCGCTTAATATATCGTAATTTTTCCTGTTTTCTTGATGTTTTATCAATTTTAATTTTAATCATATATAGAGTGTTTTTGTGAAGGTAATATTTTATTTTTCGAAGGTTTTTTCTCAATTTTCTGTATCTTGAGAGCCTTGGGATTCACTCTTACCGAGATCTATTTATCTTGTTACATAAATGTGTCGTTTCCCTAATTGGTATAAATATTCGACGAAGCGATACCTAAATACATGTGTGTATATATATATTCAATCGAACATAGAAATAGGTATAAGGAAAGGGGATAGGAAAACACATAGAAGGGCATGTGGGGAAGGCGGTTTTTGAGCAGATCACGAAAGTAAAAATATTTCCTTATCCGGGATTTGAACCACGGACCTTCCACTTTCCGGGCGGATGCTCTACCTCTTGAGCTAATAAGGAAACCTGATTTCCCTTGAGATCTGCAATTTTATAAAGCGCCAAAGTGCTCCGATAGATGTTGCCCGAGAGTTGGCGTTATGGAGCTGTTTCACCCACCAAAGGAGAAATAGACAATACACCCAAGAAGAGGGGACAGTTGGTTAGAAATCATATAGGATCATAGAGAATAGGAACAGTACGTTTCGTGGCACGCATAGCCAGAAGAAGAGATGAGCCACATTGGCAAGATACACATTCAAATGCGAAGTCCCGCCATACGGCGCACAAATATTCAATCGAACATAGAAATAGGTATAAGGAAAGGGGATAGGAAAACACACAAAAGGCGAACACAGGACATGTAAACCCGAAGGTCGGTTTAGTAGGTGATGTTAGAGCTCACCCATGTCACAAGCCCGACGGTGTGTGAATATTCACACATCAGGATAGGGGGGGCCAGTTCCTTTCCCTGTGCCGGTTATGGTTTCCCAGGAAGATCTGGTACCCGAAAAATCTGATCGGATTCAAAGGGTCGCCGAAATTATGGTCTGGCCATGGGATCGTTACAAGCGCCCCATAGGTTCCCTAGGAACCGAAGACTCCCGGCGAAGAAGAGGCCAAGGCTGCTTTGACTGGGAAGAAAACGAACGCCTGACGACGCAGGAGAATTCGTAGTAATTAAGTAATTCGTCGTAAGTAGTAAGTAATTCGTAGTAATGCCTTAGTAGCCTTGGAGGCTGGAAAGGCACAGTGCAAGGGCTGCGAAAATAGCCCGTGCAGTCAAATGCCAAGAATATAGGAATCGGCAGCAGTATTGGATAACATCCACCATTCTCGGGGGGTAATTGCTTCTCAAATGACGTTTTCCGAATAATTGACGGTCACCTCTCATTAGGAAACGGATAAATATAACGAGCAATTATTAAGTAATTATATTCTACCAATTGCTTTCTTTGGGAACGAAACACTCCCATCCTTAATGATTCAAAATGTAATGGTAAGCCTCGTAAAAATGTTTGAACAGAACTAGCTATTTGTCTGAAATTCTTTAAATTCCTTCACTTATTTTAGTTGTCCGGGCACTGCACTACTACCAATTTATGGTGAAATAAAAGTGCATGGCATTAAATAAGAGACATATATTGAATTATTGGCAAGAACACTGGTGAATTTGATGGTAATTGGCTCAACTTAATGAAAATTCATGATGCAAGTTGAAAAATAATAACTTTTTAAGTTCCACTGAATTTTATGTCAACAAGTGCCGGTCGACCGTTCGAGAAGACAGGTCTTTTAAATGAAATTTAGTGGAAAAAACTTAGTTTTACATTTAAAATGTCTTTAAAAACGCTCTTAAGAAAATGTTAAACAATCGTGAGATGAAATACTTATCGGAGAGATAAGTTAGGGTTGGGGGTGGTAAAGGTGTTTAAGGATAATTGAAAACGCAAAATATTCAGAAAGGTTATTTAGCATGTCAGCTAATTGTTAATTTTCGAGTGCTGTGACAGCTTAAAGTTGATTCAATCACCCAAAGTTAATTGTCTGGTGACAACTTGATATTCAACGATCATGTTTTCTGCCTTAATTAGATCACTTACGTAAATATTCACATGAAATAGAGCATATTTTCAAATTCATGAACGTGCTATTATGCAGTGAATAAATGTTTTTCAATTAGAGATGCATTTTTTATTCAGGAAGCCAAACTCGTTTAAAAGAACACTCGGTAAGTGAGGAGCAAGGAAATTAACGATAGCACAAAACGGCGCTGACATTCTACATGGGATTTAAGACTCTTTGACAGCTCGTTACTCGCCAACCGTGACACTTGCCGAAGTAATTGGGTCATCTGCAAATGCATTCTTTTTCTTGACGAAAAAAGTATGACTTGGAAAGAAAGAGTAGCGCATAAGAAAACGGAGAGCTGCGTAAAACAGTTGAAGCACTAAAATAAAATATGACCCTTAGGCTAATTTCAAATGTTGATTGATTTAAGTTGGATTATTGTTGATTAGACCATTCTAATGATGTAATACAAAAGATTCTTAAATATTCCACATAATTTGAAGTTAATCTTAAATACACTATTGCAATCCGCTGAATCAGGTGTTGAGCATTTGTTTGGTTTCACTTCCTAAGTGTCAAAATCTAGGGATGAATGATGAAGTCAAAAATAAGTATTGCTTCCCTATAAAATGAGATAAAACGTCGATAATTGTGTTATTAGCCCAAATTTATTAATAAACTAACGTTTACATTCAAATTGTTAAATGAAACACTTCTTTTGCTTGCGCAGAATATCAAGTTTCCCCTCCACAGGAATCAACGGCATGCATTGGTTTGCGTGAGGGAGATCCGCGCAGTGGAGTCGACCACTCGGCGCCAGAGGGCGTCTGATGGAACGAGGCGCTCCCGATGGCGCGTGACCCACATTCCCAAATCCGGGGGTAAACACCGATGCGATTGCCTCTCCAGACAATTCGCCCATTAGGCAGCTAGCGTCGAGGGGCTTTCTCGACTCCCATTAAGTATCCGCATCGACCCTTGCTTTGTTTTAACGCCGAGAAAATGGGCACTTGGGCCGACACAGGTTAGTATCAACCCTGAACATTTTTATTTCTTAAGACGGCCGGTCGGGTATTTAATTCACGTCAGCGTAATGAGGCAGAATCTGTGTTTTTAGGAAGAAAAGGCGATTGTCTAAGCTTGATGCTCCTACTTATACAAGAAAACAAATTTGAGAATTGTATTGCGAGTTGTATGCGTGTTTGAATACGAATCCTATCCTGATAACTTCGATGAGATAACTAGCAGCTGATCGTCACTCTAGATGCACCGTTAGGACTTTCTATACATAAGCCATCAGAGCAATAAATATATCATTGAATGCAATGCCTATTGCTTTCAATTAACTAACTGCTCTCGCCGAGCTGCCAAAAAATTTCTAATTAATCGTGCTGGTTTATGGGTAAAAGAACTCAATAATTTCTTTACGACAGTTCAATTTTATGGCTTATTCAATGAAATTGCCATGTTTATGCACTATATGCATTATATACAATGGAAATTTTATCCATAATGAGGGTTCCTACATATGCTAACCCTCCTACGTCTACAGATGCATTTATTAAACAATTTTATCATTGTTTCCTTGGTATCTGTTATGATTTACTTCCTCTACATTAACTATAAGCTTGCTGTTAGATTAATAAACCTTTTCAATTTACGCTAATTAAATGGTTTTACATTTATTACATATCTTAATATTTATTTCTACATTTTGAGGTTTTTTTTTAAATAAAATATTTTCCACAACAGTTTATGTGGAAAAGCAAAGAGGTTTTATTTAAAAAAAAACGTCAATATGAAGATTTTCCACCAAGTTACGCCAGAAACTGTTTTATTTATTCCTAAAATTAATGCTTATTACTTATTCTTTATATTTATTGATTAATATGTATACTTTGTTTACTATATACCAATTAGACATGAATTGCATATACAGGATATTTCTACTATGTAATATCTCATACAATTATATTTTTTGACAATCCTTACATTTCCCCCACATCCGATTTTCCAATACACGTATATACAGGTACATGTATATTATTGTGGTAGGTTGCGAACACACAACATTTACTAATTATCTTTGTCTGCTCATTATATGCCACTGTTTTTATCAAATGTAGCCATGTATATAATTCATATATTTAATACTAATGATGTATCACTTAACGGAGTGACATGATCAATTGAGCTGACGACACAAGCGTGGGTGGCAATGGCAAGGCTCATTCCCTCCCCACTGAGGAGATTTCGGGAAGCCTTTTTCTTAGAGGAACCTTAATAATCGACCATTGAAGTTTTCAAATTAATCTTTAGTGTATTATAAAACATTATTGAAGCATTTTAAAGGAGTTATATGCTACGGTTTATCATTAAATTAACTGGACCCTAAGCATATAAACAAAACAAGCAGGAATTAATCTTTCAATCGTTATTTAATGGTACGGATTAATTTTAACTCTGAAATAATCCAAAGGTGAATAAAGGGCCTATGTCATTTTGTTGGGGACAAAAAATGTGATAGCCCATTCGTTTTCGAATCAAATCTCATATCGGGAATTCCGCGTCCATTCAATTTGGAGGGGACAAACATGGATCGAATTCGTCCTGAAGTGAAGTAAAATACACAGACGCAAATTGTTGTCAACAAAACAATGGGTCGTGTAATGTTTTTTCCGTTATTTTTCCCTGCCACAATTAGTTTTCTCCATTGTTTACCTTCCGTTCTTCGCTTTAAGCCTTCTTCTTCGGCGACTTGTTTCCGCTAACGAGACGGGGAAATGAGAACGCGCGGGCGAATGAAAACAAAGGAGAGATACGGAATTCAAACTGCGGCCGCGGGTGGAAATTAAAAAAAAAAGTCTGTTTGTCCTCAATAAGGAGTGGAAAATGGATCGGTGTATTTGCTCGCAATCGGAGGATTGGCACGCGCCTGTAGCGCGGGGCCTCTGTCGTGGGCATTCGGGGCGAGACCCCGGTCGAGAACACGCGAGAGCATAGAACGCCCTGCTGTGGCCATTTGCCAAATACGCATCGGGCGAGGGGTGGCCGACTGCGCCTCCAATCCCCCCTCTCCAGGTCCCCCACGGTCTTGCACGGTCTTTGCTAAACCATTTGCGGCAACCCAAGTTCGTCAGTCTTAGGTCTCTTTTTCTCCACAGGGTACATAAAGTACTTGAACTTGGACTATGTACATGAATTATCCGAACTATTTTCAGGTATGGAGATTAACTTTATTTAAATGCTCAACTATATTTCCTCTCGCATTTCTGCGGTAAATTTGTTGTCTCCGTTGTGGAATTTACACAAAATATTAAAATGAAATATGTGGATTTGTAATTCCACACATACTTTATTTAGAACACGACCTTATCAGACCTGATGATGACGTCGAAACCTAGGTCGTGTACCAAATAAAATGCTTGTGGAATTACAAAGTTACTTATTTCATTGAAATATCCACGATAAATTTTGTGGGTATAACGAAAATAGTTCATTATTCTGTTTTCCATAGGAGTGTTGGTGTGTTCCTGGTGCCTTTTTACTCTCAATTGCGCCTTATTCTGTTCTCTTGTGTTAGATAACATTCCCAAACTTCCGAGACCGTAAACTCGGCATTTTTTTGTTTACATTGATTCCCGACCGTAGGTAAGTTCATTGTATATTTAAATTCCCAAACTTCTTTATCGTATTCTTGCTGTCTTCCAAGTCTATTTCAGTATTAATGAATTATTCCTTGTCATATATTGTGCAAATTAGTGAAACTAGGGAAATTTATGAAGTGCGAGCTTGAATGATGGAAGAAAAGGTGCATTCATTTTAACAGATGATAGATAGCTCATTCCACTGACGAGATGCTGTGATTGAAAATGACTGGTTGTATGTAGTTGTTCTGTGCTGAGGGATAACAAGTTTATGATTACCTCCGGATTTTGGATATGTACCTGTATTCTATCAAGGCTATTGAAGTCATTGGCAAAATGCTGAGGGGATTTATCATTTAGTATTTAATAGATTAACGATAGCATGCGGAGTTTCCTACGAGATTCCAGAAAGAACATGTTTAGATTGTTAAAATATTCTGTTATGCGATCTGCAAATATTTACCTTGTAAACGAAGCCTAAGTCTGAGTTAAATGCTCTTTGGAGTTTTACCGACAGCTGTTTTGAAAGATCTTGAAACGAAATGTCACCATAATCAAAGTGAAGAATATTGAGAGAAGGAACCATCTGCTTTTTTAATGTGATGGGCGTAACATTTGCATTGGGAATGGAGGGATTGATTGACTGTTCAGAAAGTTTTAAAAACTTATGAAGAATATGATGCTCGTTGAAGTGTTCTTCACGTGATTAAGAAGAGCGAAGACCAGAGACCTCGGGATTGGAATAGCAGGTGGAGACGAATGCTAATGCCCTGGCAAGCTGTTCCCATCACCTCCGATATCGATTTCTGATCTCGATATACACGGGCGGGCGATATTTCGTTATGATTTTTTGGGGCAGTCGAAAGTGAATCCCAAGTGCCCTTCGGAGGGCAGGTCGAGTCATTGCCCCCTTGCCTCCCTAGGGAGGGTGCCGGTCCAAGAGAAAAGGTCCCTCCGAAGGATTTCGACACGTCCCAGAGAGTGGGCCAGGCGGGAGGGCGTGTCGGCGCGCCGGGAGTCGGCGGGAGGGAGCGCGTAGAGTGGAGTGGCGGAGACGGGTGGGAATTTTCGGAGAAATGAGTGTCAGGTCACGCCGACGGGGGGAAATGAAAGAAGGGGAGATGAAGGGAGGAGAAAGTCAAAAAGGAACCCTCCGCTCGGGACGAAAGCAGGCGATTCACCAGAGGGCACTGGCATTTCGTCACGCGGTGAGGAGGAGGAAAGGAATCCGATCGTGTCGGGTCACCGCCACGCCCTTGTTTCGAAAACAGCCGAAACGGCGCGCGAAATCAAAGTCTAAGCCACACACTCATGCAAATTGCCATCGACGAATCACGCGGAACCATTTATTAGGTCTCATTCTCACCACATACGATCTGCGATCATACGCACACTTAATAATCGACGGTCTGAATTCAGTACGACACGCATACTTTAGGAAAAAATGGTTATCGATACTTTTTATACAAACCTTGTATAAGATATAACGATATTTATTTAATCTTGTGAAGAGTTATGACCAATACCAGTCCTTACATGCCGGTCTATTAAACTGTCTCGCGCCAATATCCCGTGATATCCAGATATCCAGTGATATCTGATAGATGAATTTTCTTTCATGCTCTTCAGGAGAAAATTATAACGACTCTCTAATATTACGGTCAGTTAAAGTTTTTGAGTCGATATTTATTTGAAAATGGAAGCTGCGCTGCCATATCGAAGACCCTAGTTCTCTAAGAAGAAAGTTCTTACGTTGAATATCTCCCGGAAATCGTGAAACAAAAGTTAAATGCAACCGAAATCCATAACCTTGCTCACTTTAAGTGACGCAGAGACTTAATAGACACCATTGCTCCATGGGCGAAGTAATTTCAACCAATGGTCTCTGTTCCTGAACATAAATCTTGAACAATAGGGTTTTGAGTCCCAAGGCCTAATACAAAACGCAATCTAGTTGAAATTCACTATCTTGCAAACAACTGAAAATGAATGGGGGTTTATAAACAGCTGCAGTTGCCCAGAGAAGCTTGCCCGGGAATCGAACCCGGGCCCTCCGGTCCAACACTCTAGTCCTGGACTACCACGACCCACATATTATATATGTATTTAAAAATATTTATATGGGTCGTGGGAGTGTAATATACATATAGTTATAAATTTCTTGTCGTGAACGAGGCACATTAACCCGATGCTCAATGGAAATACTCGGACATTTATGCGACCGCGTTATTGTTTGCTCGTTGCTTATTCAGAAATGACACATTCTTGACTGCAAAAATATTTATAGTTGGCGTGTACTTGTGTGCTCGTGGAGAAAACGCTTTGGTGCGAGGGGAGGAGGGATGGGGGAACAGTGCTGCCACTCCATAAAGCCCCGCTATGAAATACTATATTTAAACAAGCTCCCAGGCAACACGTATGCACAACAGCCCCTGCCCTCCTCCTTCCCACCGTCCTCCTCTTCCATTCCCTTCTCCACCCTGACGAATAACATAACCTTGTCCCCTACCCCTCGCATCCCTAGGCTCACCTCGCGCATGGGGCCATCTCGCCATTTTACCATCTTAGTATTTCTTTTTTTCTCCTCATTTCCAAGAGGAGCGACTCAAAATAATATATATATATATATATATATATATATATATATATATATATATATATATATATATAATGTAAATTCACTAATAGTCATAACAAACACAGAAACCAAAACACACACAAGAGAGACTCACTGGTTCTCGAATTTTCGGTGGTCCAACCACCTTTCTCACGAGGAATTAGGAACAGAACTGAGGCAGAGGAGGGCCCGGCTGGATCCTAGATGCAAAACATGTCCTATTTTCCTAACCAGAATCCCATCCCTCTCCCACCCGCTCTTTAACTCTCTCCCACCAATTCCGTACTCCTCGTGCACCTCCAGTAATGTTGTCTACCTACTCAAGTGCCAACTTTGCCCTGCCTTTTACATTGGACAGTGTACCACACCCCTCAATGTTAGAATCAATAATCATCGAGCCTCATGCAACAATTCCTCCCTTATTGGTATGCTCCCAATCCCCAAACATGCCTTTGAACACAACACTGCCTTTTACCAATGTTTTAAAGTATCCGTCTTAGCATCCCTCCCACACTCAGACCCTCCACTTAAACTCAAAACATTAGAGCTAGCTTTCATCTGGCTCTTGGATTCCTGGAATCACCCAGGTATTAATATTAGACATTAATTGCCCCCTTTATGCATATAATTTCATCCCCCTCCGCCCCCAACAACTTCCATATCATCCCCACCTTTTTTAAAATTCCCGCGCCATACACTACCCCTCCAAACTCCTCACCTCGAATGCCTTCCCCCCCTTTTTTCCCCCCTTTTTCCCTCTTTTCCCCTCTTTTCCCCCATTTTCCCTTTCTCCTTCCTACCACTGCTTTCGGGCTCTCCTCTGCCTCAGTTCTGTTCCTAATTCCTCTTGAGAAAGGTGGCTGTACCACCGAAAATTCGAGAACCAGTGAGTCTCTCTTTTGTGTGTTTTGGTTTCTGTGTTTGTTATGACTATTAGTGAATTTCCATTATTGTACACGTTCGTGGGTTTTCCAAGAAAGTGACAATATATATATATATATATATATATATATATATATATATATATATATATATATATATATATATATATATATATATATATATATACATATAATATATATATATAATAAATATATAATATATATAATATATATATATATATATATATATATATATATATATATATATATATATATAATCAAACCGAAGGTCGGTTTAGTAGGTGATAGTAGAGCTCACCCATGTACCAAGCCCGACGGCGTGTGAATATTCACACATCAGGGTAAGGGGGCCAGTGCCTTTCCCTGTGCCGGTTATGCTTTCCCAGGAAGATCTAGTACCTGAAAAATCAACTAACTTGGGTGGAGCTGCAGGTGTCCAGTGTGCCTTGCCCGGGAATCGAACCCGGACACCTCTGGTCAGTAGTCCAACGCTCTACCCACTAGACCAACGCGACCCGGATATATGGTAAAAGTCACATTGATATGTAAATGGAACGTGGAGAGTGTTGGCATATTGAGGAAATCCCAGAAATCTAAAAAGCGTTTTGAAGAGTGTTTTGAATACTCTCTTTGTAGTCACAAGGCTGCTATTCGAATTTATCGATTCCCATATTTTTCTACTCACCAGTGAATTAGGTAAATGGAAGAGAAGGAGTGTGGAAAGAGAAGCCGCTGGTTTATCATGGTATCTGAGAGTATAAATATGAGTATTGGGAAATATTTCGTAGCACTGAAAAGTTAAATTGTTACACAAACGAATATGCTATGGTTTCAATGAGTAAATAATAAATTGGATTAGAGACTTCTTGTCAAATCGAAATCAAACAGTAGTTATCGATGGGTTTTCTCAACAGATATAATGTAACTTTGGGCATCCCCCAGGGATGTGTAATAGGGCCGCTTCTATTCTTAATATACTGTACATTAATGACCTAAGCTAGTAGCAATTCCAACGCTACTTAGGTAGATAAGGAGGGAGATAAAACAAGGGAGAAAGATTCCAGTACAGATAGATACAAATACTCATTCTTCCCTCGAACAATCAGAAGTCATAATAGTAAGAAACGAAGTCATTTTAGAAATATTAAAAACATTTATTTTACAAGTCGGAAAAAAATTAAACATCACAAGACATCAGGTATATTTGTTGGCGCACATGTATTTTAGTTGGTAGTTTGAGTGTTTGTATGTTTGTGGGGTGTAAGTGTTTTTGCATGAATTTATACGATGTTTTGTTTGTGGATTGAATAAATTTCTGGCTTTTGCATGCGTTTTTTCGTAATTACGGGTGATACCCTAACACCCCCCGCCACACGTCCTTGCGGCGGCTTGCGGGGTACTAAGTAGATGTAGATGTAAATACGTGTACATTGAACATGGAAAGTGCTGCGACGCCCATTTGTTAGGTTTTACGACATTTATGTATATGCCACCTTTCGTCCCGTCGCACGTCCTTCAGTCGTGGGCACTCTCGTACGTATGAGAGAGTAATTTTTTGCGAAGTCCCATCGATTCCAGGACGGAAATGAGAAAGCGGACCAACTGAATCGCCATGAATTCTTTGGCCGACATTCGATTTTCACTTGTATTTGCTGGTTAATATTCCAGCAGTCTTTTCGGTTGGACGGTCTACTGGATTCTACTGGAAAATTCCTGAATCCAACGTACGAGAAATCGCACGATAAAGGCAGTCCTTTCAACAAATTTCATAATTATGAGAATCCTGTCGCAATATACCCGCTCTCTCTCTCCCTATGAATCTGACTCCTTGATATTTATTTAATTGACAGATGGTAATGTTATTTGAATAGGTAATTACATTTTGGAAACTAAACATCAAATTTCAAATCCATTTTTACCAATTGAAGTCACCTGCAGTGAGTGGCCCATACTCAGGCCCGTCTCCAAGACGCTTAAAATTATCCCTATTTCCTCTTATTTCGCTCGCATCGCATTCGTCACTTCTTTTGTTGAATGTAGCCAGTAATTGTGAATTAAAATTTATTCCATGATCATAACCGCTTATATTTATCAACACTCTCTTTTAGTGGATAGCCTTACACCCAAGTATTCCATATATGTTTTGAGGAATAATGTTGTATTTATTGGATTTCGTCACTCTTCGAGCTCTCTTTTCCAATAAATAGACCATAAGGAGAAGATGCTGACTATTGTGTTAAGAATTTTGGCCGTGTCAGGTGACTCAATTCTGGCTTTCTACTTCCCAGAGGCAGTAATCGAGAATTTCAAGTTTTGTGTATGTAAACCCCTGACGAAGAAACGCCTTGTGCTGCACCCCACGACCATAAGTGCCGAGATTCGAACATCTTTAATTTACATTTATAATTTTTCACTCCGTACTCAAGGGGTCCCACAAGTATGGGATTTCAGCCAAATATATTTAGTGCCAAATTGCCTAGCCAAATTGACTGAGGGATTTAAAAATATTCCAGAGACACTTTCCGATTCGTGATGGCATGGTGAGCAGTCTCCTCGCGATATTCGAAGCCTCGTTCAATTGCCACTCGCCAATGCCGCAGGGTCAGCCCTTTGAAATCGGCACTTCAACATGTCCCGCCAACACCGCCAATCCCCTCGCCCATTTTGTTTGTTTGACGGTTTTATTACTTCCTGGGGTCCAGCGTTACGTCCACGGGCCACTTCCACGTTTCACATGGCTCCCGATCCGGGCCGCAAATTTTCCACGGGGGAAACGAGTTCCTCCCTGACAAATGACCTGTTTCGAATCTCAGAGCATATGGATCGTACGACATCTAAACATAATTGGGTGACATTTATATGATTTTAGCACTTATTTTTCCTGGGGCTTAGAATTAAAAAAGCTCATATGTCGATCAATGAAAATGTTTCATGAAAGTTGACATGACCTATCAGAACGAAATTCAATGGGATAACGATGTATTACCGCAACTATTCTCAATATACATAAACAATATCTGTCCAAAAAGTAGTAGGACTAAGTGAATAAAATATAAATTATTGCTAGAATTGATTCATTCTCTCAAAAGTCTTCCAAGTAGCACCCTTGTGCGTCCACACACCGCTGCTGGCGTATTTTCCACGCCTCGTACGCCTTCTGAAAGGCGGCGCCCGGAATGTTGCTAAGCTCCTTCGTCACGGGCTGTTGTAACGCTTCCACTTAGCCGTGGTGACGTCCTTTCATACGGATTTGAGGCGAGACGGAGCACAACTAGGTCACATTATAGAGTTTTCGCAAACAAACGATCTGAACTCGGCAAAGGCTGGGAGCACACTGCCCCAAAATTCAGCCTTTTCTGAGGCTCCCCTACCTCGAACGCAGCCTGAGAAACAGTCCGTCCGTCCATCTGAGAAAAAATAAATCCTACTACTTATGGGAAAGACCTCGTAGGCTTTCTAGTAGACGAACTAATATTGTATCTACATCTTCAATAGCACATAGATTGGATGCTCTAAAAATAATTTTGACGAGGACTCCTTAAAAATATGGAATATAATTGAGCAAGAAATGTTTCCTTCGATGAAATATGGGAAAGAGAGAAAAAATATTTCTTGAAGGGGAAACGCTTGAACGATGTTTTGGAGTCAGAGTCTATCCAAATTACTAGTTTGTTAGAAATACGATATTCCCGATTATAATTCCCTTAGGCAAAGGCACCAAAATGTAAATTCGAAGATTAACAGTGAAATTTTTCATGAGTGGTATAAAGAGTTCCGCGTCTCAAAGTGCTTTTCATCCAGCCCCTATTACACAGACGCGCAATACGGGGCAATGGATACTTAGCAGGTCGATTGACAGTTTCATCCTAACACAAGCGAAGGTCAATTCTGTTCCTCTAATACGAAATTACGGGATGGTGAATGCAAACTCAAAGTGCGGGATATCGTGCGACCTCTGCTAATTTTTCACGGTGAATGAGGGCGAACGCCATTGTGGACACGTGACCAGGATAAGGGAGTAAAACTGTCGAATGTGCATGTCAGTCATGGCGTGCGTTGAGGCTGCTTTAGGTGTGTGCGTGCGGGATGGGGATTGGGTGATTAATGTGTGATCGGAATTTCTGAATACGTCCGCTTAATGAGATGGATGTTTTGACAAAGGGAAGAAGAGAGCCTGCGAAAATATTCCGCTCCGATGGTCCGGCTCGCACCGTCAGCGTAGAGAGAGGACCCTCCCGCCGGCCACATCTCCTCTCCCCCCCCCCTCCAGTGTGTCCGCGCGGAAAATTTAATCGCTAGAGCTTTGGAGCACTAATGGGAGCCGATCAATTTCATATAATGTGATGTTAGTCGTTGAATTGATTAATGAGTCAAATCTTAATCGGCGGCATTATCCGTACATTATAAATAAAAGGAATGCGTCCAAAAGTTGCACGGCTGCTTAGATGGGGACGTTTACACGTATGTGGCCGCTCTGTGCATTAATGACCGGGAAAGAGAAACACCAGGGAATGAATTTGCCTCCGCTTGCGGAAAAAACTCTGTGGTTGCAGTAAAAACAAGGCAAATTAATGTTGCCCAAAGGCTGCCGGCAATTCGCCGGTGAATAAGTCGCAAGACGAAGGAGATCTATCTAATGCGTCAAATATCGTCCTAAGAGTTTCATCATCAATGGTATTGAAATCATATAAAAAACTATAGTTCGTAATGGCATTCATTCTAAATCCTAAGGCTCTTGAAAAAAGTTAAACTGCTCCCAATTTATTAATATTCTGTGTTTTTTATTTGCACTATGGCAAGTTGTTCATGGTTAACAGTGTAAGATAATTCATTGCATTACTAGACTGAAGAATAATAAATAATAGGATCGGAAAAGCTTTACATTTTGTCTTCTATTGTGCTGTCCAAATGTTATGTTGCTCTCGTGAGTGCTACATCACCCCTTTCTCTCTCACTGTATATGCATATACATATATACAAATATATGTATGTTTGTGTGAGTATATGCTAAGGGTTACACCTACAGGCTATGCCTATACTCAGGGTAATAAATTTAAAATAATAGTGTAAATTTATATTTTTCTTTGTGGTCGTTAATAAAAGCAAATATGTCTTAACATTAACCTAAAATATTTTAATTGATCTTGCGACTCAAAATTGAATCAAGTTTAAGAAATAATAATAATAATCCCACTTGAATGTATTCATCGTAACCTGCGGGAGAAAAATGACATTTTGAAGTAGTGTGAACAGTAGTCGCCAACTGAATTTCTGCGACGCAAATATTTCGCGTGGTGACCGTTTGGTGATTTGGAGAATTAGTTTTGAAATGGCGAGGGCCTCTGAAATGCAATTAAACAAATAAGTTGACCAGTTCATGATCAATTAAGGGGTTACCTCAGGGGAGACAGCGAACTACAGGCCGATGTTACGTTCAAAAACACCACTCCTATGCAGTACTTTTAAATTTCTTCTCTCACATGGAATCTGTCCCTTTTTCAAAAATCAATACAAAGGAATGGTGAACTCATGGTTTGAATTGAAGTCCGAATGATTCCACGGGGGATTAAGAGTAAATAATGGCGGAAAATTGTGCGAATGAACACCTCGAATAAATTTACCTGGGGATAGTCGAATTTAATCGTATTTATTTGAAAAAGGGGGAAATAAATCAAATGTTTTCGTGCAATTTAAATGATAGAAGAACGGAAATTTTAAAAAAATCGGATGTTTATCTTTCTCCTCTGAGCGATGTGTGTCCCTAGAGTGCCTCTGGGGCAGTGGGACTAGTGGAAGGAAGAATTGTCGTCACTAACGGTCCCACCTGGGGGTCACCGGGGAGGGGGGGAGGGCCTTCGTCGATGGAGCGGGAAGGAATATTAGGTGGAAGGACAACATTCGGGCGCGAGGTCACCTTGGACGTCGAGATGTCTATGGAATGAAACACGGTTCCAATTTAAAGAGACGATTTCATTGCCCAGAGCGGAAAATGAGAGTGGTGCAAGTCGAGGGGATGAGTGATCTACTTAGGCTGCATTTGAATTTGTGGAAAACAGTCGAGTGTGATTGCTATAATAATGAAGTGAATATTCGATGTTTCGCTAGACGCTTCCAAGATAAAATTAGAGAACTGATAAACAGTAAGGGAACAGGATATTTAAGGTTTATAAATTCATGTTCTATTATGGTCCTACTTAACATTTCCTGTTCCGTTCCATTTGTTTCAATGATCTTCATGCATTAATACAGAATCTCTGAAATTAGTAAAAATTAGACTGGTGTGCCTTCACCCCCTGCCAAACACCCTATCGGTTGCTTGCGGGTTACATTATTAATAAATAAGTAAAATTAAAGTCGACTGTGAAGAAGTTTTTGTTTTCTTTCGCAGCCAATGAGTAACCTCTACGGCTAACACTCATGCCAAACACCCACCATATTGCATTGGCTGCCACAGACTCAATGACATATGCTGCTATCAAATACAGAAGCATAAATACTCTGCTATCTCCTGGTAAAATATACCCACGTAATTTAAAAATGGTGAAAGGCGATTGATGTTTGCGACTTGTTTATTGACCAATCCTCGTACATCCATCGTTCAGTAGCCGAACTGAACATGTTTCAACTCGCAACGGTTGCTGCTAAACTCAAGACCTGAGCCAAATCAATGAAACTCGAAACACGTTCCACATAAGTCCAACACTGTTGCGTAAAATCATTTTTTACAAGTTACGCATGCAAATAACAAATTATAATAATTTTCAGGAGCAATCCTTGTAATATGAAGCATACGATTGGTGTTAAATTCTTTCATACTAATCAATAACAGCACAGTAATCAACCCGAAGGTCAGTTTCATGGGCGAGTTTAGATTTCACCCAATACTAAGCCTAAAGGATATGAAATTCAAACTTTATTTAATTTAGTATATTTTTAGTAACCTTACCTTTCATAAATTAAGGATTTCTTACTTTAGTAGGAAAAGATAGAATTACTGATAATTAACGAAAATAATCAATTCTTGTTGCATTGTAATGCACACGTAGCGGATGACTCCGTTAAAAGTTACTGTTGCGGCATCTCCCGCAGTTTCTTTGAAACAATTCTTGTTTGCTAATATTCCCTGAAATGAATCACTAGCTTGATAGGCAAGAAGGAATCGTAATGGTGTAGTTTTATGTAAATCATAGTGCGATTATTTTTGCAATACAGTTTTATATACAACATTCGTTAGTTTTGCCATTTATTTAAAAGATAAATATTTCAGAACTAACTTAAAGCCATGAAATTTTGCGGTGGCAGTAACAAAAGATTCACTTTTAATGTTAACTGATGAAGAAACAATCTCATAGGTCCTAAAGTTATTATCTGTTTGTCCTCAATCACAAGTTTACTCCTTACTGTCACTAAAGTGGTCGCATGTTTTGCACTGAGAGTGGATAATTTTCTTATAAAGTTTTGCGCTGCTTGATGAACTTGAGACGCAAATACCTTCTGCGGCTGAATCGTCCGCTAATCATGCTGAAGATCCTTTCAACAGGTAGGAGTGTAAAATTCCGTCCTTCGGCCCTTACAATAAAATAATCGACAGACTGGGGGGAGGGGAGTCGTGGACAAGGGAAGGGTTGGGGGTTGGGATTCAATCCGAATGGGAAAGGGGAGGTAAATAGGCACATTGGGGGCACCGTGTGACCGTGACAGTTAAACAAACATCGACCCTCACCCCCACTACCTCCTCCTCGCCTCCATCAGGACCACGCGTCCGAGAACGACCCGCATCCGACCCAGCCCAATATTGACACCCTGACCCCCGCCAAACACACATACAAACACACATACAAGGGTCCTCGCTCCCTGTGAGGCACAAATTGCGGCCCTGGCGCAAACAAACCGAACCGACGCTGGGTAGAGTTCCCGGGCTCTTGAGCGCCGCCTTTAAATGATTGCCGCAGTCGCGCGAAACGTCGCTGCCGCGGGGACGAAGCGGTTGAGACGGAAACTTCTAGACGCACGCCTCAGGTGATCGCCTCGATTTGACGTACTATTAGATCATCGGAATCCGATTCTCACTTCGCCGTGGACGGCGGAGTGCACGGCGTTCACTTTTCCACTGGAGAAATATCGAGATTTGTAGCTTCAATAAAATGATTTATTTAGTTATGCGCGAAAGGTTTCTTGGTATGTACAGTATTGGACGTTGCCATACTTTTTTCCTTTTCCCCAAAATCGTAAGTAAAGTAAGGAATTTAAGGAGAAGGGAAGAGGGGTGAATGATAATTCCATATTCTAGACACGTAAAACCAGTTGGCCTGGAAAAATATTCCCCGTAGTAAATAATGGATAAATAA
Source organism: Hetaerina titia (assembly GCA_037158775.1). Lineage (NCBI taxonomy): Eukaryota > Metazoa > Arthropoda > Insecta > Odonata > Calopterygidae > Hetaerina > Hetaerina titia. The sequence goes on along the minus strand of CM073775.1, from coordinate 97,231,719 downwards.
TGTCCTCGGAAGTAATTCACGTGTAATACAATCATTCATTTCATAAACCACGTTATACAGATAAGACCCTAACTTCCAGTACTCCGCTTTCGAAAGTAATCGTAATTGAAGACAATAACCGACAATATGTCCGGGGAGAATAAATCTCCATTTAAAGATCCTTTAACATTAAATGAATTATTTTCAATGAAAAATATGGCGGACGATATTGCGAACGTGGAGTAAAGAAAGAATATGGGGCAGAAGAGATTTCTCACGCCAGGCAGTATAGAAGACATTAATGAGGCGGTGAAACGCGAGGCAAAGGGATCAGGACGCATTTCACACCATGGCGGAAATGAAGCCAGTGGGCTGCTAAGAGACAGTGCAGTCTTTATTTCTTCCGGCATAAACAACAAATGGCGGCTTCTTACATTAAGGTGGTCGCAGTGGGGGCGTCGAAGGAGTGCACCTGAAAGAGTTCACGTCAACGTTGAGTGCCTGATTTTCCGAATTTGGTAGGCATATTATAGAACGGAGCCCTCTAGGAATCCACGTAGTGAGGAGGAGAGGATAGATGAGGGGTGAGCCGTGAGACGGGAGTCCTATCGGCCACGGATTGGACATCTCTACTGGCGAGCACGTATCACTTCATTCCGTCCATTCCTTAGCTGGGCGGAGCCGGAAAATTTGGCTATTTAACTCCTTTACGTACAATACCTAAGATTTTTGATATTTGGTTGCATTTAGAGTGGAGGTATCTTATCCCAAAATATGCATTAGACTGAAATTGAAAGGAAAAATGATGCTCAGAAACATAAATACGCCCACTGCAAGCGATTACAACTTTCCTCCGACATCCTACACACGCTTTCGTCCAATTTACTTCTGATTTTCTTTCCCTACGATCCGAACGAGAGGTAAAAAACTGTTTAAACATGAAGGCTTTGAAAAACTATTCTACCAGTAAAATGATCGGTTTTCATCCCGGTCTTGAGGTGATTTGAAAGTTTTTGCGCATCCATCTCTATTTTTTCATCCCTCTCTTCCACTTTGGTCCCTTGGCAGCCTCCACTGGCGAGTGCATGGAGAGCGGTGGCGGGGTGGTATTGGCCGGACATTATCGCCCTCGCTGCTGGGAAATTGGAGCAATTGGACGTGTAGCTACGGCATACATACGTGCTCCAGCGGTCGAAGCACCGAAGGGAAGGGGACGGGGAATTCGGGGCCTCGGGATCACGTCCTGCAGCCTCCCCCCGTCCCGTCCCTCGCGCACCCCTCCTCCCGCCCACCCCTCGCTCGCTGTAACCCATTTAAAGACTCATTCCCCCTCATCCCTTCGCGTTCCTACGAAATATAGATAAATCGACCGAAATATGATCTCCAGCCCCTTGCCTCCATTCATTTCTTCGCTGCCCACCATTATCGGGGGGTATTGAAGAAATGGGTCCTCCGTACACTTCATAAATCGTCAATTTCGCATAAACGAAACCGCTCGCGAATGGGGTCCACGAATGAAAATCGTTAGAGATTTTGTGGGTTAATATTTGGAGTTTGAATATTTTTTTACTACGATCTCGATCGGTGGGTATGTCAGGAATTGAATCTGATATATTCCTGGCTGGACAAATTTGATCCTTCAATTTTTGAGATAACACGAATAAGGGTGCAGAAGGCAATAAATTTACAAAAGATAAAATCCCATGAGAACTCGCACGTAACCCGATATTACATTTCATAAACGGGTGTTAATTTTCAAGCTTTCATGAAAGAAGTTGGTAATTAATGACCTTGTATTTGAGAAGAACCAGTACCGATTACTCCATAGGTAAATATTGAAACAAGATCGGATTTACCCGAGGGCATACGTTGCGCAAATGTCCACAGCCGTGATGTTATTGTCCCTTCGTGCGCCCACTCCCTCTGCAGCCAACGATTTTAACGAACAAAACGCCACATTGCTTTGGCTATTTTTGATAAACAAAATTATATTGTTCACATTTGTATTAGAGACTTCGCTGATAGCATTATGGGATATGTACGCAATTCGAAATATGACCGACAGGGCGTCAATGGCATGTTGTTAAGTCATTATGCGGCTGGCAGGTCAGCGCCATGAATGCACTTGGCGGTAAGATTTGAATGATCATACATTGACGTATTTAGAATGCCATTGGATGAATACAAGGGACTCTATTGTTGCACCTTAACTGTGAGTGGGGTTCAAGTAGATGTGAGGTGTGAGTTTCATGATCAACACTTACGAAGGAAGACGAAGCCATTCATTAGACTCTGATTCATTTGGTCGTCTCGAGTTTCGTTTACCTAGTTCCCTCTAATCTGAGAAAATGTTTCATTACCTCTACAACGTTTGTAAAAAAATATCGGAAAATGCTTCGAAAAAAAAAATTTTTATGTCCGATTTTGCTAAAACGCCTCAAAATTCTTCAAAGTACATCCCTTGAGCATTGCCACACTTTTTCCAGAGGTGTTTTCACAACTCGACGGTTACATGGTAGGCGGATTCCGGAAGGTCCTTAACGGTACGCGTGCAAGCTTCTTTGACGGCACTTAGGGTCCCATGGTGGTGACCTTTGAGGGAGGATTTTAATTTTGGGAATAAGAAATAGTCTGCTGGTGCCAAGTCGGGACTGTAACGGGGTTGGGGACTCGTCGCGATGACGTCTTCGCAAGCGGACACTTGACTCTGCTCTTGGTCGTCCGTCCGAAGACCCTCGGGAGGATTTAAGCGCAGATCTTTCGCATCGCCAAAATTTCTGTGATAATGATGTGCAATGCCAATATGATCTACGATACTGCGTATACTTAACAACCGACGGTCTGAATTCAGCACTTTACGCACATTTTGTCGTCGGTCCTTGACGTCGACGGCTGCCCGGCGCACACTCTCTCGGTCATCTTTCGAGAGCTCGTGCTACTTAAACAATGTAGTTAGTAACATGTTTTCTTTCATCCTTGAAGAATCGACAAATCATGCCCAAAGTCCATGCACGAAATCTCCAGTCAAACACAAAATTTGATGGCGCACTGTGGCTCAATCGTCGCTGCATTGGGACTTGCATCGAGTTTCTCACCAGGGGTCCGTAAAAACACGATCTAGCCTGAACGAACGGTCACAAGTGATTGATGATTGGCGCGTGTTGGAGGTCAGATCCCGTACCACCGAGCCTGCCAGATGCAAGTATGCTGCGACGCACAGTAAAGTCAGAAAAATTTGTTCCCGATTCTTTTTATACAACCATTGCCTGTAAATTCATGCGGAAAATCCTGAATAATTCTCCGCTGAATAAATCTGGAGAACTGTTTAGGCATGTTTAAAATATTTTAGAATGGAGACCGTAGAAATCAATGCAATGGAAACCATATCAATGGAATACATTCCCTTTAACAAATATCTGCTATATATTCTCACAACATCTCCAGATGGCGTGCATGAATTTGCTCCAGATTCCATCATTTTACACGCCTACTCCATTTTCCGATTTCTTAGTAATTCATTTATTTGCTTCAGTATATTATCACGTCGGCCCACATTGTTTGACCACGGTAGGGTCATGTTCGGTTGAAATTATTCTGGTGTGTATTCACCCCCTCCCACCCATCCTGGCTGTGGTGTTCAGGGCTAAATACATGTAAATCAATAAAAATATCAATAAAATATGATTTTTGCAGGGTAGACTTGGGATCACTAGATACCGTTTTTTAATGCAGCCGAACGCCAGTGCATATGTCCATAATTGTATGTATTCTACGTTGGGTTAAGAGTGATTTACTTAGAATTGAAATGATTTACTTTGAACACCCTAAAGCCCCAACTACACATTTTGGATTCTCTAAATATTTGATTCTGTCTATCCATTCCGTAGTGGGCTAATTTCGCCTTTGTGATCAAACATACTTGTATGCAAACTCAGAAAATGATCTCGTGTCACGAAGAATCCGATGGAACGCCGCGAGAGGCGCAGCTGTTTTCCAGCCACCTCACACCACTGGGGAAACAAAGGGTGTCGGGGGGCAGGGGGCGGAGGACGGGAAGGAACGTGGGGGTTTGCATTCCTGTGCGGAGGGGATGGCGAGGGACGGCGTTGTGTTTGTTTATGGTTGCACGGGAGGGATTGCATCGGACGCAGCATCAAGATCTCCAGTGAAAGACTTAATCCTTTGTGGAGGCTGGGACCAACTGTTGAGATAAACCTCGAAATGCAATTTACGGCCGGACGAAAAACTGCAGAGTACTTTCTCATAACAGGGGACGAACAAATTAAGTATGTAGGTCATCTTGTAAACTACACGTATTTAATGGTAGGAATATTTGCATATGTTTGGCAGAAATCGAGTCATTCAAAATCTGAAGCGTTCTAGGGCATCAGGCACGGTACTACTATATATTTTTAAATTGATGTAATAGTAAGTTTTGGAGCTTCAACTGACAATTTACTCAGCTTAAAATTGAGAAGAATAATTTTATTTATTACGTACCATGTATAGAACATTTATTCAACGTAAATTAAAAATATTTTTAAATATCAAATTAAATATTTTTTGAAATCGCGTGAACCGGACTTGTAAGCTTCACCAGTTTAATATGTCATAAACTGCGTCTGTTTCTGAGGGTGCATGCGATTGGTACTATTTTAGAAAAAGAACAAAATGAGTTTATTATTTTTAGATATGTAAAAAATTTGTGTCACATATTTTTTTAAATTTGAAAAATAATTTAATACAAATAAATTAGGAGTGTTCTACCCGATATTGGCTCAAAACATTTTTGTACTCCTGAAGACTAACTGGAATGGCACAGCAGACTCTTTAGCTTCATACTTCATTGCATCAATTTCAGAGAGTAAAAATCATTCGCCTTGACTGGAATTTGAACCCCGTCCGAGACGAATGATTTTTACACTCTGACATTGTTGCATTGAAATGCTTATTAGCGGATGACTCCGTTAAAAGTTACTGTTGAGGCATCTCCCGCATTTTCTTTGAATTTCTCATACTTCATATTACAGTAATAGATTATTTATCACTGCATACATTCCGCCTCCCTAATATCATCCAAAATACCTATTCTCATCCCCCCTCTCAGCATTCTTCCTTCTAACGACGGCTTTAGCATTCCATCGCCTCAGTATTTTCTGTATTCTGTTGTCCAGCCGCCTTCTTTGAATTTATACCAACGAATTCTCTCTCTTCCCTTTTCACGGTCGGAAATTCTTTGTTTGTTTCCATTGCCTGCATCTTATTTTTTCCATTCTTTTCTA